>SJYX01019916.1:447559-459456 GCA_006410675.1 Oreotragus oreotragus
CTCTGATGCTGGGAGGGATTGGGGGCAGGAGGAAAAGGGGACAACAGAGGATGAGATGGCTGGATGGCATCACCGACTCAATGGATGTGAGTTTGAGTGAACTCTGGGAGTTGGTGATGGACAGGGAGGCCTGGTGTGCTGTGATTCATTGGGTCACAAAGTGTCAGACACGACTGAGCGACTGGACTGAACTGAACTGAACTGATGTGTTTTGGGGAGCTGATGAGAGCTACATCCTTTAGAGCTAAAGGATCTGCCCTTCCGGGCAGGTTTGAGTGTGTGAGAGAACAAAGTGAACCCAAACTGATCAGGTGTAGGTGACAGGAAATGGAGAGCAAGAATTCACTTTAAATGTGACACTAAATTGAAAAAGGACAGATTTCCTAATCATTGGGAGCTAGTCTTAGGATTCCATGTGCTAAGTAGCTTCAGTCAGTCTGACTCCTTGGCGATCCCAGGGACTGTGGACCCCCAGGCTCCTCTGTCAGTGGGATTTCTCAGGCCAGAATACTGGAGTGGGTTGTCACACGCTCCTCCAGGGAATTTTCCTGACCCAGGGATCAAACCCACGTCTCTTATGTCTCCTGCCTAGGCAGGTGGATTCTTTACCACTAGCGCCACCTGAGAATCCCTAGGAATCCCTGAAACAGATGTAAAAGCTGATGGGATTTATGAAGATTGAATGATTTATTAGGAAATTGTTTTAATAATGAAAGAATGAAGGACCAAGTTTGAAAAAAAAAAAAGAGAGAAAGACAAAAGGAAACCTATGAATATTTCCACGTGTATGGCCGGGTCCATTTGGTGTCTTCCTGAAGCTATCATAACACTGTTAATTGGCTGTTCAGTTCAGTTCAGTTNTAAACTGCCAGAAAGGCCCACAGTATAATAATAGGAAATCTGGCTCTGGAATTAAATGGTGTAGGTCTCATACCGTATGCCCCAGCAGTTCTGCTCCAGGGTATACATATGAAAAAAACAAAAACACTAATTCAAAAAAATATATGCACTTCAATGTTCATAGCAGTACCACTTAAAATAGCAAAGGTATGGAAGCAACCTAAGTGTCCATCAACAGAGGGATGGACAAGAAAGATGTGTGTGTGTGTGTGTGTGTGTGTGTGTGTATAGAGATAGTGTTGTTTTAGGTGTCATATAAGCATCTTCTATCAGACAGCAATAAACAGCCAGGGCTTCCCAGGTGGCACAGTGGTAAAGAACCTCCTTGCCCATATGGGAGACGCAGGAGATGCAGGCTTGATCCCTGTGTCTGGAAGATACCCTGGAGAAGGAAACGGCAACCCACTCCAGTATTCTTGCCTAGAGAATCCCATGGACAGAGGAGCCTGGTGGGCTATTAGTCTATGGGGTTGCAAAAGAGTCAGACTCAGTGTTTAAACGATGAAAATAGACAGCTGAATATTTCAAGTCAGTTCACTGGATAGGTTTCTAGGCTTGTAAGCCTCTGACATTTCTTATGCAGCTGTCCTTGCATTCTAATACTTATCAAAGCACTTATTTTCTGCCTTGATAAGAGAGTGTGTGTCGGCCTGTTTCCCTGACTCCAGTTTCTGAGGACTCAGATGACCTGCTGAGTTAGAGAAGAAAGTGCCTGATTCCACCCTAAGCCGGCGATAATTCAGCAGCGGAAGGCAGGGAGCCTTTCGTATTCAAATGCTCATGCTGCTGGAATAAAGTGGATGACAAAGTATACTTCTGGCCGTAAGAGAGATTATTAGCAGGGAGACACATGGGAACCGCTGAAGAGGGGCCTTTGTGTGCAGGGAGGCGGGTGCTGGGTAATTACCAGCCTGGCTCCCCGTCTATCTCGCCGTCCTCCTTTTTCATGCTCGCAGGGTCTGAATAGCCATCTCTTGTCTGTTCATCCCCACAGGAATGTGGCTTTGGCTACGGGGAGGACGCCCAGTGTGTGGAGTGCCGGCCGCACAGGTTCAAGGAGGACTGGGGCTCTCAGAAGTGCAAGCCGTGCCTGGACTGCGCCCTGCTGAGCCGCTTCCAGAAGGCCAACTGCTCGGCCACCGGCGACGCCGTCTGTGGGGACTGCCTGCCTGGGTACGTGGCCAGTCCTCCCCGGGAGATCAGGTCGTTATTCTGAGCAGGATTTTCTCTCCGGTTCCCTTCCAGACGCGGATGCCTGCTGACATCCACCCCAACAAGGTTGCCGAGGTTCAAGGCTTTTCTGTTTCCCGGGGCCTCCCGCGCGCCCTGCATGGTGACAGGCGGGGGTTAGGATCAAACAGATAAGCCAGTGACCAAGGCTCAGTGTCACAAAAATCTGCAGAGTCCCCACCGGTCAATAAGAAAGAAAAGATGGACAAAGGGATGAAAGAATAAGGCAGCTCACAAAAGAGGAAGTGCATGTGGCCTGTGATGCTAGGAAGATGGCCATCCTCCATATGATCAGAGAAATGCAAATACCACCGTCCAGCCGGTCACTTTTGTGGTGTTTGTGGGGCAGCTGCCAGGTGTTGCTTTCGGGAGGGAGACAAAGACTGCCGTACATGGGCAGCTTACATCCTAATACAGTTTGAAAGATACCTGCATAGTAAATAATAAGTTGTGCAGAAAGGTAGAAGGTGGTGGTTCCTGGGGAAAACAGAAAGTCTTCAGCAGCTCAGGGGTCTGGGTGTGCCCCCCAGGGACAGAGAAGAGAGGCAGGTGGCAGGATCAGAGGGAGTCATCAGGCTGGGTGATGCTGAAAAGCTGAGGTCTCTGTGGACGCAGGCCCTAGGGTGGACGTGTGTGCATTTCAGAAACGGCCAAGAGGACAGGCAGGTAGGTGTAGGAGGCAACAGAGAGGGCTGGAGGGAGAGGCAGAAGGGGTACTAGGGGTGGACTCGTGTGACGCTGGAGACCTTAAATGTACACATCGGAAAGGAACCCAGGCTGTAGACAGAAAGCAGACCACACCTGGGCCAGGTGGAGAGACAAAGCCCAGGAGGAGGGATTTGTAAAGTTTTAAGTGCTTATAGGTAACGATTGGCGGGGCCTGCCAGATAAAACAGGCAGCTGGAAGCCAGAGTGGTGATGAAAACTGGGACCCACTGGGGCCGAGTGGTGGTCTGTTAGAGAGCGAAGAGGCCTTGCTGCAGGAGGTAAGGCAGGGAAGAGACCAGGTGACTGCCAGGAGGACGCGTTTAACACAGAGCAGAGCCAAAGGAGAGACCGGGCATCCTGGAGCTTGCCTGGAACCCAGGTTTTAAGGCAGAAGTGAATCGACCAGGGCCAGCAGCATCACGGGAGCAGCAGACATGTATTACTTAGTGGCTAAGCACTCTGTATCCTCTGAAGGAGAAGATGACAACCCACTCCATAACCTCGCCTGGAGAATCCCATGGACAGAGGAGCCTGGCGGGCTGCAGTCCACAGAGTTGCAAAAAAGTCAGACAGGACTGAAACAATTTAACACAGAGAAGCCCTTTACATGAATTATTTTCTGTAATGTTCACAGTGTTTTAAAAATGGAGAAACTGAGCCTTGTCATTAAGGTTATTCAGGCAAGATTGCACAGACAGTACGAGGCACAACGTGGAGCCGTCCAGGACTCTGCTGCCAGAATCCACGCTCCAAGTCATGACAGATGCAGGGCCCTCACTGCACTCGACCAGCGTGTGCCCACAAGACCAGGCATTTGACAGACGCCGGGTGCTTGTCCTGGGGCTTGTGTTGAAGCCAGAAGACAGCTAAAACTCTGGGCCCAAAGAAAGCAGAAAATAGCCTTATGAGTCGTGTCCTCATGCAAAAACTTACCACCCAAACAGATGCAAAATGTAGTGGTCTTACACCAACAGCACAACAACCAAAGGGAAAATAGCTGTATTGGACTTCATCAAAATTATATCTCAATAATCTACTCTGTTGTTGTTTTTTTAAATTACCGGCCGAGTGCCCTTCTGCGCAGTGGAAGGCGCGCCTAGCCGCGCTCTTTAGAAGGCCGGGCCACGCGTTTGAGCGCACGAGCCGCCGCCACTGGGTGCCGCAGGGAGCTGGGAGAGGGAAGGAGGAGCCCCGCCCGCGGGCTCCGCCTCTGCTTTGTTTTTCAATGAATTTTTATTTCTTGACTGTGCTGCACAGCATGTGAGAGCTATTCCTGACCTGGGATCAAACCCATGCCCCCTGCATTGGAGGTGAGGAGTCTTAACCACCGGATCACCAGGGATGTCCCTAATCTGTTATTTTTTAAAAAAAAGTAATGTAATCTCAGAAGGCGCTGATACCTGTTGAGTATCATTATGCCGAGTTTTGACCTTGTGCAAATCTAATGCAGGGATAGAAACTGAACACCTGTCTTATCTCTGTTCCTGTCCTGACAAAACCGAGTCTGTGCACCTCTGCCCTCTTCACTGGGTTCAGGCGTGGGGGCAGGGGGAAGAGGAGTCCCCGAGGGCTGCCGCCCAAGGTGGGCAGTGCCTGGAGACCCATGGCTTGCTGTTTGTGGGACTGGGAGGGACCCCAGGTGTGAGCTGCTGGACCCTGAGAGGATCCAGCCTCCCCCAGCCCCCTCCCAGACACGCTTCTTCATGTTCCCCCAAATTTGCTGTCACCTGAACCCACAGCTTTAGTTTCCACAATATTTGCTCATCGTGTAAATAAATGCTTCCATGCGGGAAGGTTAGAAATGAGTAGATATTTGACTAGTGTTTCATAGTTTATTTATATGATTAGTTTAAAATTACATCCTTTCTAAGCCAGCATGAAGGTATGGGGCAGGCAACAATTACAGAGTGACTTGTACACAGGTCTTCCTGGGTGTGTTCAAAGTGCTCACCCAGCTTGACTGTGTTTGTGTGAAAGAGGCAAATAGTTCACACGTGCTCTACAGACAGGAAAATTGAGGCGCAAAGAAAATAAACAGGGACGTCCCTGGTGGTCCAGTGGCGAAGACTCTGTGCTTCCAATGCAGGAGGCCTGGGTTTGCTCCATGATCAGGGAACTAGATCCCACATGCTACAACTGAGATATGGTGTACTCAAATAAATAAGTAAATATTTTTTAAAAAAAGAAAGAAAATAAGTGAATTGCATACTGCCTCCAGAAAAATGCCAAGATCAGGCACAAGATGGGCATTTTTATTCCTGCTGCCACGCCCGGCTTCTGCAGCCATGGTCTTACTGGGATGAGGAGCTGACCGTGAGCTTGGCCCCTCCGAACCCTGGCGTGGAGAGTCTGTCCTCCGGGCTACAGTTTGACTGACCAGGGAAAGTCAGTGCCCTTGTTCCCAAGTATGATCGTGGCTTCCAGCCAGTTACTTAATTTCTCTGACATCAATTCTTCTCACCTATGAAAATATCATCCATCTAATAGAGACTTCCCTGGTGGTTCAGTGGTTAAGGCTTCGCCTTCTAGCGCAGGATTTGATCCCTGGTCAGGGAAGTAAAATCCCACAGGCCTTGTGGCCAAAAAACCAAAACATGAAAGAGAAGCAATATTGTAATGAATTCAACAAAGACTAAAAATGGTCCACATCAAAAAAAAAATCTCTAAGATAAATAAGTCAATTATGTAAAAATCAAGGCTATGGTTTTGCCAGTGGTCATGTATGGATGTGAGAGTTGGACTGTGAAGAAAGCTGAGTGCCGAAGAATTGATGCTTTTGAACTGTGGTGCTGGAGAAGACTCTTGAGAGTCCCTTGGACTACAAGGAGATCCAACCAGTCCATCCTAAAGGAGACCAGTCCTGGGTCTTCATTGGAAGTACTGATGCTGAGGCTGAAACTGCAATACTTGGGCCACCTCATGCGAAAAGTTGACTCACTGGAAAAGACCCTGATACTGGGAGGGATTGGGGGCAAGAGGAGAAGGGGATGACAGAGGATGAGATGGCTGGATGGCATCACCGACTTGATGGACGTGAGTCTGAGTGAACTCCGGGAGTTGGTGATGGACAGGGAGGCCTGGCGAGCTGCGATTCATGGGGTCGTAAAGAGTTGGACACGACTGAGTGACTGAACTGAACTGAACTGATGCATATATCATGCAGTAGTGCTCCCAGCCTGTAGCACTGTTGGAGGGGTTAAGAACAGAACTAATGTCCAGAGCCTGGCAGAGTACCTAGGGCACAGTAAGCACTAAATATGTCAGAGACATTACTGTCAGTTAATGTTGTGCAGGGCCTGTGAAAGCTTTGCAAAAGAGGCCACGTGGCCTCTGGCCCCAGCCCCACCCACCTTTCTCTGCTGAGGGGGCCTGGGGTCCTGCCCTGGAAGAAGAACCCACGTGGCCAGTTCTTTGCAGCTTTTAGTAACCAGGATGGCTGACATTTTCTAAGCCCTCTGTATGGATTCAGTGATTTCATTGCCAAACCACTCTGTGAAGAAGGGATTAGCATCACCCCACAGACGGTAAAGCATCTACCTACAATGCAGGAGACCCGGGTTCAATCCCTGGGTTGGGAAGATCCCCTGGAGAAGGAAATGGCAACCCACTCCAGTATTCTTGCCTGGAAAATTCCATGGACAGAGAAGCCTGGTAGTCTACCATGGGGTCCCAAAGAGTGGGACACGACTGAGCAACTTCACTTCACTTCCTCGCAAAGGACGTTTTTGTCGTTGCTCTTGTTCAGTCCCTTAGTCGTGTCTGACTCTGTGGCCCCACAGACTGCAGCCTTCCAGGCTCCCCTGTCCTTCTCAAGCCCACGTCCATCGTGTCGGTGACGCCATCCAACCATCTCACCCTCTGTTGTCCCCTTCTCCTCCTGCCTTCAGTCTTTCCCAGCATCAGAGTCTTTTCCAGTGAGTCAGCTCTTTGCATCAGGTGGCCAACTTGCTGGAGCTTCAGCATCAGTCCTTCCAATGCATATTCAGGGTTGATTTCCTTTAGGATTGACTGGTGTGATCTCCTTGCAGTCTAAGGAACTCTTGAGAGTCTTCTCCAACCCCATGATACAAAAGCAGCAATTCTACAGTGCTCAGCCTTCTTTATGTTCCAACTCTCTCATCTGTAGATGACTAATGGAAAAACCATAGCTTAGGAGTTATTTAAATAGTCTGGATATCAACCCCTTATCAGATATATGATTTGCAAATAAATTTTCCCATAGTGTAGGTTGCCATTTCATTCTTTTCGTTGTCTCAATTGTTTTTAACTTCCGAAGAAACTGTTACTAAAATTCAAAACCTTTTTTTTTTTTTTGGTTGTGACATTTTTAACCACTTTGTTGAGGTATGATTGACTAAAGCTGTACATATCTATTGTATACCACTCCATGAGTTTGGTAATAAGTACATATCACATTGATACTATCCTTTGATATACAAAAGTCTCAGATTTAATATACTTCCCATTTTTGCTTTTGTTGCCTATTTTTTTTTTGTTGCCTATTTATTATATGCCTTTTGATGTCGTATCCAAGAAATCATTACCAGATGTTGTCTTGAAACTTCTCCTGCATTTTCTTCTAGGAATTTACAGTCTGGGGGTCTTATGTTTAGGTCTTTAATTCATTTTGAATTAATTTTTTATTTGGTGTAGGATCAGGATCCAACTTCAGTTTTTTGAATGTGGCAATCTAGTTTCCCAGCACCTTTTGTTGAAGAGACTGTCCCAGAGCCATTAATTAGACCAAGTGTTCAGACTCATCCAGTACTTGCTCGCCTTCCATTTTCGACTGTGCAGATCTGCTTAAATGATTGTAATATGGTGACTTTCCACCACAATTTAATAAAAAAAATTTATTTTGGAATTTATAAAGTACAAGTCAAAGGACAAAGTTGGAGGAGTCACACTTCCTGATATCAGAACACATTACAAACTCCAGTTTTCAGTACAGTGTGATGCTGGCATAAATACAGACACACAGAACAGAAAAGAACCAGAGAGCCCAGAAGTGAACCCGCACATGCGTGGTCAGACGATTTTCTGCAAGCTTCTACAAGGAAGTGCGACTCCTCCAACTTTGTTCTTTGACTTTTACCTTATAAATTCCAAAAGAAATATTTTTTATCAAATTGTGGTGGAAAGTCACCATATTATGATCATTTAAGCAGATCTTCACAATCACTTAAAAATGGAAGGTTGAGCAAGTACTGAATGAGTCTGAACATTTGATCTAATTATCTAGTTTTAATGCAGATTTTGCTTCAACCACAAATCATGCAGTTTTGCTAAATAATCCAATTCCAGAAAATAATTGCATCTATCTGTCTCTATAAACTTGATCTGTAGTTTATTCTCCATATCACTATTTTTGTCATGGAAAAGTCAAAAAATGCATGTGTCTGTAATACATATATCATGTATACATATGTATGCATATAAAAATCACTGAAATCTCCACCATTTAGAAATAATCACTATTAATATATGGTGTATAATATACCAAGCTATTTACAATGCACCTTTACACACATAAATGTCTTTAGCTGCATTGATAAATAATCGGAAAGAATCTATACCGAAGTGTGTGTTTGTGCAAATTGGAATTATATTATTCACAATTCATTTTCAGTTAATGGTATTTCATGAATTGAAAAAAAAAATAGGTATGTAGACCTTCGTTGTGGTTTCTAAAGGCCCCCTTGTATTCCACAGCCTTGGGTCTACCACGGCTGAGGTCACATCTGCTGTTGGGTATGGGCCAGGCCTCTTGGGTTTTTTTCTTTTATAAGCAATGCTGTGGTTTCTCTATTTACACCCAATTTCCCCCACTTGATTATTTTTTGAGGATAAATTTTAAAACATGAGATTACTGGATAGGATGTAAACTGTTCTATTGAGTTCTGATGGCCTGTTGCTAAATTGCCCTGTAAAGCAGCGGTTTGTATTCCCACTGCACACGTGTGCCCGTTTGCCTAGGTGCATGCCAAAGGTTCCCAATTTTCTAATTCAAAACAGTATATTTTCATTGCAGTTTGCATTTGCTTGTTAGTAATGAGGTTAAAGATTTTAATGTTAAACTTTTTTAAAGTTCTTAATTTCATCATCTTTTCCCTCTTAGCTCAGTTGGTAAAGAATCCCCTGCAATGCAGGTCGATTCCTGGGTCAGGAAGATCCGCTGGAGAAGGGATAGGCTACCCACTCCGATATTCTTGGGCTTCCCTTGTGGCTCAGCTGGTGAAGAATCTGCCTACAATGCGGGAGACCTGGGTTCATATCCCTGGGTTGGGAAAACCCCCTGGAGAGGGGACAGGCTCCCCACTCCAGTATTCTGGCCTGAAAAATTCGGGTCANAGGAAGATCCGCTGGAGAAGGGATAGGCTACCCACTCCAATATTCTTGGGCTTCCCTTGTGGCTCAGCTGGTGAAGAATCTGCCTACAATGCGGGAGACCTGGGTTCATATCCCTGGGTTGGGAAAACCCCCTGGAGAGGGGACAGGCTCCCCACTCCAGTATTCTGGCCTGAAAAATTCGGGTCGCAAAGAGTCGGACACAACTGAGCAACTTTTTAAACTATGAAATTTTAAAATTATGATGTGTCCTTTGGAACATTAATGTTCTTTGCATGTTTTTTCAGTTGCCGTATTTACTTTTATAAAAATTTATTTAATTTTTTTTAAATTTATTTTTGGCTATACTTGGTCTTTGTTGCTGTGTGCAGGCTGTCTCTAGTTTCGACAAGTGTTAATAGTTGTAGCCCTGGGGCTTTGTTGCTCCGAAGCATGTGGGATCTTGCCAGAGCAGGGATCAAACCCGTGTCTCCTGCACTGGCAGGCATATTTTTAACCACTGGACCATCAGAGATGTCCCGTGTTTACTTTCATCGTAATGATTTTTAAGTTAAGTTATAGACAATACTGTGATTAGAATTATTTTCCAATTTTCTTTTGCCCACTGATTATGTTGACGGTTTGTTTTTGCTCTTCAGATATCTCTAGTATTTGTGCATACATGTGTGTGTGAGTGTGTTTATGTGTGTGTGTGTTCAAAACTGTTAATCTCTTCTATTTTGGTTCCTGGATTTCTTCTCATTCCTAGAAAGGTGTCCCTGTATCACGATTGTACAAGGATCTGCCTACATTTTCCTGGTGTTCTTATGGTTTGCGTGGCATTTTGGTTTCTGAATTTCAAAAGTTAAAAACTAGCACTGCATAAGGTATTTTTTCATTTAAATAACAATAGAAGCGTCCAGATTTCATATTCCCTCTTGGCGCTCCGCCTCCTACCCGCCACCTCAATGTACAAAAGTGGGGCTGAGTAGAATCTACAAAGTTACATTTAGTGAATTGTCATTTCTTAAGTGTCCACTGCATGCTCAGAGTGCTTTCTAAAGTTGTGCCTGTCTAAAATATACTGTTACATTTAAGCCTTTGAGAACCTTTTTTGAACAGAGAGCTGGTAATGGAGACTGGCAGTAATTTATGACAGAAATCTGTTTGCTGCATCTGTGAGCTGAGATGAAAAATGCAACACAAAGATTATTCTCCTTTCTCTTCTAGGTTTTACAGAAAGACAAAACTTGTTGGATTTCAAGACATGGAGTGTGTGCCTTGCGGAGACCCTCCACCCCCCTACGAGCCGCACTGTGAGTCATGCCCTGCACACAGAGAGGGGCTCTGGGCCTTTGTAAAAGCTTCCTCCAGTTGGCAGATGGAACACAGTTTCTCTCTACTGCTGGCTTAGAGGGTACAGTCTTTTGTCAGGTGTCCAGCAGGACAGAAAGCCCTTTTGTTGTGTGTCTCAGGCAGCAAACTGCGTCCACTGATTGGAACCTCGAAGGGAAATACAGACATGTTGCTACTCTGGTTCCCTCCAGACTCTTATCTTTCAGTCTAGATGATGACTCGGGCAACTCCAATTAACTAGGGGTCCAGATTCTGCCTGATGTGTCCTGTTTTTGTGCTGTGGCCCCCTGAGTCTGTGTGTTTCCCTTCCTGGTCCCCAGACCATGGACAGAAGAGCCTGGTGGCTACAGTCCACGGGGTTGCAAAACAACAAGAGAAAACTCGTTTACATGTTGGTAGAGAGAAAACTGTGCCTTCTCTGTTTGTATTAACGAGTTAAACTTTCTGACCATGTTGTTTCTTAGATATCAAAGGTATTTGTTACATGTTATCAACGTGCCTTGATTTTGATTAGGAAAGAGAGGCTGCTGACTCGTCTTAATCCTAAATATAAATCTGGCCAATGAAAACCCCTCCGAGAGATGGTGGAGGACAGGGAAGCCTGGCGTGCTGCAGGCCATGGGGCTGCAGAGTCAGACATGACTGAGTGACTGAACAACAGCAGTGAAAACCCACTAACAAGGGGCCAGGGCAGGAGTCAGGGTGGGCGCCCCGCCATCCCCCAGGTGTGCTCGGGTGGGCTGGTCTGTGCTGAGGAGGGCTTTCCTGAGCTGGGGGAGCAGCAAGGTCCAGGAAGGAGGACGGAGGAGGACTCTGCGCTCGAATGGGTGTTGCTCTTTCCTTTCAGGGAGCATAATACAGACATTTATTCATTTAGGGATTCAGTTCAGTTCAGTTCAGTCGCTCAGTCGTGTCGGACTCTTTGCCACCCCATGAATCGCAGCACGCCAGGCCTCCCTGTCCATCACCAACTCCCGGAGTTCACTCAGACTCACGTCCATCGAGTCCGTGATGCCATCCAGCCATCTCATCCTCTGTCGTCCCCTTCTCCTCCTGCCCCCAATCCCTCCCAGCATCAGAGTCTTTTCCAGTGAGTCAACTCTTCGCATGAGGTGGCCAAAGTACTGGAGTTTCAGCTTCAGCATCATTCCTTCCAAAGAAATCCCAGGACTGATCTCCTTCAGACTGGACTGGTTGGATCTCCTTGCAGTCCAAGGGACTCTCAAGAGTCTTCTCCAACACCACAGTTCAAAAGCATCAATTCTTCGGCGCTCAGCCTTCTTCACAGTCCAACTCTCACATCCACACATGACCACTGGATAAACCATAGCCTTGACTAGATGGACCTTAGTCAGCAAAGTAATGTCTCTGCTTTT
>SJYX01019916.1:467264-510553 GCA_006410675.1 Oreotragus oreotragus
GCAGCCCACCAGGCTCCCCCGTCCCTGGGATTCTCCAGGCAAGAACACTGGAGTGGGTTGCCATTTCCTTCTCCAACGCATGAAAGTGAAAAGTGAAAGTGAAGTTACTCAGTCATGTCCGACTCTTAGTGACCCCATGGACTGCAGCCCACCAGTCTCTCCATCCATGGGATTTTCCAGGCAAGAGTACTGGGGTGGGGTGCCGTATACTAATCATTACTTCAATGATATTTTTGAGTAAGTGCTGCAGTGGCACCCCACTCCAGTACTCTGGCCTGGAAAATCCCATGGATGGAGGAGACTGGTGGGCTGCAGTCCACGGGGTCACTAAGAGTCGGACATGACTGAGTAACTTCACTTTCACTTTTCACTTTCATGCGTTGGAGAAGGAAATGGCAACCCACTCCAGTGTTCTTGCCTGGAGAATCCCAGGGACGGGGGAGCCTGGTGGGCTGCTGTCTATGGGGCCGCACAGAGTCTGACACGACTGAAGCGACTCAGCAGCAGCAGCAGCAGCTGTGGACTTCAGACTTGAGGTGGACTTCAGGGCTGTCTGCCACACACACTGCTCTGTCCACACGTGCAGGAGCCCTTCCCCAAGTGTGCAAGTGGATTGATGCCCACAGGTGCTTATGTGTCCAAAGGCATATATTTCATATCTTTCTCACTTCTTTCTTCCTCATATCTTTCTCTCTTGACCTGTGGTGCTAAATTGTTTTAAATAAGGGCACCTGGTAAACACCTTTTTAAAAGAAAACCAATATTAAAAAAAGGGCTTCCATGGTAGCTCAGATGATAAAGAATATGCCTGCAATGCAGGTAGACCCAGGTTCGATCCCTGGGTGGGGAAGGACCCCTGGAGGAGGTCATGGCAACCCACTCCAGTATTCTTGCCTGGTGAATCCCATGGACAGAGGAGCCTGGCAGGCTGCAGTCCACAGGGTCACAAAGAGTCGGACACGACTGAGTGACTAACACTTCCTTTCAATTTAAGAGGAAACAAATGGGGAGTGTTCTGAAATTGATGCCCGTGTGGGTTTTCAGGTTGCCTGTGGTGGAGAGCAGGTGACTTTAGCTGCTACCTGTGTTCAGCTGAACCCCTGAGGGTCAGAAGTCAGTTCCTGCTACCTCCCCACACCTAGGACTCTTCATCCGGGGACTCAGCACTCACTGAATCTGATCAGAGTGATGCAGAACGAGGTGCAGAGAGGTGTATGTAATCCAGAAGATTTATAGCAAAGCCATGTGCTTCAGAAGCATCCCGTGGCGGTGTTGCATCTGTGTATGTCTCCCGTTCCTGCAGGAGAGAGTTCTTCTCCTGAGTTTGCTCATACTTAGTGGCCTGACCTTCCAGAGAACTTGCTGGATCCTCTGCTGGACAGGCCCACAAAGCCACCCTGCGCTGATTATGGGTTCACTTTACCCGGGATGTTCTTGGAGTCTCTGGTCCTCAGGCCAGGAGTCCGAATGTCAGGCGGGAGACTGGCGCCCTGGCTCCTGTGGGTGTGCCTGGTTTGGGGACTCTTTTCAGGGCCAACAGGCGCTCCCAGGGCCTCCTGAACAGTAGGGAAGGGCAGCTTATTCAAGATGCAGCTCTGTCCTGCTCACAGAACAGGGCCAGGAGCGGGAGGACAGGGCAATCAGAGAAAATATCCCTGGCTCCTGGAGCCGACTGCAGAGCAGCCCCCGGGCGTCCAGAGCACGTCCCCTCCCCACCCCCCCACTGCTCGCTCACTAGTCACGGGTTCTGGGAGGTGCTCTCTTCTCTTTGTTCATCTTTCCAGTTTCCTGGTTTTCCTCCCTTTCTCTGTCTCAGGTCCTTGTGATTTCCTTACTTTATTGACAAACAAGCTAACAGAGTGGACATGGAAAGTGGCTTACGTAGGAACCAAGGGATGAAAGTCCACCAGGGCGCCCTGCACAGTCCCTGCACCAGGGCTTGGCCTCAGGACACCCTGAGGGCCCCGTGGGGTCCACGGAGGCTGTGGACACTGCTCTGCCAGCTCCGCCCGCCGGGCAGAGGGCAGGAAACAGGGGCAGCTACGGCAGGCAGAGACGCTCAGACGCAGGAGGAGAGCGGGGTGGTTTGTGCATCCGGCCTGGGGGTGGGGACCCTGGAGAGAGCACCCAGCATGCTCCAACTTCGTACAGATGGACCCCTGGGTTATCTGATACCACCTGCTACAGTCATTGCAGTTTTCATTATTACTCTGGACCCAGGAGGAGTGGGGAAGGGGAGATCCAGTCACATTGGTTGGAATCTTTTCCTGAAAACAGAAAGCTGCTCTCGTTTCTTTGAAATGGTTTCCATCACACATAGTTAATCTGGATTTTTGTAAAAGCAGATTTGCTGCTCGGGTAAGCAACTATTTTCTAAAGATATGTTGAAAATCTGTCATAGCAAATGGCTTGTTTTCCAAGGCTGTTGAAAAAACAGTAGGGCAGCTTTAATGTCTTGGCTTCTTTAGAGAAAGAAGTGCTTGGTGAATGCTGCTTTGAGTGATTATTTAGCTATTTCAAATATTTGCCTTTCCTTAGCCCTAGTTTCATTAAAGTTAACAAAAATCAAGACATTTTAAGAGAAAAATGTTTCTTAGACTCACGTGCTCTACATGCATGCTTTTCTCCCAATATAAAGTGGCCAAATGTTTGTCAGCCATGGTCCCACATAAGGAGAAAAAAAGCAAAGAACAATCTGAGTGCTGTCCCCAGGTCCCTGGACCATGTCCCCCCACCCTGGAGATGCTTCAAGAGCTCATGTGCTGGGCTCAGTCTGGAGGCAGGGGAGTCCTGAACTGGAGGTGCCGAAGGCTTTGATCCGGCCCCTTGAGAACAGGAGCGGCTGATCATTACCCAGTCAGCTGTAAATCCAACTCCTTGGCTTTTCTCTGCAGTCTCTTTTAGACATTTAAAGTCAATGAGCTGGTTTAAATATTTACTCACCGAGAAACAGGTTGTGGTTTGTTAAAGGCCATCACTAAATTAAATGAGTGTTAGATTAAGTACAGTTTATTTTAAAAACATAAAATCCGGCAGGCCTGTTTCATTAAGCCATGGACTTTTGCAAAGGGAGCAGTGATTTGTGTGTGTACCCATTAAATGCTTAAAATAAAAAAGTGTAGCGTAAAGCGACCACATAGAGCACGCCAGACCCGATTCAGAGACTGTCAGAGGTTCAGCTCAGCAACGACTCCATCCCGCAGAGCCGAGCATCTGTCCTCGGGAGGAGGTGTGTGAGCTCTGTCCTCTGGGGGCCACATCCCAAGGGCAACTGGAATAAGCGTAGCTGCACCCACGGAGGGGGTCCTTTTGTCTCTAAACCTGGGTGTGTATCCAGCCCCTTTGCACACCAGCTCTTGACCAGGAACATCACTGGAGGAACATCACTTTGAGGAAGGAAAGAGGAGAAGAGCCCCAGGAGAGTTTAAAGCAGCAAATGGGTTTTGAGTCCTGTAGGGAACCATCTCCACGTGCTTCTCTCAGCCGGCACCACCCCCACGTCACCGCCAAGAAGCGGCCGCAGCAGAGAGGCAAGCCTGGACCTGCAGTCGGCCCCGCTTCTCCAGGCCAGCCCCAGGACCAGGAGTGAGGGCGTTTTAATTTTAAACGTAAGAAAGAAGTCAAAACGATACCTGAAGTGGAGTCATCCTACCTGGAAAAGAGTTAGACCATACACAAAGCTGAGCGCTGAAGAATCGATGCTTTTGGATTATGGCATTGGAGAAGACTCTTGAGAGTCCCCAGATTCTGATCTGAAGAGTACGATGCAGGAAGTTTCTCTCTGACTTCTAATGCTCGTTAGCACTGAAAGGACGTAACTGTCTTACCCTATCATCTCCAAATTAATGCCAGCCAGTCTCTACGGGCGGGGAAGGCAATGGCACCCCACCCCAGTACTCTTGCCTGGAGAATCCAATGGACGGAGGAGCCTGGTGGGCTGCAGTCCATGGGGTCGCTAACAGTCGGACAGACTGAGCGACTTCACTTTCACTTTTCTCTTTCATGCATTGGAGAAGGAAATGGCAACCCACTCCAGTGTTCTTGCCTGGAGAATCCCAGGGATCGGGGAGCCTGGTGGGCTGCCGTCTATGGGGTCACACAGAGTCGGACACGACTGAAGTGACTTAGCAGCAGCAGCAGCAGTCTCTACGGGAGCTTGCTGTTGAGTCCTAGTCCCAGTCCTTAACTGCCAGGCAGGCTATTGAGGTGGTCTGTGTCCCAGTTTTTCATGAATCAGTTGAGGATTCTCACAGCTTTTAAAATTAATTTTACCTGTTTCTCTGACTTGCTTTATCCAGTGTTGGTTGTGCTGCGTCTTCACTGCTGCAGGGGCTTTCTCTAGTTGCAGCAAACAGGGGCTACTCTCTAGTTGAGATGTGTGGGCTTCCCACTGTGGCGGCTTCTCTCATTGTGGAGCGTGGGCTATAGGGCGAGATGGCTTCAGTAGTTGTGACCCGTGGGCTTAGCTGCCCCCTGGATTGTCGGGTCTTTCTGGACCAGGAATCGCACCTATGTCCCCTGCATTGGCAGGCAGATTCTTAACCGCTGGACCATCAGGGAAGAAGCCCTGAGCACCTGTATGCTCAGTCCTGTCCAACTCGTCACGACCCCATGGACTGTAGCCCACCAGGCTCCTCTGTCCATGGAGTTCTCCAGGCAAGAGTACTGGAGTGGGTTGCCATGACCTCCTCCAGGGGATCTTCCCAACCCAGGGATCGAACTCCAGATTCTCACAATTGTAAAAGAGGAAATAAAGCCTTGGTTGAAGTCCGAAATCTGCACCACCTTCNCGACCCCATGGACTGTAGCCCACCAGGCTCCTCTGTCCATGGAGTTCTCCAGGCAAGAGTACTGGAGTGGGTTGCCATGACCTCCTCCAGGGGATCTTCCCAACCCAGGGATCGAACTCCAGATTCTCACAATTGTAAAAGAGGAAATAAAGCCTTGGTTGAAGTCCGAAATCTGCACCACCTTCCAAACCTCAAGACATATGGGCTCTTTCTGACCTAACCCGGACTTGGGTTCTTCACCAGAAGTTCTGTCAGCTGTAAGATTATGAATAAATCAAGAGCAAGGTCGATTCTGCTGGCAGGGATGGCAAGAAACACTGTCTACATCCAGGTTCTCTCCTCAGTCTTGGCCCTGCCATGCTAAACTGGGCAGAGACATACACAGTTTTCTTTTCTTAGTGAGAAGTTAATGGGTCAAAGTAACTTGAGTTTTATTGTCTTAGAATCATTTCACAGTACTGCAGTGAGGTAAATAAGAATTATCCACTCTACTAACATCAGGGAAGCTGATGATTCCAGGAGCCAGAGTCTTTAAGCATGCCTAGCTGGACGCTGCCTTCCCCGTGGATGAGGTCGAATGAACAAGATTCCCTCCAAGGGAAAGCGGAGTCCTGGGCCCCCAGTGCAGCCTGGCACTGCAGGGGTTAAGCGGAGCCCTGTTCGGGAACAAGGAGGGCAGGGGCCCAAGTCTCATGTCTTTGTTCCAGCTCCCAGATGGCAACCCCATCCGTTAGGCCCAGTTGAGACAAAACTATTTTTGAGCCTGTGTATCCTTCAGCACAGATGGTCGAGGCTGTAATAATGTGTTTCTTTTATGGTGTCTTTTCTGTTTCTCGGTGTGGAAGTTTCAAAGCTTCATTGTTCCATCAAATAAACACAGTGAGACCTTCTGGGACTGGAGGATAATAAAAAGAAGAAAAACATCCTTGAAAGCAGGAAAAAAAAATTCCTTTTTATCGTATCTACAGAAAAATGCAATGGACAAGCTGCTGCCATTTTATGGCTTATGACTTTTTCAGTATTAATTATGACGTTTATCATAATTAAAATACCAGACAGTTATTTCTAATTCACCCACTGCCAAACGTAAAGTGACGAGCTTGCTCTGGGTGACTTTCTCTGAACGGCGCAAGCGGCGGAAGCCGTCAGTCGACCCTGTGGATTAATGGTGGGCAGTGCTGGCCTGGGGTTTGCCTCCCTGCCCCTCCAGCTGCTCTCCTGTGGCAGTCGCCTGCTCTGCCCTTTCTTCTTTCTGTTTGCCATAAAGACATGCATGGTCCTACCTGGCTCACTCCTGGCAGGGAATAGATCTCCAGGCCAAGTGGTCTGGAAGCAAGATGAAGGAGAGCAGAAACCAAGCTTAGCTGAGTCGTGTACTGAGCCTCAGCATCTGGGACCTGCAGCCCAGCTGGGAGCAGGCCCCCTGCCAGGACTCTCCTGCCCAGGGCTATTTCTGCTCACTGGGTTTGGCCTTCAGGACGCTCCCCCTGACCTCAGCCTTCCAGGTCCCTTCCACCCCCAGGCCTCCTGGGATGCCTTTCTACCTGCTGGGAGCCTTCCGTCATCTCAGCCCCTCTCTTAACACCCCTGCTGACTCCTTTGCCTGCCCGACCTCCTGTCACACTTGCTCCAGGCCCATCGCTGGGCCGCCGAGGGCCCTTGAATCCTGTTTTTGTTTGCTTTTATCATTGCATTTCTGTTGGCACACCCAAGGACACACACATCTTAAAGTATAGAAGACTCTTTGTCTTGTCCATCTATAATTTTCTTTTGTCCCACTGAGAAAAAAATACAGCTGTTCAGTTCAGTGCCTTATGAATATGGTTAATTTTCATTTTCTGGATAGAAGCGTTGACGTTTTGTACTAAGAAATGAGATCCAAACCAAACCTGGGCTTCCCAGGTGGCGTTCATGGTAGAGAACCGGCCTGCCAGTGCAGAAGACAATGAGACACAGGTTCGATCCCCACGCTGGGAAGATCCCCTGGAGAAGGGCATGGCAACCCACTCCACTATTCTTGCCTGGAGAATCCCATGGACAGAGGAGCCTGGCGGGCTACTGTCCAAAGGGTTGCAAAGAGTCAGACACGGCTGGAGTGACTTAGCATGCATGCACGCATAAACCAAATTTAAAGAAACGAAAAGCAGGAAAGCTTTTCCACTCCCGTTGGTAGCAGTTGTGGACGGCAGCACGAGCATCCGTGGCTGGCACGTGCAGGGACGCAGCCTGACAGAGACGCAGCTCGCTTCCCAGCTGCTTCTCGCCCCTCCAGCCAGCACCGCACCCGGGCTCAGTGAGCCCACCAGGGTGGGCTGTGCGCCTCTTCCCCCCAGGGCTCTTGGCCAGCAACAGGGAAAGCTGGTGGCTTTCAGTCCACAGCAGCCACTGCTACAAACAGAGCAGCCCCGAGGGACCGGTTCCAGCGGCAGGGCGCGGTCTTTGGGGAGCAGGTGAGTGGGAACCAAGTGGGGGCTGGTGGGAGAGGAGGATAGAGGCCTGGGGATCTGGAAAGACGACTCTCAGTGCAGTGTACACCCTGCTGGATGAGAAGGGACATCCTAAAATCATGATTTTCTGGCCACTGAAAGATGAAGTGCTCATTATTGTGGGCAGAATGAGTGATGTTACTGTGACTTTACACCTTGAAACAAAACAGATTGCCGCCAGCGGATACCCTGCTAGTCCTTAGGTGGCTGAGAGCCCGTCAGCTCACTAGACATCTCGGAAGTGTTCTCATGGGCGAGCGTGCAGCTGGTGGCAGATGCAGCAGTGGGACGCTTGGGTGGTGCCCCACTCTCAGGAGGAAGGCGGTCGGCTGCCCAGGATTCTGTTCAGACACTACAGGGACCCGTTTACGTAGTTGGACGAGGTTTACAGTGGAAATGCAGCCTCAGTTGGACGGGGAACCAAGCCCTTGTCTGCATACACCAAGGAGAGACTTGGCGACTTCTGCTCGATTTTTTAAAATCAGTTTTTGCACCCATGCAGGTTAGTGATTGAAGTCAGAGATTGTACTTGTTGTATAGCTGTATTGGTGAGAATGTGAGCCTGCCACATTCCTCTGTAAGTTCTCACACCGTCAACTTATTGTAAACACACGCATCACCAACTTCCTGACCCTGAAGTGTCCCCAGGTAGAAGTGAAAGTGACACTCAGGTAAAAGGCCACACGTTAAGATGAAACATCCCTGACACTGGGGCGACTTTCCCGTCAGTCAGTGTCTTTCTGGTTGTAGATGCTGGGCTGGCCGGGTGGTGGTCCAGCCTGCTTCCTCTTCTCTATCTCCCCTCACCCCTCTGCTTCACAGATAGGAGGGTCTCTCTTCCCACGCTGAGACCCACGGCTTTGAAGATGCACATGGAGCATCACCATCCACCCTCAGGAACGAATTAAGTCAAATTTCCTTGTCCACAAAGACAGTTATCACACATTCATGGAACTGGCCTTTTTTTTCTGCTGTAATTTCACAGTGAGGCTGACCATCTAAATATTGGTAGCAGAACCAGGCAAACATACATGAAAAAGTAGTTTTCAAACAGTCATTTCTATTAATTATCTTCTATCAAATGGCCTTACAAATAGTTGAGAAAAGAACAGAAGCTAAAGGCAAAGGAGAAAAGGAAAGATTTAGCCATTTGAATGCAAAGGTCCAAAGAATAGCAAGGAGAGATAAGAAAGCCTTCCTCAGTGATCAATCCAAAGAAATAGAGGAAAACAATAGAATGGGAAAGACTAGAGATCTCTTCAAGAAAGTTAAAGATACTAAGGGAACATTTCAGGCAAAGATGGGCACAATAAAGGACAGAAATGGTATGTACCTAACAGAAGCAGAAGATATTAAGAAGAGGTGGCAAGAATACACAGAAGAATTGTACAAAACAGATCTTCATGACCCAGGTAACCACGACAACGTAATCACTCATGTAGAGCCAGACACCCTGGAATGTGAAGTCAAGTGGGCCTTAGGAAGCATCACTACAAACAAAGCTAGTGGAGGTGATGGAATTCCAGTTGAGCTATTTCAAATCCTAAAAGATGATGCTGCGAAAGTGCTGCACTCAATATGCTGGCAAATTTGGAAAACTCAGCAGTGGCCACAGGATTGGAAAAGGTCTGTTTTCATTCCAGTTCCAAAGAAAGGCAATGCCAAAGAAGGCTCAAACTACCATGTAATTGAACTCATCTCACATGCTAGCAAAAGAATGCTCACAAGTCTCCAAGCCAGGCTTTAATAGTATGTGAACCATGAACTTCCAGATGTTCAGCTGGATTTAGAAAAAGCACAGGAACCAGAGATCAAATTGCCAACATCCATTGGATCATCAAAAAAGCAAGAGAGTTCCAGAAAAACCTCTACTTCTGCTTTAATGACTATCAAAGCCTTTGACTGTGTGCATCACAACAAACTGTGAGAAATTCTTAAAAAGAGATGGGAATACCAGACCACCTTACCTGCCTCCTGAGAAATCTGTATGCAGGTCAAGAAGCATCAGTTAGAACTGGACATGGAACAACAGACTGGTTCCCAATTTGGAAAGGAGTACGTCAAGGCTGTATATTGTCACCCTGCTTATTTAACTTACATGCAGAGCGTATCATGGGAAATGCCGGGCTGGATGGAGCACAAGCTGAAATCAAGATTGCCGGGAGAAATATCAATAACCTCAGATATGCAGATGACACCACCCTTATGGCAGAAAGCAAAGAAAAACTAAAGAGCCTCCTGATGAAAGTGAAAGAGGAGAGTCAAAAAGTTGACTTAAACCTCAACATTCAAAACACTAAGATCATGACATCGGGTCCCATCACTTCATGGCAAATAGATGGGGAAACAATGGAAACAGTGATAGACTTTATTTTCTTGGGCTCTAAAATCATTGCAGATGGTGACTGCTGCTGCTGCTGCTGCTAAGTCACTTCAGTCGTGTCCGACTCTGTGTGACCCCATAGACGGCAGCCCACCAGGCTCCCCCATCCCTGGGATTCTCCAGGCAAGAATACTGGAGTGGGTTGCCATTTTCCTTCTCCAATGCATGAAAGAGAAAAGTGAAAGTGAAGTCGCGCAGTCTATCCGACTGTTAGCAACCCCATGGCCTGCAGCCCACCAAGCTACTCCGTCCATTGGATTTTCCAGGCAAGAGTACTGGGGTGGGGTGCCATTGCCATCCCCAGCAGATGGTGA
This sequence comes from Oreotragus oreotragus, assembly GCA_006410675.1. Classification (NCBI taxonomy): domain Eukaryota; kingdom Metazoa; phylum Chordata; class Mammalia; order Artiodactyla; family Bovidae; genus Oreotragus; species Oreotragus oreotragus. The sequence continues at coordinate 477,238 of SJYX01019916.1, forward strand.
CTGCAGCTGTGAAATTAAAAGACGCTTGCTCCTTGGAAGAAAAGCTCTGACCAACCTAGACAGCATATTAAAAAGCAGAGACATTACTTTGCCAACAAAGGTCCATCAGTCAAAGCTATGGTTTTTCCAGTAGTCGTGTGAGAGTTGAACTGTAAAGAAAGCTGAGCACTGAAGAACTGATGCTTTTGAACTGTGGTGTTCCTGGAGAAGACTCTTGAGAGTCCCTTGGACTGCAAGGAGATCAAACCAGTCAATCCTCAAGGAAATCAGTCCTGAATATTCATTGGAAGGACTGATACTTTGGCCACCTGATATGAAGAACTAACTCATTGGAAAAGACCTTGATGCTGGGGAAGATTGAAGGTGGGAAGAGAAAGGGATGACAGAGGATGACATGGTTGGATGGCATCATCAACTCGAGCTCCGGGAGTTGGTGATGGACAGTGAGGCTTGGCATGCTGCAGTCCATGGGGTCGCGAAGAGTCAGATGCAACTGAGCAACTGAACTGAACTGACCTGATCTTCTATCAATCCCCTCTTTTGTATGTAACTTAAATTTATGCCACTATTTATGCTTAGTGTCTATTTGTATTTATCTGTCACTAAGTTGGTAATGGGGCTTCCCTGATAGCTAAGCTGGTAAAGAATCCTCCTGCAATGCAGGAGACCCCAGTCCGATTCCTGGGTTGGGAAGATCCCCTGGAGAAGGGAGAGGCTACCCACTCCAGTATTCTTAGGCTTCCCTGGTGGCTCAGTAGGTAAAGAATCTGCCTTCAAGGTGGGAGACCTGGGTTCAGTCTCTGGGTTGGGAAGATCCCCTGGAGCAGGGCATGGCGGCCCACTCCAGTATTCTTGCCTGGAGAATCCCCATGGACAGAGGAGCCTGGCGGGTTATAGTCAATAGGGTCACAAAGAGCCAGACATGACTGAAGTAACTTAGCATGCATGCACGCGCATGTAGGTAATAAGTCCAAACCATGGTCTTCGTGTTCAAGAAGCTAAAAGAGAAAGAAGCCTACTATTTTCATTTATTCATCCCAAATCCTGTACAAACACCATTTAATAAAAGCCTTTGAGGAAGACTTAGAAATCTTGGACAAACATCATAGTCAGTTGTGACTCTCGCCTGGAGTCTCATTTACTCAGAATTCCCCACCAGTGTCTCTACGGAGCAGCGAGTACAGGTCCTATGGCTTGTCTGCCATGTCCCTCCTGCTCTGTATTCTCCAAGCTGTCTTTGTGCCCGACCATTAATATTTTTCTGTTTTGCCTGAAGTTTTTTCCTACAAGCTCTTCTTAGTAATAGCTTTACCATTTTATTCACAGTATTCCAAGGGGTTGACTTATTTTGCTTGTGATTGCTTATTCTTATGCAACATTGCTTAATGTCACTTTGGGAAATCGTATGGCGGGAGGGACCCTTTGAGACACTTAGCTAAAAGTAGTGGCAGCTGTGTCTTTTGCAAGAAACGAACCTGAGCTTCTGGGGAGAATTCTGTTGGTTTGTCTTCACTGGGCACTTTCCTGCCCTCCAGGGCCCTGTGATGAGGACACAGGCTATCCCATCAGGGTGCTCAGTGGCCTGCCTGCTACATAGGTGGTTTCACTTGGTTTAAGAGACCATCCAGATTCCGCCATAACAACAATTAGAATATAATGTCTGATTCTGAATAATAATAGGAGAAAGGATGGCTAACTCAGCAAGTTCACTGTGGGAGGTACCAAGATGACCCTCTGTGTGTGCACCACTTCCTTCAGGTCTCACAGACCTTCCGGTAGATACTTTTATTTCCTGGCTTTACTGATAAGGAAACTGAAGTAGTCATTTGCTGGTTGGTGACACAGCTGGTAAGTGGCCGAGCCAGGATTCAAACCCAGAGTGCTGACAACAAAGCTCTTAACCAAGAGTGTGCAGCACTTCACAGTATATTTTAGAGCCAGGAAAAGAGGGAAGGAAAAAAAGATAAAGACCCCAGATGTCCCCGTGCTGCACTTGGGCCAGGGGAGGGGGGCTTCTGCCTGTCCTTTTTAGATTTGAGCTCCAGTCCTTCAGCAGCAAAGCACTAACATCCATCAGCCTACAGTGCTTCCAGTTCAAGCAACAGCCCCTGACAGGCTGCCCAGGAGAAAAAGCTGTATGTTTGCTATTTTAATTTTCACCCAGTAGAATCAGGTTCATGTAAACACAACATGCATGAGCTCTCCACATACGAGCCAATTACCACTAGGCTCTGCTAATTGTTTGTTATTCTGTATGTCAACGTATCCAAAGGGCCACTGCCACTGTCCTCTGCTCTGCCATCAGGAGATCTGCTCAAGTGTGTTAGTCGCTCAATCGTGTCTGAAACTTTTTTTGACCCTATGAACTGTAGTCCACCAGGCTCCTCTGTCCGTGAAATTCTCCAGTCAATAGTACTGGAGTGGGTTGCCATTCCCTTCTCCAGGGGATCTTCCCTACCCAGGGATGGAACCCAGGTCTCCCCCATTGCAGACAGATTCTTTGCCGTCTGAATCACCAGGGAAGTTTCAGGAGACCCAATCATAAGCAGTTGTTTTTCTGTGTAATCAAAATACTGGTATCGCGTTCTTATCTTTAACCCTTTGATTGGTAATAACATTCTGTCACTTCCAAACTCTTAACAATCAATTACCCTATTTTGGCATTCGGTCCAATCACTTCTTGGCAAATAGATGGGGAAACAGTGGAAACAGTGACAGACTTTGTTTTGGGGGGCTCCAAAATCAGTGCAGATGGTGACTCCAGCCATGAAATTGAAAGACGCTTGCTCCTTGGAAGAAAAGCTCTGACCAACCTAGACAGCATATTAAAAAGCAGAGACATTACTTTGCCAACAAACGTCCATCTAGTCAAAGCTATGGTTTTTCCAGTAGTCATGTATGTATGGATATGAGAGTTGGACTATAAACAAAACTGAGCAGCAAAGAATTGATGCTTTTTGAACTGTAGTGTTGCAGAAGACTCTTGAGAGTCCCTTGGACTGCAAGGAGATCCAACCAGTGAATCCTCAAGGAAATCAGTCCTGAATATTCGTCGGAAGGACTGATGCTGACAGCTGAAACTCCAATACTTTGGCCACCTGATGGGAAGAACTGACTCATTGGAAAAGACCCTGATGCTGGGAAAGATTGAAGGCGGGAGGAGAAGGGGTTGACAGAGGATGAGATGGTTGGATGGCATCACCGACTTGATGGACGTGAGTTTGAGTGAGCTGTGGGAGTTGGTGATGGACAGGGAAGGCTGGCATGCTGCAGTGCATGGGGTTGAAAAGAGTCGGACATGAGTGAGTGATTAAACTGACTGACCACTGACTTTAGCTAAGATTTTCTAAGAGCAGAGATAAAGTTGGAGATAACAACTAATGGGCATGTGGTTTAAAGAAGTTTCTGCTTTTCTAAACACATACCTCTTCTAGGGTAAGGAATTCAGGAAAAAAGGTTTTCATAAAGCTTTCCAGAAGGCAATAAAGGGCTTTGATTCATATCACTAGTGTTTTCATTGCAAGATTTGGACTTTCTGTCTTTAATTCAAAAGATAATAACGGAATAATTGAAACCATTTTGGAGTATTGGCTATAATCATATCTTTTTTAATGTCTCATAATACAGGGTAACATTTATTAATAATCTGAATTGCTTCCCATGTGGCACAGTGGTAGAGAACTTGCCTGCCAATACAGGAGACGTGGGTTCAGGCCCTGGGTTGGGAAGATCCCCTGGAGAAGAAAATGGCAATACACTCCAGTATTCTTGCCTGGGAAATCCCACGGACAGAGAAGCCTAGCGGGCTACAGTCCATGGGGTCAGAAAGAACAGGATATGATTTAGCAACATAAGCACTTGCACTTAAAAAAGAAAGACTCTGTGTATAAGATTGTGAGAATAGACAAAAATGTGAAGGACATGTATGCTTTCAATTTAAGAGTGAATAGAATTGTGTCCACCACCCTCCCCCTCTTCAGCTTCAAGAAGAAGAGTTTGCATTTTTTCATGGTTTCCTCCCAACACGCATGGTAAAGGCTGAGAATAGCAATAGGGCAGTGGTGGGCAGGCAGCCCAGAGGGAAACAGAAACTGATGGAGGCAGAATGGCAGATGGAGTGAGGGCTCAGAGGTCCTCCATGGGGGTCTTCCGCTCTCAGTAGCCTGGGGAACCACCATCCCATAGTCTCATGATCAGGGACCCATCCTGACATCGTGAGGTCCCCTGGGTTTCTTTGGTTCCGTAGCCTTGCGGCTTTTGCGTAGTGCTTTATTTATCCTCGGTGATTCACCCAACTTGAGCAACTGGGAAGCAGAGACACAAAAGTTTACTTCTCAGAAACTCGGCTCTGCTTATAATAGAACTGTATTTATGAATCATCTGTATTAGTATTAAAAGAAAGCAGAGTGGAGGCCGCCTCGGGGTTCTGCCTTGATTCACTTGAGTTTAAATCATGAAAGGACTAGTAACTGGGGCAGTGCCCGAGAGGGAACTTGAAAGAAGGAATCAAGCTCAGAAGTTCTGTGTTTATAAACAGATGTTACAGCATTGCTCAACAAAGGAAAAATGTTTGCCTAGCCATACTGTTTTTGATATGCTCTTAAGTTCAAAAAGGAAAATAAATTTTAAAAAAAACAAAACAGTTTAGGGCATCAGCTTGGAAACTCAGCACTCAGAGCATGTTTGAAAAGCAGCCTGACATGATGAACTTATGGTTTTACTTGCACACAACTGGCTGCCCCAGATACAGCTGTAAGAAGGTGGACTTGCCAGAGCTTACCAGGCTCAGATTCTGGTAAACAGAGAAACCAAGTTGAATAGTTTGGGTGAAACTTCAAAAGTAAGGTCAGAATGATTCCTTCTTTAAAAAGAAAAAGATACAAATCCTCATATAATCCTTCTACCATTCATTTGAAAAATGACGCCTTCTTAATTTAGATAATCTTGCTTCAGATGAACAAAATCTTGCTTATGTCTTGATTACTGTTTTGTTGTAAACTCCCGTTGAGCTTTGCTCCTCTTATTTTACTTAGTGACATTGTATTTGAAAATCACAGTTTAATTTCATTTTAATCAGATGGTTTGTTTTTCTGATCGTCAGTTGTGTAAAAGTGTTAGTTGCTCAGTCATGTTGGACTCTTTGCGACCCCACAGACTGTAACCCACCAGGCTCGTCTGTTCATGGGGATCCTCCAGGCAAGAATGCTGGAGCGGTTGCCATTCCCTTCTCCAGGGGAAGTCCCAACCCAGGAATGGAACCCCATTCTCCCACACTGCAGGCAGATTCTTTACTGTCTGAGCCACCAGGGAAGCCCATATTTAAGGGACCATTGCCAAATCCAAGGTCATGAAGATTTTACCCTATGTTTTCTCATTTTTAAGGTAGAGTTTAGAATGTCCATGTTGATTAAGGTGCATTTAAGAGAAGACCCTGGAGAGTCCCTTGGACTGCAAGGAGATCAAACCAGTCAATCCTAAAGGGACTCAACTCTGAACATTCATTGGAAGGACTGGTGCTAAAGCTGAGGTGCTAGTATTTTGGCCACCGATGCAAAGAGCCAGCTTATCAGAAAAAACCTTGATGCTGGGAAAGACTGAAGGCAAAAGGAGAAGGAGCCGGCAGGGGATGAGATGGTTAGATAGCATCACTGACTCAGTGGGACATGAACTTGAGTCAACTCCAGGAGACAGTGCAGGACAAGGAAGCCTGATGTGCTGCAGTCCGTGGGGTTGCAGAGTCAGACACGACCTGGCAACTGAAGAACAACAAAAGGACATCATATCTTAAGTAATCTTGAAAGTTGCCTGTCTTCCTCTTGTACATGCCACTCTAGCACATTTAATATTGGTATACGTCATGCTCTTCAAGCCAGTCAAACTTGGGATCACCAACATTTCTGTGTCAGTAATGTAAGGTGTGAAACTAGCAGATTCAGTAAAGACCCGTTTCATCCTCACCACACTGGGCATCTAGATGCCATTCGGGTTGGGTTCACAGGATGAGGAGTGGCGATGACTCCTGGCCTGAGTCTCCTAACAGCAGAGATGCGGAAGGGAGGAGAAGATCCCCAGGAGACCAGCTGTTGACTGCAGACTGCTGCCACTGGCCTCGGGGTGGTGGCGGAGGAACTGGAGGCAGCCGTGGTGTCCTGGGAGGAGGACCTGAGAGTTCTCAGAGTTGTCTGATTGGAACAAATCTGCCTGGGTGGGAGCAACACCTGCAGTAGCAGCCCAGTCCAAGCCTGCCCACCACTCTGCCCACACCTGCCCCAAAGGCACATGGCACGTCTCGCTGGGTGTGCGGAGAACCGCTGGCTCAGGGCAGGCACTGGCAAGGATGCCTGCTAGTGTATTGAGCGCTTGTATTATGAAAGGACGTTGGGTTTTGTCAAGTGCTTTTTAAGCATTGTTGTCCCCCTGTGGGCCGATCGTTGTTTAGCCGCTCAGTCGTGTCCGACTCTTTGTGACCCCGTAGACTGTAGCCCGCCAGGCTCCTCTGTCCACGGGATTCTCCAGGCAAGAATCCTGGAGTGGGTTGCCATTTCCTTCCCCAGGGGATCTTCTCAACCCAGGGATTGAGCCCAAGTCATCTGCACAGGTGGATTCTTTACCTTCTGAGCCACCAGGGAAGCCCTTTTTAAAGCGTAGTTGAGGCGATTAGTGTGGTTTTTTTGTCCCTTTCATTTTTTTCTTGTCATGGGTTACATGGATTTTGGTATGATACATCATCATTGCCTTCCTGGAATGAATCCCACTTGGCTGTGATGTATAATCCTTGAATATGCACTGACTTTTATAAGGTGTGTTTTTGTTGAGGGTTTTTGCATCTGTAGTTTTCCCCCCTTATAGTGCCTTTTTCTGGCTTTGGTATCAGGGTAATGTTAGCCTCATAGAATGAGTTAGGATGTATTCTTTCCTCTTCATTGTTTGCAAGGGTTTGAGAAGGATTGGTATTAATTTTTCTTTAAATATTTGGCAGAATTCACATGAACATCTGGTTCTGGGCTTCCCTTTGTGGATTTTTAATGACTGAGTCCATCTCTTTGCTGTGGTCTGTTTTGATTTTCTATCTCTTCTGTGTCAGTTTCATTGGCTTGTGTGTTTCTAAGAAAGTCTTTTTTACCTAGTTACCCAATCTGTGGCACCTTTGTTCACGGTGTTCTCTTATAACCTTTTTATTTCTATAAAGTCCATAGCAACGTCTGCTCCTTCATTTCTGATTTTCCTTACTTGAGTCTTCTCCCTTTTCTCCTTTGTCAGTCTAACTTTCATCAGTTTTGTTGATCTTTTTCAAAGAACCAACTTTTGGCTTTATTGCTTCTCTCTGTTGTTTTTCTCTATTTATTTGTCTCTGTGCTAGTCTTTACCATTTCCTTCCATCTGCTAGCTTTTGGTTTAGTTTACCCTTATTTTTCTAACGTAATAAAGTTAAACATTAGGTTGTCGATTTTAGATCTTTTTTAGTATAGACATTTACTGCTATAAATTTCCCTCTAAACACTGCTTTTGCTGTATCCCATAAGTTTTGATATTTTGTTTTTTATTCTCATTCATTTCAAAGTGTTTCCTAATTTCCTTTGTGATTTCTTCTTTGACCCATTGGTTATTTAAGAGTAGATTATTTATCTTCTGCAAATCTTTGAACTTCCCAGTTTTCTTTCTGTTACTGATTTCCAGCTTAATTCATTTGTGGTTGGCAAATATACTTTGTATGATTTTAGTCTTTTTAAAGAAGAATATATATTCTGCAGTTGTTGAGTACTTCCTATTACTCTTAGAATGGAATGCAAGCTCCTCGCTGTGGTTTAAATTCCTACAAGTGCCGATCCTGACTGACTTCTCTGGCACTGTCTCCCTCCACTCTTCTCTTGGTTTCTAAGGAATTGTTGTTTTCTTTTGTCCCCTGATTTATTAACATAACGCTCTAGTGTAATAACATTAAGTATGTGAGTGACTGATTAACATAATGCCTTAGTGAAAGAACACTAATGTATACCTTTTGATAGCACGTGGAGCCATTGTGTGTATCTTTGTGAAACAGTTAGAAGTGTATGGAGAAAGACTGAACATGAATGTTCACAGCAACATTGTTCGCAGTAGTCAAAAGGTGGAGACAACTCAGATGTCCACCATCTGATGAACAAATAAAACATGGTCCATCCATCCAATGGAATGTTATTCAGTCAGAAAAAGGAATGAAGTTCTGTTGCATGCTGACATAGATGACCTCAAAAACTTTCTGCTAAGTCAAAGAAGACAGACACAGAAAGTCCTGTGATATTTTATGGTTCCTTTTATAGGAAGTATCCAGAATAGGCAAATTCAGACACAAAGCAAATTAGTGCTTGCCAGGATGTGGTGGTGGAGAGATAGGGGATGTGGCGTGACTACTTCATGGGTTGGGGTTTCCACTCTCGTGGGGGTGGTTAATAACACTGTGAATGTACTCAGTGTCACTAAGGGTAAATTTTATGTTATGTATCAGTTCACTCAGTCGTGTCTGACTCTTTGCGACCCCATGAATTGCAGCACACCAGGCCTCCCTGTCCATCACAGAAAGGCAATGCCAAAGAATGCTCAAACTACCACACAATTGCACTCATCTCACACACTGATAAAGTAATGTTATGTATATTTCACCACAATGAAAAAATCAATCCAGTTTAAAATATTTTTTTTTCCTGTGCAAAAGAAAGCACTCATTTTTAAATAATGTTTTTTATCAGTATTGAAAAACAAACCACATTGTTCAAAGACCAAAGTTTAAAATGAAAAATAAGTAAAATAATTAAGACTCACTCTTTTACATGACATTACATCCAGTGTCAGAGAGCTTGGTATAAAATGGACTTTTAAAAGTCCAGCTATTTTGTTTATTGGCAGACTGTTCTGTGGTACATCTGGAATTCATATGTTGAGTGTTACGGTAGATATTTTTGTTTAATCAGTTTGGATGAACAAGATAAAGCTTACACTCCAGGCCTGTATCCTTACCTCAGTTAAGATTGCAAAATGCTCTTTTTAAATATATTTTTTAATTAAAGAACATAGCTAGAAATCAATCCATCACGTTTTGGTCTTGTTACACAGTTACTCAACATGAGTTTTCTTGGTGGTGGTGGTGATGAAAGAGCACAGAAAATAATGAATTGATTTGTTGTTTACTTGAAAAAAATATGAAAGTCAAAGATAAATATGTTACTGAAAGTTATTAGAGAATGTCTGTTTATCTTCCAGAACTAATTGTCACTTGAATTACTCATGACAAAACATGGCCATCAACAAGTGGAAATGTCCGCGTGTCCAATTATGGTGGAGCTCCCATGTCACATAGCATGCAACCTGATGTTGTGTTTTCTTCTGTGAACTCTCTGATGAAAACACCAGGTGTTAGTGAGATCTTAAACATGGAAGTCCAGACAGAAAGCATAATTAGTTCATATATGACAATTCATATCCTTCCCTACTCTGTTTAATACTCATCTAGTTGCACTATATAGACCTTAACAAGAATGTTTAAAAAATAAATTTAAAGAGTCATATGTTCTTTTTCACCGTGATAAAACGCAATAGCCTCTTTAGTCTTGGAGGTAAGAGAGACTGGACTTGTGAAGCTCTGTTTGTGTTTTAAATTAGGTCAAGTCGTATTGTATATGTTAGCTAATTAAGTAGAATTTACTGGTCTGTACAAAATTTGAATAATAGCCCTTCACACTCTTGTTTTTTTGTTTTTTTTTTTCTCTAAACAGTACTGTTGGAATGTTGGGAGGAATATAGCATAATTTTTTTTAAGAGCATATATTTTAGAGTTGGATAGATCAGGCCTAAATCTTGATTCAACCGCCTGATGGTTGTTTAAGTGAAAACCCGTTTCTAGATCTGCAGAGACATCTTCATCTGTAAAACCCTTGCTGTGGAGGATTGTCCTGACATTTTGAAGGTGGGCAACATGGGACCAGTCCTCTGCAGGTGTTTGGTGTGTGGTCTCTGTGATGACGTTGATGGTAATTTGGATGACTTTCTACCAAAAATATTCAAGGTCTCCTGTTGTTAGCAGATCTCTAAATGATCTCATCATTTTTTCTGTCCCCCTGTGTGGTTTTCGGGAGTGCTCAGATTGTTTGGTCACGTCCGACTCTTTGGGCTTCCCAGGTGGCACCAGTGGTAAGAAACCTGCCTGCCAGTGCAGGAGACACTAGAGAGGAGGGTTTGATCCCCGGTTTGGGAAGATCCCCTGGAGAAGGTCGTGGCAACCCACTCCCATATTCTTGCCTGGAGAATCCCATGGACAGAGGAGCCTGGCCGACTTTTCTGGCTTCTTGGTTAATTCACAATGGGCATGAGTTTGAGCAAACTCCAGGAGATAGTGAAGGACTGGGAGGCCTGGCGCACTGCAGTCCACGGGGTCACAGAGTCAGACACGACTTAGTGACTGAACAACAGCTGGACAGGTGGTGCATCAGAGAGAATCTGAAGGCTAGGGTCTAGTTCTCAAGCTGTCTCATTCCGATGACAGATTGGCCAAAGCCTAGTGTTGACTGGAGCTTGGTTACTTGATGGAAAATTGAAGCTACAGGGCCCAGTCTCACTCTGAAGTACACCATTTTCTCACAAACATGAATCAAGCTCATGTTTGGTTGCAATGAGCAATACTCAAGTTTCCCAAGGTACTTACCATTCATTGTAGCCCACACTTGCGTTAGACATAAATTCCTATTCATGTGTTTATTGTCACTGTTCACACAGCTGTGTTTCTTTATGTTCATACATCCTCTCGTGAATTTGCCCGCTTATAGAGGCCGTTTCAGATTTAGGTTTCATCTCTATCAGGTCCGAGGTATGATCTTTTTAACTTGCTATGTGGTGAACATCTAATGTGTGCTCTTTGATTATGACATTATGTCTGCATAACTAGAAGCAATATTTTTATGAGTATTAAACATGTTTACCAAGAAATATCCCATAAAAGGTATGATTGGATTATAATTCTTATTCATCCAGGTCCAAGCCGTATGGTACTTGTGCCTTTCCCAGGAACGATGAGAAACATATATCAGGGTGGCCCAGAGTCATGGAGCCCAGATACACCAGGACTCAGCATCCCCCGTGACCGTTCTTGTTCTTGTTCCGGCTGCCGTGTTTTTATGGTTCAGTAGCTCGACCCTGATGTTTCTCTGTGGCTCTGGCCTTGGGGGTCGTGGCCAGAGGAAACCTGGACGCAGTGGAGACTTCAGGGGTTACGGTAGGGTGCTCCTGTGTGCCCAGGGACAGGGCGAAAGTCCCAGGTGTCCCAGGTGGGCTTGGGGGCCTCGCAGCTCAGATGCTGGCAGCAGCCCGGCATCTCTAGAGCTGCGAGTCCATCACGGTCAGCGGCAGTCGTGCAGGCGAACGGGCCCTCCAAACGGGCTCCGTCCAGACGGAGCTGCGTTGCCAGTGTGAGGTCCTGGTGGTGTTAGCTTTTTTTTCCTCCAAACCGTGGGTGTTGTTCCGTACTGTAACAGCGACAGTGTTAAAATAAAGTAATAATAAGAATGTTCACTGTCTCAGAACGTGGGGGCCCACGGTGAGGTTGTCAATAATCCAGTTCCTTGTTTGCCCCAAAAGTCGCCTTCCAGAGCACACCTCAGTTCAGCCTGCTTAAAACGGTGGAGAGTCTGATTCCAATTTGCAGAATATTAGTGCTTGCTCTGTGCCCTGTGCTGCCGGGTGCTGGAGAGACAGAACACGGTGACAGACCCCCATCTGGCAGACGGTCTGGGCCGGTGGGCGTGAGGACGTGTGTGTCGGGGCGGCACGTGGTTGCCGCGTGGAAACAGAGGAGAGCTGCAGGTGGAAGTGTGACATTCCAGCCATGTCCCGGGTGGAGGGAGTGAGTGAGCCGCCTGGCACACCTTCCCTCCTCAGCCCGATGTTGCACGAAGGCCTCTGCAGGGGACCCCGCGTGCAGTGTGAGCGTCCGAGTCTCCTGGGTGGTGGAGGTGTGAGAATTCCGTCCCTGTGGTTTTCAGGTACCAGCAAGGTCAACCTGGTGAGGGTCCCGTCCACGGCCTCCAGCCCGCGGGACACAGCCCTGGCGGCCGTCATCTGCAGCGCCCTGGCCACCGTGCTGCTGGCCCTGCTCGTCCTCTGCGGCACCTACTGCAAGCGGCAGTTCGTGGAGAAGAAGCCGAGCTGTAAGTCCCGAGCGCTGGCTGGGCCTCGGCATCCTGCCCAAGGTTGTTGATCCTCACCGTTGTCCTCCAAGTGTCCAGCGAGGACCTGAGAGGAGCGTCTGGCTGCGGCCACGGGGACAGACACCATGTGCAAGTAGGGCCTCCCGGGGAAGGTGCCGAGGGTGCGGCCGAGGGGCGCATCACTTCACCGGGGCCTGAGGAGGCAGGGCCGCCCCCACCCTCCACAGAAACACAGTTCATTCTAAGTTCTGGCAACACCAGGGCCCCCATCTCGAGCTTTCTTGACCGATTGTTTCATTTCTCTGCCTTTTTGTAAGAAGTATTTTTAAATGTGAACCGCAGCTGTCCTTTCCTCCCAAACTGCAGAAGCTGGGGTGGTTCTGGTCATGCTGTGGTGTTCCCGGGCTTCCCCTGGGGAACTTGTCTCGCTGACCGAGTTCTCGGCCTCCGCAGGGTCCCTGAGGGCCCAGGACCTGCAGTACAACGGCTCTGAGCTGTCCTGTTTCGACAGACCCCGGCTCGGCGCCCCTGCACCCCGCGCCTGCTGTCAGTGCCTGCGGGACTCGGCCCAGGCCTGCGGTAAGTTCAGAGCTTGGGGTCCACTAGGAACGCAGGCCCCGAGGCCACAAAGAGCGCTCCTGCTCTGTTTTCCAGTTAAAGCTAACTGAGTTCAGTCATCCTCCCGCATCCCCAGAGGTTTGGGGTGTTGTGCGTCTTTAAGTATTAATATCAAATAGAAAAGAAGCATCTCATTAAAATTCTAGGATTTCTCAGTAACTTTTAAAACAGGTTCGCCTTCATTCTGGTGTCAATTGATTTAAAGTAACGTGAAGCTTTGGAGGAGTAGGGCTGTCTGTCTCCTTTCCCGTCTGGTGGGTGCAAAGTGAAGCTGCACATGGCTGTCTTAGTGCCTTTCTGGATTTCTTTTTCTTTTAACTGGTTTATTTATTTATTTTGGCTGGGCTGGGTCTTGGTTGCTGCCTGGGTTCTTCGCTGGTTGTGGCGAGCGAGGGTTACCCTCGCTTTGTGGTGTGCAGGCTTCTCATTGCAGTGGCTTCCTCTTGTTATGAAGCCACAACTCTAGGGCTCATGGGCTTCAGAAGCTGGGGCCCCCAGGCTCTAGAGCACAAGCTTAGTAGTTGGGGCGCACGGGCTGAGTTGCTCTGTGGCGTGTGGGATCTTGCCAGACCAGGGATCAAACCCATCTCTCCTGCACTGACAGGCAATTCTTTACCACTGAGCCACCAAACGCCCGGGATGTCTTACAGAAGAGGGAGGAGGGAGACTGGTGACAGGGTTTTCCACAAACCAGTGTTGCCTCTGGGATAAGTGACAGAGATGGAAGTTCAGGGAAGTCCAGGCAGACCCAGGAGACACTGGGGTTCGGTTCCAGACCATTGCAGTAAAGAGAATATTGCAATAAAGTGAGTCACGGGACATTCTGGGTTCCCCGGGGCACAGAACATTATCTTTATGCTATACTGTAGTATATTAAGTGTGCAATAGCATCATGTCCTAAAAAATAACATATAAAGCTTAATTTAAAAATAATTTCTTGCTGAAAAATGCTAACCATCATCTAAGCCTTCAGTGAGTCATACTACAAATAGTCACATCAAGGTCCCCTGAGCACAGACCATCCTAACAAATATATTAATAATGAAAAAGATCAAATACTGTGAGAATGACCAAAATGTGACCCAGAGACACAGAGTGAGCAGACGCTGTAGGGAGAATAGTGCCCCTAGATTGTGAGGCACGGGGCTGCCACTGACCTGCACTTTGGAAAAAGCAGTAATTGTCAGGCACGACACAGCCAGGTCTGCCTGTAATTCAGGTGGACTAAGGTTTCTAACATGGGCAAGGTCGGCAAAGGAACACTAACTTATGCTTACCTTCTTGCCCCACCCCCACGACCTCAGCTTCGCTGCAGGGCATAATCAGGGTGGCCACAGCCCTTCCAGAAGCCTGCCCTCTGCCCGCTCCATCCTCACCCGTGTGTCCCCCGCACCTGTGGACACGGCATCTAGCAGTGTGTCATCTCCTGTAACCATCCATGAGGCTCAGTGTTTCCCAATTCGGTGGCTGGCCCTCTCAGAACTGTCCAATCTTTCATTTCAAGACATCAAAGGGTTCAGCTTTTCAGTCTAACATTTGATATGGGAAATAAGGCATTTTTAAGCACAGTTCTTTCTCTGCTGACCATTAGGTAAGCAAAAAGTCCCCTTCTTCCTCATTTATTCTTTCTTTTAATTACCGTGGACGCAGTGTCCCTGATAAAGGGGTGACGGTCCTTTTTGATCATTATTTATTTTGAGGCTCAGATTTTCCCAGGTTTGGCCAGAGGGAGTCCCTTCACCCTGCAGGCGTCATTTGGACATAGCTTTATTATCCTTTTAGCTTCTTATTTTCTGGCTCAGAAAGAAGTTCCAGGCTCATCTTGTATTTTCCAGCTGGAGCGCTCAGTTCAGTTCAGTTCAGTCGCTCAGTTGTGTCCGACTCTTTGCGACCCCCAGAATCACAGCACACCAGGCCTCCCTGTTCATCACCATCTCCCGGAGTTCACTCAGACTCACGTCCATCGAGTCGGTGATGCCATCCAGCCATCTCATCCTCGGTCGTCCACTTCTCCTTCTGCCCCTAATCCCTCCCAGCATCAGAGTCTTTTCCAATGAGTGAACTCTTCTCATGAGGTGGCCAAAGTACTGGAGTTTCAGCTTCAGCATCATTCCTTCCAAAGAAATCTCAGGGCTGATCTCCTTCAGAATGGACTGGTTGGATCTCCTTGCAGTCCAAGGGACTCTCAAGAGTCTTCTCTAACACCACAGTTCAAAAGCATCAATTCTTCAGTGCTCAGCCTTCTTCACAGTCCAACTCTCACATCCATACATGACCACAGGAAAAACCATAGCCTTGACTAGACGGACCTTAGTCAGCAAAGTAATGTCTCTGCTTTTGAATATACTATCTAGGTTGGTCATAATTTTTCTTGCAAGCCAGCCATTTCTACAGGGAATGGTGGTGCCTTTCTCTGAATAAATTTGAAATGTCCCACAGTGAGGGTGACTTGCTGAAATGATTGGTGGTGGATCCAGGCATGTCCCCACGATCATGGCCTCGCAAGACAAGGGCTGCTTCCGGATAGAATTGGCTGCATGCCAGGCAGCCAGCCCTCTCACCATGGCTTGCTGCTGCATTTCAGTGGTTAACTTTCATTTTTAAAAAGGAAATGGTTTCATCATCTTTTTTTTTCCTTTTGATAAAAGAAAAGAAATAATTCATCATGGAATCTTTGGATGTGTGTGCGTTTGTGTATTAATATGTAATTTCCTCAAACCTTTCTCTGTATATTTAATATGTGTGTGTCTTGGCATTTGTTAGTATGCTTTACTGTGTTTATGGTTTATAACATCAGATTTACATATGTCTGTGTGCATAGAGAGAGGAGTCTAGAAGGCTATTCAGAAATGTGGACAGTGCTTTGCAGTGTATAGAACTGGGAAAGATTTATTTTTCAATTTCTGATCTAGTCTCTCTATTTTTAAAGTTTGTCTTTAATGAATGTGTATTGTCTTCATAACCAACAATAATATACATACTGCTTCAGTGAACAGAGTGGTTAGTAAAGCTGTATGCACGTAGTCATTTCTTAAGCTGCGCTCCTAGCAGTGAGAAACAAAGTATGAATGTGTGTTGAGTTAAAGGCTGTGGACATTCGTGTTCTGCCCAGCATCGCCCTGCCTGCTCGCAGAAACACTCCTTCCTGCCCTTGTCAGCCGTGTATGAAAGACTCATTTCATTTCCCCTCTCTTCGTGCCTTTTCAGTATTATTTTCATTGCAGTGAAATTGACATCACATTAAGTTTACCGTTTTAACCATTACCCAGTGAGCAGTTCGGGGACATTAAGCACATTCACCACCAGCATCCCCAGAACGCTGTCCTGACCCCACACAGGAAACCCCCATCTTCCTACCTCCAGCCCCTGGGGACCACCCTCTGGCTGCCCATCTCCAGGTCCTTCATAGAAGTGGTTCATCATTTTTTAAGAGAAAAGAGAAAAAAATTAAACCTCATGGCCCATCCCCCTCAGAAATCACCCAAATCACCCAAAGGGGAACAGCTAAATGTTCAGGTGCAGTGTTGAAGCAATGTAACAAGCCCTCCGACTTTCCTAGGACCCGTCCACCTCGTCCCGTCCCGGTGCTGTGGTGGGGCATGCGGCATCGGCCGGGACACTCCTGGTTGTCGGGGGCACTGCAAGGCCACCCTTCAGGACAGGTAAGTGGGTGGGTCTTTCTAAAATATTTCTTTATTTAATTGCTTGGCAGCGCTGGGTCTTAGTTGCAGCACACGGGATCTGACTCCCTGGTCAGGGATCAAACCCGGGCCCCCAGCATTGGGAGCTCAGAGCTCTAGCCAGTAGACCATCAGGGAAGTCCCAAAGTCGTGTTTTTAATCAATATAATTTCATACTCCCTTGTGCAAATATACATCCTACTTATTTTCATTTCATGTAAAACTATGGTAACATCACTTTCTTAGTAGTATTAATGACATTCTAGACATTTAAGAGGGTGGGAACTTTGGAAAGAATTAAGTCTGTCAGGGTTACTTAGAGCCAATGCAACATTCTTTATACTGTATGTCCTGCTAATTTTATTTTTATCTTATATTCATGATTTGTAACACTTTTGTCATCTCTAAGTAATTTTTAGCATGCCACATACCCAGAGAATTTCAGGATAGTAGTCAAACTCAGTGAAGACCTAGGACACTCCATATTTTAGACATTGGATTAAGTATAAATATAAGGAAATGGCAACCCTCTCCAGTATTCTTGCCTGGAGAATTCCATAGACAGCAGATCCTGGTAGGCTGCACTCCTCAGGGTCACAAAGAACTGGATATGACTGAGCAATCAGCACATGTTGATTAGAAGAAGTAGGTATAGAAATTCAATTTTATAGTAAGTGGAGTAATTTATTGTGCTGAGCAAGTTAATAAAAAAGGAAGCACAAGTCTGACTTAATAAAATGTTGTTTATTTCACGTTGTTGTTCAGTCGCTCAGTCGTGTCTGACTCTTTGCGACCCCATGGACTGCAGCACGCCAGGCTTCCCTGTCCTTCACCATCTCCTAGAGTTTACTCAAACTCATGTCCATTGAATCAGTGATGCCATCCAACCATCTCATCTTCTGTTGTCCCCTTCTCCTCTTGCCCCCAGTTTTTCCCAGTATCAGGGTCTTTTCCAATGAGTTTCTTTCACCTAGAAAACTTGAAAGCATAGCTGGAGTGTTGCTTTATAGGAGGTTTTTCTCCCGATAGAGTACTTATACGCTTTCGAACACATGTCCAGAAACACAGGTCCAGCGGGGGAGGCCATACCCACTTTCTTCGGGTCCCTGTCAAGGTCCCTCTGTGGTGAGTTCTCAGACGCCTGGCCTCTGATGCAGAATCCCGGTGGTGGCGACGACGTCTCCTCCTGCGACTCCTGCCCTGAGCTCCCTGGAGAAGACGCTCACTCTCTCGACCCAGAGAGCACAAGCTTGGCTTCCCTGGACTCAGACAGCCGTCGGGGTCTGGTCGGTGGAGCGGGGCCAGTTCTAGCTCATCCAGAAACCTTTACAGACACTACTGATTTGTCGAGACTCAGTGACACGCTGCCGGAGCTTATGCGGGCTCGGGTCGTGCTCACTGTTGGAAACCAGCTGGATCCGGGGCGAGGAGATGCCCCACACCTGACCACACAGCCACCCGCCCAGGTGAGGCCCTCCCCCCAACGGTGAATCTCAGGATGGGTGCAGTACTGACTCAGGAACGCCCAGAGAGAACCAAGCTCTGACCCCAGAAAATGTGGGGGACCCTGGGGAGAAGGTCTTTACATCCTTCATATCTTCTTGTGTGTTATAGGAGAGTATGTTTACATTAAATTTCAGGAGTTGCTTTTTTTTTTTGTACTAACAACCCCACCCTTTTGAAAATCATTTATTTCTATTTTATTTTCAATGAAACTTTAAATTTCTACCCAGACACTCATTTATAATTTAACCTCTATTTACTCTTTTTTCCCCAGCTTTATGGAGATAGAATTGACATTTAACATTGTATAAGTTAAAGGTGTGCAGTGTGCTGATTTGATTTATTGTCAAGTACATCCTAGCACGTCCCAGTTGTTCATGTGGTAAAGAATCCACCAACCAGTGCAGGAGACGTGGGTTTGATCCCTGAGTTAGAAAGCTCCCCTGGGAGAGGAAATGGCAACCCATTCCAGTATTCTTGCCTGGAGAATCCCATGGACAGAGGAGCCTGGACAGCCACAGCCTACAGAGTCACAAAGAGTTGGACACAACTAAGCACGCAAGAAGTTAAAAAATACATCAGTTCAGTTCAGTCGCTCAGTCGTGTCCGACTCTTTGCGACCCCATGAATCGCAGCACACCAGGCCTCCCTGTCCATCACCATCTCCCGGAGTTCACTCAGACTCACATCCATTGGTCCGTGATGCCATCCAGCCATCTCATCCTCAGTCGTCCCCCACTTCTCCTCCTGCCCCCAATTTTTTTTAGCATGAGTCTTTTCCAATGAGTCAGCTCTTCGCATGAGGTGGCCAAAGTACTGGAGTTTCAGCTTCAGCATCATTCCTTCCAAAGAAATCCCAGGGCTGATCGCCTTCAGAATGGACTGGTTGGATCTCCTTGCAATCCAAGGGACTCTCAAGAGTCTTCTCCAACATCACAGTTCAAAAGCATCAATTCTGTGGCGTTCAGCCTTCTTCACAGTCCAACTCTCACATCCATACATGACCACTGGAAAAACCTTAGCCTTGACTAGACGGACCTTAGTTGGCAAAGTGATGTCTCTGCTTTTGAATATGCTATCTAGGTTGGTCATAACTTTTCTTCCAAGGAGTAAGCATCTTCTAATTTCATGGCTGCAGTCACCATCTGCAGTGATATATCAGACTTCTAACCTGCAGTGCATTTGTTCCCCAAGATGTATTTTTGTGCAGTAGTCTTCTTGTGGGCGGTTTAAGCCCCCAGAGTCTGACAGTGATAGTTACGGTGGTGGTTTAGTTGCTCAGTCGTGACTGACTCTTGCAACCCCATGCACTGTAGCTCGCCAGGCTCCTCTATCCGTGGGATTCTGCGGGCAAGAATCCTGGAGTGGGTTGCTGTCTCTTTCTCCATGTAGTTATGGTTCAGGATAAAGCAAGTAGGAGTGAGCAGCTTCCTTAGTCTGTGTGACTCAAATTTAGCCAAATTTTCCCTCAACACACCTCTCCAGAAGGGAAAAGGACTAAGATGTTGATCACTTGCAAAGACGTTTGGGGAATTAAATAGCTTGTTCAATTATAGGAAAAGCTTTTGTGGGTGGTGTTTTTTTAACAAACATTTTAAATATCAGCATGAAATGTGGGAGGAATGGTAGAAAAAGAGATGAGATGACCTGGGTTCTAGTTTCTCAATCTATTAAATCCTCTTTTTTTTTTTTTTTTTTTCCTCTCTCTCTCTATTGACCAATTAAGTATAATTTGCCTTCCATAGTAGCATTTACATGGTTGGTATTATCGTATCAGTTGACCAATATATTTGGCAAAACTATCTTATTGAGAGAACCTCAGTAATTTCTATTTTGAGATAATCTGCTTAGACTTATGAAAAAAAATTTACTGTAGATATATCTGATAGGTCATCAACGCCAAATTAGTAGTAAGTTGATGAAAAGTGACTGCAGAAACGAGGGTTTCACGTACGTATGATAATATGCAGTGGCCAGACCTCAGCCCCTCCCAAAGTGAGGTCACTGCCCTTTTGTGACAAGGGTCACACCTAAAGGCTGCTCCCTGCCAATGATGTTTGCCCTGTGACATGTATGAGTGTTCCAGGGAGGTCATTTATGAGAGAAGTCTCCTTCCCAAACTCTTTCTAAGCTTTCTCCAATAGCATCACAGAAGTTTTAAATTCAAACACCAAGAATGGCACTAATCATTAACCATCTTTGTTCTTTGAAAGAATAGACTAAAGAATCCTAAAATCCTTGCCCATAGTTGCTTTAAAGAAGTGCGGCACAGAACCAGGCTTGAAATGTTTGACAGGTTGAAAATCAGCAGAACTGTCCATTGATAGAGTTTGTTGGGGTTCATTTTCATCTAAGGGCTGTTTGCCCAGATAGAGTGAGTGGGTTGTTAGGAAGTCTTTATTTTTATTCCCAGAGTACATGGGTGCCTGATATTAGGATGCCGTCACAGGATCTTCCTGCTCATGTGTCATTTAATTCACGTGCACCGTTAGGAAAAGTGAAGCACTGTCCACCTTCACAGTCACAGTGTAGGGCTCCAGGTCCTAAGGTGCTGTGTTCAGAGCTCTCCTTGTGTCACCATTTCAGGGGGACGAAAGGACTTGCTTCTTTCTTCAGTGAAGTGTCCAGCAGAGCCTGCGTGTGGACTCGCTGCCGTCTGGACTTCTCATGGCTTCTGGGGAAAAGAGTGAATCTGAACTGAACTGATGTCATTTAACGCTTCTGAGCCAGGCCCACCATGAGCCGAAACCTCGAGGAATGGCGCCTCCAAGCTTTGCATCTTTTCTGCACAAGGAGCGTCTGAGCGGGAGGCCAACTTCAGAGACACAGTGGGCCAGGTTTGCAGCCTCCGAGCTTTGGGGTATAACGAGAGGCAGAAATGGTCATGCTTCTTTTCATGGTGGATGTGGTGGCCTGACGAGACTGAAGGCCCAGAGTATAACTTTTCATTCACACTCTCTGGAAATACTTTTGCATCTCCTACTAAAAGTCAATGTCAGATCGGTTACCTAGTTTTACGNGGCAGAAATGGTCATGCTTCTTTTCATGGTGGATGTGGTGGCCTGACGAGACTGAAGGCCCAGAGTATAACTTTTCATTCACACTCTCTGGAAATACTTTTGCATCTCCTACTAAAAGTCAATGTCAGATCAGTTACCTAGTTTTACGTAGGATGGGTTCACAGGTGAGTGTTTCTATGTACTGGAGGTCACCTTTTCATCGTCTGAATAATCGGCGTGGGAGGTTAGAATGGACCTCCCACGGCCTGCCTGAGTCTTGGCTCATCAGATGGTGGCCTGGGAATCAGAAGAGATCAAATCTTACAGAATCGACACTTCTCCATCAGCCACTGTCTCATCAACCCCAGCCGAGTTAGTGACAGGAGGGGCCTGAGTTAGTGAACGTGGTCGGGAAAGGGCTACCCAACCCCTCCCCCAGAGTTAAAAGCGCCTCAGTCCTCATCCTAGATTAGCAGATTTCCTTGAAAATCCACTGATATGGAAGCATTTGTTACTTCTGTCCCTGGGACTGAGCTCGAAAGATCCAGATTTTCTCTTCTATAGAAAAGCGGTATTTATAATAATCTTTTCTTTGCATCGTGTTTTATAATAAAAGCTTTAGAAATGCCAGCACATGGTGTGTCCATGCTCCTGAAACACGATGCCAGGTGAGTAGTCTTAGGAGATGACTATGGCAAAACTATCTTATTGAGAGAACCTCAGTAATTTCTATTTTGAGATAATCTGCTTAGACTTATGAAAAAAAATTTACTGTAGATATATCTGATAGGTCATCAACGCCAAATTAGTAGTAAGTTGATGAAAAGTGACTGCAGAAACGAGGGTTTCACGTACGTATGATAATATGCAGTGGCCAGACCTCAGCCCCTCCCAAAGTGAGGTCACTGCCCTTTTGTGACAAGGGTCACACCTAAAGGCTGCTCCCTGCCAATGATGTTTGCCCTGTGACATGTATGAGTGTTCCAGGGAGGTCATTTATGAGAGAAGTCTCCTTCCCAAACTCTTTCTAAGCTTTCTCCAATAGCATCACAGAAGTTTTAAATTCAAACACCAAGAATGGCACTAATCATTAACCATCTTTGTTCTTTGAAAGAATAGACTAAAGAATCCTAAAATCCTTGCCCATAGTTGCTTTAAAGAAGTGCGGCACAGAACCAGGCTTGAAATGTTTGACAGGTTGAAAATCAGCAGAACTGTCCATTGATAGAGTTTGTTGGGGTTCATTTTCATCTAAGGGCTGTTTGCCCAGATAGAGTGAGTGGGTTGTTAGGAAGTCTTTATTTTTATTCCCAGAGTACATGGGTGCCTGATATTAGGATGCCGTCACAGGATCTTCCTGCTCATGTGTCATTTAATTCACGTGCACCGTTAGGAAAAGTGAAGCACTGTCCACCTTCACAGTCACAGTGTAGGGCTCCAGGTCCTAAGGTGCTGTGTTCAGAGCTCTCCTTGTGTCACCATTTCAGGGGGACGAAAGGACTTGCTTCTTTCTTCAGTGAAGTGTCCAGCAGAGCCTGCGTGTGGACTCGCTGCCGTCTGGACTTCTCATGGCTTCTGGGGAAAAGAGTGAATCTGAACTGAACTGATGTCATTTAACGCTTCTGAGCCAGGCCCACCATGAGCCGAAACCTCGAGGAATGGCGCCTCCAAGCTTTGCATCTTTTCTGCACAAGGAGCGTCTGAGCGGGAGGCCAACTTCAGAGACACAGTGGGCCGGCTTTGCAGCCTCCGAGCTTTGGGGTATAACGAGAGGCAGAAATGGTCATGCTTCTTTTCATGGTGGATGTGGTGGCCTGACGAGACTGAAGGCCCAGAGTATAACTTTTCATTCACACTCTCTGGAAATACTTTTGCATCTCCTACTAAAAGTCAATGTCAGATCGGTTACCTAGTTTTACGTAGGATGGGTTCACAGGTGAGTGTTTCTATGTACTGGAGGTCACCTTTTCATCGTCTGAATAATCGGCGTGGGAGGTTAGAATGGACCTCCCACGGCCTGCCTGAGTCTTGGCTCATCAGATGGTGGCCTGGGAATCAGAAGAGATCAAATCTTACAGAATCGACACTTCTCCATCAGCCACTGTCTCATCAACCCCAGCCGAGTTAGTGACAGGAGGGGCCTGAGTTAGTGAACGTGGTCGGGAAAGGGCTACCCAACCCCTCCCCCAGAGTTAAAAGCGCCTCAGTCCTCATCCTAGATTAGCAGATTTCCTTGAAAATCCACTGATATGGAAGCATTTGTTACTTCTGTCCCTGGGACTGAGCTCGAAAGATCCAGATTTTCTCTTCTATAGAAAAGCGGTATTTATAATAATCTTTTCTTTGCATCGTGTTTTATAATAAAAGCTTTAGAAATGCCAGCACATGGTGTGTCCATGCTCCTGAAACACGATGCCAGGTGAGTAGTCTTAGGAGATGACTGCGTATTAGGATCAGGAGAACAAGCACAGGGAGGTGGGCGGATTGTAACCGCCGTCGTGTCATCTGATCAGCACGTTACAGGGCTCCCTCCAACCTCCTAAGCTTGGTCAGCACAGCAGTTTCCACTGCAGCCCAGCGACGCTGGATTGAAGAGTCCAGTGCTTCTACGAAGGCGATCCACTCCCGCCACCTTGGTGTTGACGTACTAGAATTTGCTCTACAGCTAAGACAGAAACCCAGCTCAGTCGTGAGCCAGGGAACGGCTCCTTAGCTCTTCCTCTCTGCATGCTGGAGAGGATTTATTTGAGCAGGATTTCTTTCTTTTCCTACCGCGTTCATAATCAGTCCTGGCTGTTGCCTTTTAAGTGATGTCTATTAGCTTTGTTCCATTTGCCCTTAAAAAAGACATAAATCTTCAAACATCCATGCATTAGAGAATGCTCACATATTTTGTTTCCGAGTTGCTCCTCCGAAATCAGCGTCTTCTCCTGACCGTCCATGTGAGCACTGGAGGCAATTGCTGGCGGTCCAGTGGTTAGGATTCAGCACTTTGACCGCCAAAGGTCCGGGTTCAATCCCTAGTCGGGGAACTGACATCCCACAATCCACATGATACAGCCAAAAAAAAAAAAAAGTTTGAAGTGAGCACTAGAACTCCGCCTTTCCCAGGACATCGTTACTTCGCTCATGTTACCCGGTGCTTTTCCCTCTTGCATTCATGAGCTCTGACAAGGTGCCCCCTCATCTTCCTCCATCCACAGCTCAGGCTCCCTGCAAAGACACAAGCTCACCTGGGTTTGGTGTGTTGTGTGTGTGACCTCTGTTCCTTGGACTGAAATAGTGTCTCACGGTGCCCAGCCAGAGTTAACTGACTTTGTTTTTTCTCTTCTGTTTTGTTTTTTTTTTTTTTAGTCTAAACCAATGATTCTTAAGCTCTGGCATGCACCAGCTCTTCTGAGATGTGCCTTTAGGAAACTCATGCAAAGTACTTAAGAATTCGAGCACAAGAGGGTCAGGAAAATGCAGATTTCAGCTTAAGTCACATGTACTGTAGTCTGCAATCCAATCACTTTTGTTACAACAGGGTAGGCCAGGGCTGTGTTCCTTTTTTCTAACCAGAGTATATCTTCCATGTGTAGAGCCCTCATTAATGTCAAAGGCAAACACTTGGAGGAGAAAGCTAAGATTGATGAAAAAGAGGCTCTGGCTCCAAATCTGGAAACATCACTTTTGAAGAACAGAGATATTGTTGTTGTTTAGTTGCTAAGTCGTGTCTGACTCCTTGTGACCCCATGGACTACAGTCCACTAGGCTTCTATATCCATGGGGATTCTCCAGGCAAGAATACTGAAGTGGGTTGCTATTTCCTGCTCCAGGGGATCTTCCCAGCCCAAGGATTGAACCTGCGTCTTCTGCATTGGCAGGCAGATTCTTTACGGCTGAGCCACCAGGGAAGCCCAGTAGAGAAAATTAGGGTTACAAATGGATTTTATTTGATACAACACTTGAAAAAATCCTGGGTTATTTTAATCAAGATGAAGACATTGTCCTACCACGTACTATGGGAACAGACAATGATGTTATATCCTGTGCTCTTTGTAAACACTGGAAAGGACAGTCCAGCTGGCATCTCATATCATTGGAATATTGGCAGCACTCAGATAAAATCAGTTGCCGGCATGCCAGGAAATCGGCATCAGGTGATAACAGGACTGGGCATATGAATCCTTGCTACTTTCTGCACCACAGAAACTCACCAACAAGGATGAGATGAGGATTGGACAGCGACCACAGAAAGGCGTGGGTTTTCTGATTTTGTGTATATGGAATATATTTTTCCAATATAGATTTTTCTACTTTAGAGAAAGTGTTCATGTTGCTGTTACCTAGGTCAAGGACTGTTGTCTGTGCTAATTAAAAAAAAAAAGGAAAAAAATCCCATCATTGCTTTAAGGCAGTCAGCTTGCATCCATTTAGACCTCATCTTGACTATTTTGCATACTGGAATTTATGAATTTGTAAATGTTGGTTTTCTTACACAACTAGTTTTGTAAGACCTTTTTTTATTTGTGAATAAAATTGTTACCTTGTACTCCTGTCGACACATCGGGTGAGAAAATGATGGATGGTGTGAATGCAGCTGTGTTTCCCCTCCTGCTCCCCATGGAGGGTCTCACTAAGATCATGTCCTCCCCACGACCCCTCTCCGGACCTCTGACCTCTGAGGACTTAGAATCCTCCCCAGTGACCTGGTTACATCTCTCAGGCATAAGGCAGGTCAAGCTACTAAAAAATGTTCTAATTTATCTGAGAGGCTTTGGTATGATTTTATCATGATCTCTTTTTTTGGTCCTTCATTTTGTGACACCAAGTGGGAAGGTCTGAAGAAGAAATTCTCCATTCATCCTCTTTGGAGGTCAGTGGGGCTGGGGGGAAGAGGGGCTCCCCTGGGGCAGCAGTGATCACCTGAGAGCCTCTTTCCTCTTGGCTCCTTCCCTTCTCCTTTCTCAGCCCCCTCTTCCTCCCCTCAGTAAAGCTTAGAAAGCTGTTCCTAGATTTTGAGAGGACTTTAGACTTCCTGAGCAAAACATGGATTATTCGTTTTTTGAATTTAATTTTTATCTTAGAGTTGATTTACAATGTTATGTTAGTTTCAGGCATGCAGCAAGGTGATTCAGTTATATGTGTATCTATTCTTTTTCAGGTTCTTTCCCAAAAAGACAGCTTCCCTGATAGCTCAGTTGGTAAAGAATCTGCCTGCAATGCATGAGACCCTGGTTCAATTCCTGGGTCGGGAAGATCCCCTGGAGAAGGGATAGGCTACCCACTCCAGTATTCTCGGGTTTCCCTTACGGCTCAGCTGGTAAAGAATCCGCCTGCAATGCGGGAGACCTGGGTTTGAACCCTGGGATGGGAAGATCCCCTGGAGAAGGGAAAGGCTACCCACTCCAGCATTCTGGCCTGAAGAATTCCATGGACTGTGTAGTCCAGGGGGGTCACAAAGAGTCGCACACGACTGAGCACCTTTCACTTTCCAAAAATAGGTTATTTAAAGCGTCACCATGTTCTCTCAGCTCACTGTTCAGTGTCCCTGTGGACCCCATAAGGGAAGGACACTCATCACCTTCTTTCCTCTTTCCCAGTGTCCATACAGACGGGGGCTGGAGAGACCTCCAGCTCTCTAAGGAAGGCAGCTCAGATCCAAGCAGGGTCCCACGGGGGGCCCGGAGGACTCTGCTGTCACTTAAACGGTACACATGTGTGATGACCACCATGATGAAGGTTGGTTGGCAGTTGCCTACTTGTCATTCTGAACTTGTCTCTATTCCATTTTAACTTGAGCAGCTGTCATTTTTTAAAAATATATATTTGGCACCTGATAAGTTATGAAAATATAGCTTAAATGTACCATTCGGTTATCTTGAAACTAAACGGCTGTCTGAGAATTTCCAAAATCTTCTATAATTTCTAAGACATTTCACGATTCAAAAGCAGTCATTATGCAGAGTCAGCAGAGGAAGGTCAAAGCTTGCTTTCTGCCCTCCAGATTCCGGCAGGCAGCGGTCCTTTCACAAACCACAGTCGCCTTTGAAGTGGTGTGATTTATGACTGCTTTCAAATCAACCTCTCCAAGAGCCTCGAATGTTAAAAACTTAACCAGCAAAACACTTTCTCTGGAGCCATGGGTGGTCTTCCAAGCCAGGTTTCAATGATTCATCTGTAAAAATGGAGGATTTCTTTTTATCTTAATTACTAACAGCATTAACTATTATTCCTGTTTGAGACAGAAAGAGCTGTGTTCTCTGTATTTTGTTTCGGGTTGAGCATAGCCAGCAGGGCCCTGAGAGGCATCTCCTCCCTGGGGTGGACTATTTACAGTCAATAAAAGATCTGAGAAAAGGCTGGTGATCCTTTAATTGCAGGTGAAGGGAGGCAGGTGGCCCATGCCTGGCACATGTCCCCCGTGTCCCCCACGGTGTATCAGGTAAGAGCCGTCTCCCTTGAAACCTAATCAGGAATCTAATTCCTCCCAGAGGCCTGGCTCTGTTTCCTGTGTCAGGCCTGCCTTCCTTCCTTCAACGTATACTTGTTGAGTTATATAGTGCTGATGTTTAGTTAAGTAGTGTCTAACCCTTTGCAACCCTGTGGACTGTAGCCCACCAGGATCCTCTGTCCGTGGAATTCTCCAGGCAAGAATACTGGAGTGAGTTGCCATGCCCTCCTCCAGGGGCTCTTCCCAACCCAAGGATCGAACCTGGGTCTCCTGCATTGCAGGCAGATTCTTTACCGTTTGAGCCATCAGGGAAGCCCTGGTCACAGTCTGTAGCTGCATGGGTATAAATGTTGGTTTTTCTCCAAAATTGAATCCAGTGGGTAAAGTTACCCAACCAAGCATATGCCCGCTTTGGAGGCAACTTTGAAAGATACACTTGAAAGAAATCTTAAGTAACAGCAGCATCATCAGAATAATGAATTGTCCAACCAAGGAACAAACATCTTTGAAGTTAATGATATTTATCTGAATGTTCAAGGCTTATTTTTCTTTTTACTCTCAATACTTAACTGCTAGACCTTGTGTGCTGGACCTTTCTGTTGGGCGTGATGAATATGCTCAAAGCAAGATTCTTCGCTTGGGGACCCACATGTGACATTTGAAAGCAGCTCCTGTCTTCTTCAGCACATTTACATCCGTTTTCTCATTTGACTTCAGGTCTGTCCTACGAGCAGAATTACGATCTTCCTCTTACAGAGAGGGAAATGGAGATTCAAGACAGTAAACACCAGTCTTACAGTCAGTGAATGGTAGGAAGTGGTAGAAAACATGGGGAAAAGTTTTCAACCAGTAGTGGTGGAGCTGGGATGTGAACTTTGAATTCCAATCTCATAGCCACGATCCCCCAGCTGAGGAAGCAACCGCGGAGTCCTTCTCCACACTGCAAGATGGGGAGTAGGGATCCCAATTTCTGGCCACATTTGTGTGAGCTGAAGTCACGGGCTCTTAGCTTCATCCTACAGCCTCAGGCTGGAGCTGGAAGGACTACAGAGATGGGTCCAGCCATTCCAGCCTGGAGATCTGAGGAGGCTGCCTCAGGGAGTAAGAGAGGCCTGCAGGCAGTCCCTGGTCCATCTCAGCCCTGCTCCAAACACAGGACCGTTCACCTCTTACTGTGCAAGTGCACAGACGTGAAAACAGAGAATCTCCACTTCATCCCTGGTCTCCTGGCTCCGAGCATGGACACCGAGGCCAGATTCCAATGAGTCCCGCCACCAACAGCTGGGTGAGCTTGGGCACGTCACTGACCCTACCCACTCCCCACCCACGAGGCTGCCGGGGCTCCACCCTGACCTGGCCTGGGGACCCCTTCTTTCCTGGTCCCAGCCTTCGCAGGCCAACGGGAATGTGCAGGGTCGCCAGGGGTGTGGAGAGCCCAGTTCCTGGGAGGCACGGAGCCCGGCCGCGGGCAGGTCCTCGAGTTTCACTCAGGCCCGGCCGTGGCCTGTGTCCCACCGGCCCCCGCCTGCCCTGTGAACAGGGGCTGGCGGGGGCTTCACTCAGCTGGGCTGGGGTGCCAGGCCCTGCCCTGGCCTTGTTCTGGCCCCTGAGCCCATGACGCCACTTTTCTGTGTCTTTTCTTAACTGCAGTGAAACAGCATAGCATCGATCGTCTCAGCCCCCTTAATGCACCGCTCACCAGTATTCGTCCTTTCACACGGTTGTGCAGCCGTCACCACCCTCCATCCTCAGATGGAGGGAACTGTTTCTCCTTCCAAACTGAGTTTCTGCCCCCATTAAACACTCTCCCCGCTGCCCACGGCCATCCAGCCCCTTGGTGAGCACCATTCTCCCTGTCTCTGACCGTGAGGATGCACACAGATGGAAGCATACAGTGTTCATCCCTTCGTGGCT
The DNA here is from genome assembly GCA_006410675.1 of Oreotragus oreotragus. Taxonomy (NCBI): domain Eukaryota; kingdom Metazoa; phylum Chordata; class Mammalia; order Artiodactyla; family Bovidae; genus Oreotragus; species Oreotragus oreotragus. Next base: position 506,561 of record SJYX01019916.1, read on the forward strand.
GGTTTGTTTCACTGGGCTTAATGTCCTCGAGTTCCATCCATGTTGCAGCCTGTGTCAGAAATCCACCTTGAGGTTTTTTTTTTTTTAATTGCTTCTGTGCAAAATGGTGACTATTTCTAACTCTCCAGGAAGAATATTGTAAGAATCAGAAAATATCTAAAGCTGTCACGGAGGGATCCTCAGCAAGTGGAAGATATCATTATTTCTACATATATTACCAGTGTAATAAGACGTGGAAACAGTCTGCAAGCAAAATGGAGTCTTCAGACAAAAAACCGTGGCCTGTCATCCCAGTGAACGGGGAGTGTTGCTTCCATCAGCCTCTGCAGCTGCCCTGGTGGTGCGGCCGGAGGGGATTTAGGATGCAGAAAGACAGGACACCAGCCCTGGACAGTTAAGATGCAGACTGAAGGGGTAATTTGAATGAGCCCAGGCCTCTTGCCTCTTGCCATACACAAAAGAACTGAAATCGTTAACTCGAGTTATCTGTTATTTAGGCTCAGTGGTAAAAAATCCACCTGGATGCGAGAGACTTGGGTTCGATCCCTGGGCTGGGACAATCCCCTGGAGAAGGGCATAGCCACCCACTCCAGTATTCTTGCCTGGAGGATCCCATGGACAGAGGAGCCTAGTGGGCTACAGTCCAGGGGGTCGCGAAAACAGACGTGACTGGGTGACTAAGCACAGCAGTTATTTTTGACCAGCGGTCATCATTTGCTGTTTCACTACGTGTTTGGGGGTTGTTGTTGTCTTTTCCCTCCCCAGCAAACACACCTGCATATCCTGACTCCTCCCTTCCTTCCCCCGAGCAGTTTCTCAGAGGACCTGAGAGGCCGTCTCCAGGGCTACAGTCCTCAGTGAGCTCTGGGAATAAAACCCAACTTGTTACTTTTAGGGTGTGTGTTCTTTTCAGTCAACAAGTCACAGCTCCCTGTTCATCTGGGCCGGTGGGGCTTGGGGTGATTTCTCTGCTTCCCACGGTAACATGGGGTTCTTTAGAGGCAGAAGAAAAGAAAGGCAGAGCTGTGGTTTGGGGGCCTGTTCCGTCTGGGAGGAGGTGTGTGTAAGGGGTGGGATGGGGGCTGCAAGGAGACCAGGGTGTCCCAGCCCCAGGTCGGGGGAGGTGTGCAGGCCCTGCAGTTGGGAGCTCCTCGGGGCCAGCATGAGACATGGGGCCCCGGGGCAGGATGCAGAAACCAGACGTGCAGACAGACAGCAGTGAGCGGCCGACCCCCGTGGGCTGGGATACCCTGGGCTCGCTTCCCAGGGGAACACCCAGAAGTTAAAGGGAGAGCTCAGCCGTGAGAGGCCACTGCTTTGGTTGGTGGAAGGGGCTGGACCTGCGGGGGTGGCGGGAACAGCAAGGTGACAGGCCGGGGTGACAGCGGCTAGGAAGTGGGTGTCGGCAGGTGGCTCAGGGTGCATGCATGTGCCCCTGCTGTGCGGGGGCTGGGGTTCTACCAGTCCTTGCTGGGTGTGTGCATGCATGCTAAGTCGCTTCAGTCTGTGCGCTACTCGTTGCAACCCCAGGGACTGTACCCACCAGGCTCTGTACCGGCCAGGCTGTCAATGGGATTCTCCAGGCAAAAATACTGGAGTGGGTTGCCATTTCCTTCTCCAGGGCATCTTCTCAACTCAGGGATCAAACTCATATCTCCTACATCCACAGGCAGGTTCTAGTGCCACTTGGGAAGCACCTCTGTTGGATAAACCTGTCTAATATCCCTCCGGGAATGGAGATGGGCCTGGGCAAAACCGGCCACCAGGAGATGCCCAGAGAGCCAGGGACTGGAGCGGCTCCAGCCTCACCCCTTGTGGGACTCGGTCCACGCTAATAGCCATAGACGGCTCTTCGTAATCTAGCTGATAGAGGCCGGGACGGCCGGTTGCTGCCACAGGGCCCAGCACCCAGTACTGTCCATCAGGGAGCAGGGAGGACCTCGGCGGCCCCACAGGAGCGCAGCCAAGTAAGTGAGCAGCGGGGCTCCACAGGCCTCCCTGAGCTTCAGGCCTCGGGACACCATGGGGTACTGGGGGCCCCAGCATCCCCGAGGCCCACACCCGCCAGCTCAGACCTCAGCACCGCGACCCCGAGCACTGGGGGCAGTGGACAAGCCTTCTGAGAATGAATGAATGAATGATATTGCTCAGTTGTGTCTGACTCTTTGTGACCCCATGGACTGTAGCCCACCAGGCTCCTCGATCCATGGAATTTTCCTGGCAAGGATACTGGAGTAGGTTGCCATTTCCTCCTCCAGGGGATCTTCCCAACCCAGGAATCGAACCCAGGTTTCATGCACTGCAGGCAGACTCATTACCATCTGAGCCACCAAGGAAGCCCAGCCTTCTTGGGAAAGACGCGCTGAAGCTGGTAGGGGAGAAAAGCTGTTTGGTGGTATGGCTGCTTTTCATTTGCTTTTCTGGGGGCAGAAGAAGCTGGGGAGCAGGCAGAGCTGGGAGATGGTGACCAAGCCAGCTGGACCCCGGAGGTTCCCCAAAGCCCGCGGTCCCTCCCGAGCATCCTGCGCGTGGGGTGCCCACCCTGGGGGGCGGGGAGGCTCGGTGCATAGCCCTGCAGTGTCTTCTCCTCCCCAGGTGTGGTCTATCGACTCTGATATGATCTGCTCCTCAGGGCCCAGATCAGAGGGAGAATATCTTCTTTCTTGTGGTTCCTTTGAAGGCCCTGGNGTCTTTCCCATTCTGTTATTTCCCTCTATCTCTTTGCATTGATTGCTGAAGAAGGTTTTCTTATCTCTTCTACCTAAGAGATGGCTCTTAGGTAATTGCTTTCAGATGCTGGGAATCCTACAATACTGACTGAGATAGGAAACGTAGGAGGAGGAATATACTGGGGTTAGCTTTGATCCAGCTGAGTTTTAGGGGTTGGTGGAATGTCTCATATGAAGATAGGATGTGTGAATGTTTAGAATAAGTACTTGGAATGGGGGAAAATGCCTGACTAGCAACAAGTGAAAGGATTGTCAGGAAGAAATGGATGACCAGCTGTCATTTGTAATGACATGTAAATGCATATTTGCAAGTTATCTTTGTGTAGGAGGAGAGATGATTGGCTGATGGGCATTTGGGGTTTGAAGACAGGCTCAGAAGAAGGAAAAAATAGCAAAGAATTTTCTGGTGTTCTTGAGAAAACAGTTGAGGTGATTGACCACAGTTTGTGCATGCTCAGTTGTGTCCCAACTCTTTTATGATCCCATGGACTGTAACCCACCACGCTCCTCTGTTCTTGGGATTTTCCGGGTAAGAATATTGCAGTGGGTTGCCGTTTCTTCCTCCAGGGGAATCCTCCTGACTCAGGGATCAAATCCCCATCTCCTGCATCTCCTGCATTGGCAGGTATATTCTTTACTACTCAGCCACCTGGANCCATGGACTGTAACCCACCACGCTCCTCTGTTCTTGGGATTTTCCGGGTAAGAATACTGCAGTGGGTTGCCGTTTCTTCCTCCAGGGGAATCCTCCTGACTCAGGGATCAAATCCCCATCTCCTGCATCTCCTGCATTGGCAGGTATATTCTTTACTACTCAGCCACCTGGAAAGCTCGTGACTGACCATATGTAAAGAAGGAAGTAAGACTAGAGGAAGAGATACACTGAGCAAAGACAAAGATTGAGTCATTGGGCACCTTTTTGAGGATATACAGCAGGTGGAATGGGCAGGAGATTGACAGAGATGAAGGATGGTGGGTTAAAGTTGGACAGTGGAAGCCAGAGTTTAGAATTCTAATTGAGATATAACCCCAGATCTTGATAAAGTTTAGTGAATAGCCATGGGGCCTGGTCCCAACAATTGCTGGAATAAGAGGTTAGAAATGGACGGACACTGAAGTCTTGGAGTAGGAATTCGACTGGAGTGTTAAATGAGCCATCTATATAGCCAGGAAGTTTCCCATGATGGCAAGAGATGAAGAGAAGTGGACTGTGAACCAGGTGCTGAAGTCCTTGGATGGTGGCAGGGTGTGTGTGTGTGGGGGG
>SJYX01019916.1:519678-559679 GCA_006410675.1 Oreotragus oreotragus
AGTGATCACATCCTCATGATTATCTGGGTCGTGAAGATCTTTTCTGTACAGTTCTTCTGTGTATTCTTGCCACCTCTTCTTAATATCTTCTGCTTCTGTTAGGTCCATACCATTTCTATCCTTTATCGAGCCCATCTTTGCATGAAATGTTCCCTTGGTATCTCCAATTCTCTTGAAGAGATCTCTAGTCTTTCCCATTCTGTTGTTTTCCTCTATCTCTTTGCATTGATTGCTGAAGAAGGCTTTCTTATCTCTTCTTGCTATTCTTTGGAACTCTGCATTCAGATGCTTGTATCTTTTCTTTTCTCCTTTGCTTTTCACCTCTCTTCTTTTCAGTGCTATTATTAAGGCTTCTCCAGTGGCCGGTTTCAGGTCCTTGGGAGAACTGGAGCTCAAATCAGTAAGGATACTAAGGCTATTTGGTGGACAAGGATAACCTAGGAACCCACCAGGGAACACCAGGTAGTCTTAGGGTCACAGAGTAAATCCAACCATTACCTACCCCATATACTCACAGAGTAATAATGTCAGTTGGGTTCTTATTGACTGAAGGATGTGATGGCATTGACCTTGTAAGAACCAGGTCTTTAGTACTGGTCACTGTACTAACTGGCGAAAGTAGACTTACAGGTGCCCTTTTCGTTAAATGGGTACCACCATGTCTTGACAGTACTTCTCCTGTTTGTCTCATAGACACCAAATAATTTTGTCAGGGTGACATGATTTTACTGGGCTAGTTAGTGTTGGAAGCTATCTCTTTGGCTGTATAGCAATTGGGCAGAAGCAACATAGTAATGAGAAGAAAATATTAATAACAACGGCTAAATGTGAGAAGACAAGTGATCAGAAAATGTGAAATTTCCAATTAATCGTTGGGGTATTGAGACTTTTCATAGTTTCTAGGACTTAATTCAAAGCCAGAGAACTGGGAGCTGTCAACATACTTTGTATCTTAAAGAAAGAGTAACTGGTGACTCATGGACTTTTTCCTCAGTGAGATTATTAACATTGGTCCAACATACCCATAAGATTAAAAAACGGATTCAGAGAAATCCTAATGATAACCTGTCTTCAGAATTTCTGGATAAATCAGTCTTCAAATGATACTTTACTAATCTTTAATGTTAAAAATTGTCTAAATCAACTAAAGACAACTCTGACAAAATTGGATAGTTTGCATCAGTAAGAAAGTTTATTGAAATTCATCAGTAAATGAGAATAGAAAGTTTTTCTTTTTTTTCCATTAAAGAATACTTTTCGGTAAAGTGAAAAGGAGAAATACAGAAACCACAAAACACCGTTTAGACACCTTATGATCAAGGAGTGGACCTATTTCCATAGGCCATTAAGACTGAACTGTTTTCTTGGAGATTTTTTTCCCTGGATCTATGCATAATGGCCTGTGTGACGGGAGGCTCTTTCCTCTTAATGCGGCTTAATAGTAGTGTTTCTTGGTTTCCGATTCAACCATAGATGAAAGGACTCTACCATCAGGTGCCAACTCCTCAATAATTGTCTTGATCACTCTGGTTTTGTTAGTATCTGTAAGTTAATTACAATAAAAACAATAGAATTTAGACTACAATTTGTTGGGTCCTTATTAATTAACGAGCAAAATAGCTAAATCAAAGATATTTACTACCCAAAATATCTTATATCAAAATATCTAAATGCAAAAAAAAAAAAAAAAAAGAAAAAAGGAAAACTTCTTTACAGCTACTTTAAAAATTAAAACTAATTCTGATTACCCCAGCTAGTTTCTGCTGACCTTGGTCCCTTAGATGAGGACTCTCCAACGGACCCTGAAGTGGTGGACTTGTGGCCTCCGCTGGAGCTTCCGCCGCCGTAGCCGCCGCCGGAACTACCTCCGTGGCCACCGCCGCTGGAGCTTCCGCCGCCGTAGCCGCCACCGGAACTACCTCCGTGGCCACCGCCGCTGGAGCTGCCGCCGCCGTAGCCGCCGCCGGAACTACCTCCGTGGCCGCCACCACTGGAGCTTCCGCCGCCGTAGCTGCCGCTGGAACTTCCGCCGCTGTAGCCGCCGCCGCCGCCGGAACTTCCGCCATAGCCGCCGGAACTTCCGCCATAGCCGCCGGAACTTCCGCCGCCGCGCCCGCCGCCGTAGGAGCCGCCGCCGGAACTTGGAGAGCAAACGTTACTTTCCGTTAGCTCTAACGTGGGAAGCTGTGAGTCCATATCCAGGTTATTGTTACTTTATAACCTAGGCAAAGCGTGTTTTGAGGAAAATCACCCCTGCCGATTATGAACCCGTTCTTTTAAAACAATTATATATGCACCCAAGCCTAAGAATCTTTCTTGGGTCAAATTCTTTGGGACATTGAGGCTGGTTGCAGACGCCTTGTTGTGTATTTTTGCCTTCTCTCTTTCCACTTTCTCCCATCCTCTGACACATCCTTGAGTTTTGGGAAAAGCCTTGTGGCTTGGAACACTGAATAAAAGCAACTGGGATGATTTAAACATTTTCTGTAATTTACCTTCCCTCTCCTTCTAGCAGGCTGCGGTAGGTTTGAATTTCATTCTCCAGTCGTATCTTAATATCCAGGAGTTGTTGGTACTCGGCATTCTGGCACTCGGTCTCAGCTCGAATCTGTTGCAGTTGTTCTTCCAGAGAGGAGATCTGGGACTGAATCTGAGAGAGCTGCACACAATAGCGACCTTCTGTCTCTGCCAAGGAGGCTTCCAGGGACTGTTTCTGAAGAGGAAAGAATATATTGTAACTTAGCTACTTCATACAGTGAGGCTTGTTTAATAATTTCATGAGAAGAATAAAGAAAACGAACAGATTTGTGTTTTATGTTTTATAATATTTCAATTTCATCATTTTCCGATCAATGCCAATAATACTTTTCTCCCATTAACAAAAAACTTCAATTTTATTTCTACCTTTTTACCTTCGACTTTGCATTTTCTTTTATGTTGCCTATTATATGAGGATGAAACGCATGATAAAGTGATATTATTTCTCGAGAGAATTATTTACTTACTAGGGCTAGTTGGGACTGTAGCTCAATCTCCAGGCCTTGAATAGTGCGTCTCAACTCAGTAATCTCAGATTTATGGCTCGATACTTGTTCAAGGTTACTGTTGATTTCCGTAGTGAGTTCCTTGCTCTAGAATATTAAAAACAGGGGACCTGATGAGAAAAATCTGAACTAATAGCCAAACCACCATTGACTTTGGTGCAAAAGAAGATAAACTACCTTTTCGTTGAACCAGGCTTCGGCGTCTCTTCGATTTTTCTCGGCAAGTTGTTCATATTGGCTTCTCATGTTATTCAGAAGTTCAGTAAGATCCACACCTGGAGCAGCATTCATTTCCACATTCACATCACCAGTGGATACATTTTGAAGGTCTCTCATTTCCTGTTTGAGGAACAGAAATATTTAATGACTTCTTCATGACCCTGAGTCCCTTTTTGGCTGGGAGAAGTATAACTATTTATGTCACCTCTTCGTGGTTCTTCTTTAGGTAGGCCAGCTCCTCGTTCAAACTCTCAATCTGCATCTCCAGGTCGGTCTTGGTCAAGGTCAGCTCGTCCAGCACCCTGCGCAGGCCATTGATGTCAGCCTCCACACTCTGGCGCAGGGTTACCTCATTTTCATACCTGAAACAAGCATGATACAAATACTGGGTATAACTTATATCAAGGAGGTATTCCTGGGTAGGGACTGTTTAGAAACCAAGTAAAGAGTTGACTTCATATCTTGGCAACGTTTATCATACTCTAACATAGGGATATTAGTGGTTTAATGCAAAGAAACTTAGCATTTACTTTAAAGCACATCTTCTTATAATATTGCCTAAAAGGTAATACTGAGGTTGAAAATTTCTCTTGACAGCTCCAGTATTGTTTAAATTTGAATGAATTCAGGAAAATGTAAATGCTCCTGTGGGCATACATTGTTAAAAACATCTCACATATTTATTGTGACAGTATTTTACCACATTTGCTTAGCTTACTTCATTCTGAAGTCATCTGCTGCCAGCCTGGCATTATCAACCTGAATCAGGATATTGGCATTGTCTGTTGTCAGGTTGAAGATCTGGAAGGAGAGACAAAGAAATCAGACACAGACACAGCTTTTATAGTGACCTACATTTCTGTGGTGTTCTATTACTAAGTCTTGGGGGATTTTTATTTTAAATCTGACATTGCAGTCTTAAGTCTACTATATACTTAAGATTGAGTCGTTTGTTCTCTTGAAATTTCCATACTTTTCTATTTCTATATCCTCCCCTTCTGAAAACTAACTGGAATTATATAGCTGCATTCATGTCTTGTTCTTATACCTGTGTAATTTCCATGTACTTTAGCTAACTTTTGACTGACTCATACCTGTATTTGGTTTAACTTGTTTTAAATATATATTCTAAATGAATGTAAACTGCACACAATGCAATTCAAAAATTCCCTCAAGGCAAGCAATACTCCATTTTCATAGTGGAAAATTCATGTTTCTTACAATGTCAGTAGTATTTGTTGTTACCAATTTGAATAATATTTTCTGATTCATTGAATAATTCTTTCAGTCCCTGTGTTTGTACATTTTCTAATGTATTTTAACTGTGGACTCTTACAGTCATTAAAACATAAACAATTCTCAGTAATCCCCTCGTCACACACACGTTGGATGAAGATTGCAGTGACTGTATCCTCACAGCTGTTTACCTTTGAAGAAACTGGATTGCTCAGGGAAGCAAGAAAGTAGTGTAGTCAAGCACAGTGAACATTGTAGTTGATTAAAAAATTATCTATCAGAATTACATGCACAAAAAGAGACTTAAAGTTGCATTAAATAAATGCCCCTTACCTGATTTTTAAGATCATCAATGGTTTGATAGTATTTGGTGTAATCACGAGGCTCTCGCTGGCTTGAATTGCCATGCTTTTCGTACCACTCCTTGATTTTGACTTCTAGCTCATAGTTTGATTCTTCCAGAGCCCGAACTTTGTCCAAGTAGGAAGCCAGGCGATCATTGAGATTCTGCATGGTTATTTTTTCATTTCCAGAGATAAGGCCACCATCTCCTCCAAATCCACCACCCAAACCACCTCCAAAGCTGCCCCCTCCAAAGCTACCCCCTCCGAAGCCACCTCCTCCATAGCCCCCTCCAAAGCTGCCTCCTCCATAGCTCCCACCGAAGTTACTTCCATAGCCCCCACCAAAGCCACCTCCTAATCCTCCTCCATAGATACTTGATGAGCCCCCAAAGCAGCCTCCAGCAGAGCTCCCACGGCTAAAAGAGCCACCACTGAACCCCCCTGAGCTAAATCCTCCACCAAGAGAGCCTTTGCTGCTCGAAATTCTGAGGGATGATCCTCCTCCTCCTCCACATCCACTGCGGGAGGAAGAGTATTGCTTGCTTGAGCTGTATCGAACAGACATGGTGATGCTGTTTAGCTGAGGGAGTGCCTGGTACCAAGGACAGTGACAGGCCTTTATATATTGAGAGGGTGTGTCCCACATGTGTTAGTTTTGCTTACTTGCTTGGTTTTCTTTTTGCCAAATTTGCATCTTTGGCTTATGATTGCATAAATTATCTTAAGTAATCACCAGCCCCAATATGTTTGGTTTTGAATTAGCCTTAAGAACAAACAGGAGGTTTGCTATGTTGAAACTGAAAATGGGTGTTGGTCATATGAGCATTTGTTTCATTAAACTTTTTCACCTTTTTAGGAACCTTGAGCAACTTGACATTCATTTTTACTTTTTTCCTCAGCACTAATTTAGTTTGTACAGAATGTTTGCAAAGTTTAGAAAAAGAATTTTAAATCACAAAATCATAGTTAATACTTTTCAAATTCATGTTTTAAACAGTTTTAATTAATTAGAACAGCATAAATTCAGATAAAATCATGCCATGATAGGGCTGTAAACTGCAAGCAACCAAATGAAAATAAAAAACATGTTAAATGATTTGTGTTCAAAAGTTACCACATATAAAGAAAGACATAAAAACACAACTTAAGAAATGCATGTGTGTGTATGTTTATAGAAAATCTTTTATTTGGAGAATGAAAGTACATTGATGTTTTGTCTAGGAAATTGGAAGTGTGTAGTGATTTGGGAATCTTCTAATTTATTGCTGCTATTCTTTTTAACATTTAAATCTTAACATCAGGAAGTTATCCTGGATTTTTAAAAAAATTTTTAAATTCATTGTAATGAAGGCTTTTGTGAAGACCACATTGCAGAAATTCTTAGCACAAGATATGAACTAATCTCCACTGTTTTGTTTACTCTAAGTTTGGCCAATAGAAAAGGAAGTGATTATGAGTAAAAATTTTCTTACAAGAATATACCAGATTAGAAAATGATACTTGCTTCAAAATTATGAACTGGTCTGTGAACATGTGTTTGAAACCTAGATTCTGTTTCTCAAAAAAAATTTTTCCCTTGGATTTACTGTGTGTAAAATTTTATATAACTATTTAATAAAGTATTTAATTGGGACTTTTAACACATGATAGCTCATGGGCTTCCCTGATAGCTCAGTTGGTAAAGAATCTGCCTGCAAAGCAGGAGACCCCGGCTCAATTCCTGGGTCGGGAAGATCCCCTGGAGAAGGGATAGGCTACCCATCTCAGTATTCTTGGGCTTCCCTTGTGACTCAGCTAGTAAAGAATCCGCCTGCAATGCAGGAGACCTGGGTTCGATCCTTGGGTTGGGAAGATCCCCTGTAGAAAGGAATGGCTACCCACTCCAGTATTCTGGCCTGGAGAATTTAATAGTCCTTGGGGTCACAAAGAGTTGGACACGACTGAGCGACTTGCACTTTCACTTTTCACTTTAACACATGATATAAAATTATTTTTTAATCTGTCTATAGGATACGGCATTGCTGTTCAAAAATATATTCACACATACATATTTCTGTATATAGTCACACACAGTTTACAGTTAGACAGTGCTATTTGTCATACTGTCATTACTCAAACTGCTGAGATATGGAGGGTATTGTCTCTATTTTATAGAAGAGGAAGTTGAAGCTGAGAGCAGTTATGATTTTGCCTAAAGAGATGAAATAGGTGGATAAATGAGGTTAGAAAATTGGACTGATGTCCGGCTTTTGGCTCTTCCTGCATTATCAATGTGTGTCTGTATTCTCTGTGCTGATGGATTTGGTCAGAGAGCTGAATGCCTCTTTTCCTTACCATAAACTTCTCCACATGGGAAGCAACAAAACAAAAAGTGCTTGGAAACATGAATATGTTGAAAGGGTAGGATGTTTGGCACGCATTTCCATTACTAATTGCTTTCTCAAATTACACTTAAAGTTGCACATTCCAGTTTATGAAAACTATCGAATTAGCTTCTGCAGGGAAAGAGAATATGGCTGGGAGTGTGAATGAGGTGTTGACTGTGAGAGTGGAGGTTACTACCCAACAGTTGCAGCTTCTCCAACTTGTTACCACATGCAAGTGGGACAGAGTTAAAAGAAAAAATGAAACTCAACCGTGGGAATTGATTCTTGCTGAAGATAACAGGTAGTAAAGGAAGGTTATGATAAGCCAGACTGGAAAAAAAACATTCCAGCAAGTTCAGAGAGGATGTTGAAGACCTGATATTAGTGAAATTAATTTAGAAAGAATAGTTAAAGAGATTTTGCTAAATTTTACCTGTAATTATATTTTGGGAGTTGATCTTGCTAGTTTTGCTTTAGTATCAGCCTTAAAAAAAAAAAAACCCTGGTGGAAAAATATAAGCATCTCAATCTATTTTCAGTTAACAGGTAGTATGAAGAGCTCTGTTGCTATCACATTAAATCACAGAATTTGTAGAAAGCTTCCTAAAAGCACATGGGAAGAAGTACAAATACAGAAACTTCTAATATTGACTGCAGCATTTAAGCCAACTTTAATGTTATTATCAAAGACTCCTTATTGACTTGTGCACTCTAGAAACTGGTTTCAACAAATGTGTGGTCGTTTGTTGAAACCAGTTTTTGGCATGTGCAAAAATTGCAGAGGTGCCATGTGATAATCCTGCAGCTAAATTAGATGGAAAATGTACTATGGTCAGCTCTAGTGTTGGCCCTATTTACACCTGATTGCCATAATCCACTGTAATTGTAATTTCATGTCAATTTTTGTTGTATATCTATGTAAGGCACACTGAGAGATGTTTAAACGAAAGGAATGTAAATGAGATTCATCTCCTACCCTTACAGATCTTACCAATTGTTACAATCTAGTCATGGAGACAAAAATGTGCACTGTAAGTCCTATGTAAATGGTAAATGAAATGGGAGGGAGGAGTTAACATTTCCTGAACATCTACTGTGTTCTAATTAGTTTACTCTTCTTTAATCTTCCCCCAAATGCTCCAGATGGATATTATTTGTCTCATTTTATAGCTGAAGAAATGAAGCTTTAGAAAGCTTCAGGGATCTGCCAAGAGTAACACAGCTGATTTCTGCTACATCTTGCCTGAGTGGCTTCAAAGATGATACTGGGTTTATGACACTGAACTGCCTGTCACCTTAAGACTGATGAGCAAGGAGTCTGGTTGAATGGGGTCACCTGACAAGTGGAATTTAAGCTGAGTCTCTGGAAGGATGGGTGAGAGTTTTCCTTATGTGCAGCAGCAGAGAGGACTGTTCTGGGCTGGGGAGTGGGGACTTTGAAATGCCAAGCAGGTGGAGACCAGTTTGGTGAAACAGATTTGTCCGGTTATTCATTTCTCTTACAGATTTTATTCAGCATCTGTAGTATTATTCCCTGGGGATACATGGGTGACTCAGACAGTTCCTGCTCCTCAGTGAGTGTACTTGGAGAGGCAAACAAACATACCCATGAATCAGAATTAGGGTAATCTGGGCTACAGTTGAGGCATGGACAGGGTGTTGAGGGAGTTCAGAGAAGGGAGTCTGACAGTTTGGGGTGTGTGTGTGTGTGATGTGTGAGGGCACAGTGAAAGAATAGATCAAGTTTTGAGGAGAAGACCAATTTAGATTAAAACTCACGAATTTGAAATAATACTGTGAAAATGTCTATTAACACTTAGAGTCATAGGACTACAGTTCAGGAGAGAGATTAGAGGAGCAGATTTCAGGATAGTGAGGTCCCCTAAGGGAAGGAATTTAGAGAAATGAGCAGAGGGTCCAAGTCTGAACTTTTTTGGAGACAACCACTTGAGGGGCTGGTAAAAAGCTAGAGAATAGTACTGAGAAGAGTGATGCCTAGGATCTGGGAAAGCAGGGAGAAGGATCATGGAAGTCAAGAGGGAAAAGAACCCAGGTAAAGTGGAGCGGTCTCTAAAGGAAGATCAAGGAAAAAAGAATTGAAGAAAGATCACTGGTCATTTAGAAGCTGTTGGCACCCTTTCAGAGGGCAGATTTAGTAGAGTAGTGGTGGGACAGTCCACTGTGTATATTGGAATTGATGGTTTTGCTTTTATTATTTTATTTATCAGCTTCTCAATTGCTTCTGAGTTTTGAGTCATGGTTAGAATGGATGTAGCTCTTATTCTCATTGGGTTAATTTATCTGTGGCTCTTGAAATGTGTGTGTGTGTGTGTGTGTGTTTTGCTTTGTTATCAGCTTGACTCATCTCACTGTTGGGGTTTGGATCTCTTCTATTTCTTTCTTATTTTGCCTCCAGTAAAATTCTCTTTTTAAGAATTCTTCTAACTGCAAATTCTATTCGCACATTTCTTCTCTGATTAATTGAGATGTAATAAATAAATTAGTGGCAGAAAGACGAAACTGATAATGCAAGTTATGTCTCAAGATGGCAAGGTTGATAAGCTAAATGTTTAGAATTTTTTTATTTATCATTTAAAGTTTGAGAATAAGGCATTCTTTGCTTGAATGTTCTGTGACTGTGCAAACTGCTGAAATGTGCCTTTGTGATTATGACCTGTGGAGTCAACACCAAGTGGAAAGCTGGACAAATGTTTGATGGATTTTGTACCCTTCTCCCGGATAGCTGAATAATTAGGACAATCAAGATATTGGTAAAGCCCATGTCTTGTCATTGGAAAGCTTCTAATACTCAGGGCTCTGAAATCTGGAGAGACTCCCACATTACAGTTTTTCTAGAACTTCCAAGGCTGCACTATGATGGACACTGTCAAAATATGGAAATAGCACAAGGCTTTTCAGTGTAGTGTAGCAGAGTGGTTAGATGGGTGGGCTCTGGAATCAGACTGCTTGGGTAACAATCCAGGGCCATCCACTTACTGTATGACTTTATTTTAGTTTTCTCAGCTCTAATGTGGCATCATAATTTTGACTGTCCTATAGAGGTGTAAGTGGGAGTTAAATGAATTAATATAAAGCATTTAGAACAGTGCCTAGCGTTTCCTTCTGGAGAAGGAAATGGCAACCCACTCCAGTATTCTTGCATGGAGACTCCCATGGACACTGGGGACTGGGGGCTACAGTCCATAGGATCCCAGAGAGTCGGACAAGACTGAAGCGATTTAGCATGCATACATGCTGGCCTTTATAGAATAAGTGCTTTAAAAAGGTTTTTCTGTTGCTATTATTACTGTTACTGTGATCAGAACCTAACCCACAGTTGGTCAGTAAAATATGAGTGGATGAAAGCTAGGATTCAAAGTTGAAATACAGCTAGTGAGGAAGAGAAAATTGCTGGGGTTGGGGGATGGTCCAGCAGGGGAAAGGTGTTCTATTTGTTCTATTTGATAACTTTGTGACAAGCCATGCTGTTTTTCCCTGAATGACACATGCTCTGGTTTTTAACTTCATTCTTTTCTTCATCTCCAATATCCACCAAGTTACCAATATTGTCACTTTTTCTTTTGTCCCTTCTGATATATTTGTTTCTTTTTGTCTAGTCCCACCCCAGCTGTCCTAATCCAGAATTTCATCACTTCTGTCATCCATTACATTGCCAGCTTCTGAACTGGCTTTCTTGGCTCGGTGCTGTGTCACCTAAGATCTGTTCTATTCATGGCTGCAAGATGACTCTTCTTGAAAAATACTGTCATCACTTCATCCACATGTGTAATAAGTGCCTAAGGATTTCTCTTATTAGTAGATGATGTCTTTTCGGTAGCCTTGCCCTATTCTGTCTGTCCAACCTCATTCTTCCCACAGTGAGTGAAGGTAGTAGAGTGGAAAAATTGTTGCTTTCTTGTAAAGTAATTATTAAATATGTGGCCTTGGGCAAAACACTCAGCGTTTAAAAATGAGCCCGTGTGTCATTTTACTACTCTATAAAATATGGATAATAATAATAGTAAATACTAAAATATGTATATAGTACTACTACTAACAAGAGGCCTTATTCAAATCAAGTCCAAGCTCCTCTCCTTCACGAGGCTTCTCACCATTAGTCTAGCCATGGCTGTCTCTTTCTTTTCATTTCCTGTGTGTACAACCTAGTAGTTTATAGTATGATATAATTATTATTGTTCCCAATGAGATAAGACATGAAAGCTCCTTTAGAGAAGGGAGGGTACCTTTTTCTCTTGCTGCACCTAGTAGATACTTAATGTTTTCTGAATGTTTTCCTATCATCTCAGAGCCTTTTCCCATTTTCTTTTCTTTGCCTTTATTTTGGTCTCAAAACTCTTCTCACCTATGTTTTTGCGATATACAAGTTTAAAATTTAAATCAAGGCTAGTTGAAGACAACTAATTTGATTTTTCTTTAAAGCCAGTTGTAATAATTTTCAGATATGAGAATGTTGTGTAAGAACAATAAGAAATCTAAGATTCTGCATAGGAATTTTTAGATATCTTAAAATATATTATAATATATACCTTAGATTATGTATGTGCCATGCTTAGTTGCTCAGTCGTGTCTGACTCTTTGAGAACTGTGGCCCACCAGGCTCCTCTGTCCATGGGAATTTTCAGACAAGAATACTGGAGTGGGTTGCCATTTCCTCCTCCAGGGGTTTGTAGAATAAATGACTATTATTCATATTTAAGTGGATACATGTAATGTGCCTAAATTGAAAAAAATCTTATGACGTTAACTCTTAATTTTATTGTTTAGAGATTTTTAAAATACTGAACTGAAAAAAAGTCAAGAAACTTCTCAGTTTCATAACAAATTAAGAAAAGCTCTTGTCGGAATCACCTCATTTTTGTGTGTGCAGTGGGAATGATAGGGAATAGATTTAAATAATCATTTAACTGTAACACAATAGCAGCAGAGAAAATTTACCATAACTGTTCAGTGACCTTCCTCCACAAGGCTGAAGATTGAAAACAACTGAAGAGTTTATAATGTCTTGGAGTAAATGCATTAATTAAATATGCAGCATTTGCAGTCAATCCTGATATAGTTAAAGCTTTTAGAGCTTATTAAAACTTTCTTATGTTCCAAGGGTCTGTGCTAAACACTTGACCTGAATGTTTCTGTCATTAAATCCGGACAGCAAGTCAAAGGGGTACCTTTTATTTTAACTGAAAAATTAGTAGCTTGCCCAGAGTTATTCAGTAAAGGGATTTGAACACAGACCTATCTTCAGAGCTTTCGCTTTAATACAATGAGCAATGCTTACAGCTCTCCTGAAGTAATGTGGAAGTGCTTTTTCTAGTCCTGTAACTTAGAAATTAGCAAGAACATAAGGGATTTTACTTTCTTTCTCAGATTGGACAAGCTCTTCTTTTAAAAAAAAAAATAATTTTAGCATTTGTGTAATTTTGGCTGTGCTGGGTCTTCAGTGCTGTGCGGACTTTTCTCTAGCTGCAGCGAGCTGGGGGTGCTCTTCCTTGCAGCGTGCTGGCTGCTCACTGTGGGGCTTCTCTTGTGGACCACGGGCTCTGGGGTGCACAGGCTCCAGCAGCTGTGCACACGGGCTCAGCAGTTTCGATTCCTGGGCTCTCGAGCACAGGCTGAGTAGTTGTGGTACATGGGCTTCGTTTCTCTGCGGCATGTAGAATCTTCTCAGGCCAAGGATTGAGCCCGAGTCTCCCTCATTGACAGGTAGATTCTTTACCACTGAGCTACCAGGGAAGCCCAAACAAGCTGTTCTTATCATCGTTACATTTCTGATGAAAAGATGGACTAATACGAAAAGAAAGCTTTTGAAAAGAAAGAGCATTAATACGGCAAGAATTCTTGCTTTTGAAGAGGTCAGACTTGTAGGTCTCATCTACTTAGGCTACACTCTTTAACTTTTTGAAGGTGCCTCCTACTTGGCTTTCTAGGGGTTCCTAACTCTGTCAGGATTGTCCTAAGCTCCAGACTAGTCATTAAAGTAACAAACCAGAGCAATTAGCCACCATGATTAATCACCATAATTAATCACAGTGTTAATCCTTTCTTAAATGCTGGTTTTTCCACTCAGAGCTAACACCCATTACAGAGATTATCTGCATTTAAAAAATCAGCTTTTTACTCTTTACATGTAAACACAAGGTGCATATCTGAACTAATTTTAATAGTTGATTGTGACAGAAAGGGGTTTTGTTGCTTTGGGACTTCGCAGCTTCAAAAGCTATCAAACTCTTTGATGGCTCTCACAAATATTTTCCATATTGATCGTTTTGGTTAAAATGTGGAGTTTAGATTAGAATTTTCAAGCCTTCTCTGGTAGCTCAGCTGGTAAAGAATCTGCCTGCAATGCAGGAGAACCCAGTTTGATTCCTGGGTTGGGAAGATCCCCTGGAGAAGGGAACAGCTACCCACTCCAGTGTTCTGGCCTGGAGAATTCCATGCACTGTTTAGTCCATGGGGTCACAAAGAGTTGGACACAACCGAGTGACTTTCACTTTCCACTTTCAATCCTAAAGCTTAGATAGAAATGATTGGATATTTATAGAACTGTAACCCAGTTTGATTCCTGGGTTGGGAAGATCCCCTGGAGAAGGGAACAGCTACCCACTCCAGTGTTCTGGCCTGGAGAATTCCATGCACTGTTTAGTCCATGGGGTCACAAAGAGTTGGACACAACCGAGTGACTTTCACTTTCCACTTTCAATCCTAAAGCTTAGATAGAAATGATTGGATATTTATAGAACTGTAAGGTGTTGTATGTTATTTATTTTCCCCTTGACATCTCAGATATAATTGCTACCATTTAAATAGGATGTTGGAGAAGGCAATGGCAACCCACTCCAGGACTCTCGCCTGGAAAATCCCATGGATGGAGGAGCCTGGTAGATAAGCACAGCAGTTATTTTTGACCAGCGGTCATCATTTGCTGTTTCACTACGTGTTTGGGGGTTGTTGTTGTCTTTTCCCTCCCCAGCAAACACACCTGCATATCCTGACTCCTCCCTTCCTTCCCCCGAGCAGTTTCTCAGAGGACCTGAGAGGCCGTCTCCAGGGCTACAGTCCTCAGTGAGCTCTGGGAATAAAACCCAACTTGTTACTTTTAGGGTGTGTGTTCTTTTCAGTCAACAAGTCACAGCTCCCTGTTCATCTGGGCCGGTGGGGCTTGGGGTGATTTCTCTGCTTCCCACGGTAACATGGGGTTCTTTAGAGGCAGAAGAAAAGAAAGGCAGAGCTGTGGTTTGGGGGCCTGTTCCGTCTGGGAGGAGGTGTGTGTAAGGGGTGGGATGGGGGCTGCAAGGAGACCAGGGTGTCCCAGCCCCAGGTCGGGGGAGGTGTGCAGGCCCTGCAGTTGGGAGCTCCTCGGGGCCAGCATGAGACATGGGGCCCCGGGGCAGGATGCAGAAACCAGACGTGCAGACAGACAGCAGTGAGCGGCCGACCCCCGTGGGCTGGGATACCCTGGGCTCGCTTCCCAGGGGAACACCCAGAAGTTAAAGGGAGAGCTCAGCCGTGAGAGGCCACTGCTTTGGTTGGTGGAAGGGGCTGGACCTGCGGGGGTGGCGGGAACAGCAAGGTGACAGGCCGGGGTGACAGCGGCTAGGAAGTGGGTGTCGGCAGGTGGCTCAGGGTGCATGCATGTGCCCCTGCTGTGCGGGGGCTGGGGTTCTACCAGTCCTTGCTGGGTGTGTGCATGCATGCTAAGTCGCTTCAGTCTGTGCGCTACTCGTTGCAACCCCAGGGACTGTACCCACCAGGCTCTGTACCGGCCAGGCTGTCAATGGGATTCTCCAGGCAAAAATACTGGAGTGGGTTGCCATTTCCTTCTCCAGGGCATCTTCTCAACTCAGGGATCAAACTCATATCTCCTACATCCACAGGCAGGTTCTAGTGCCACTTGGGAAGCACCTCTGTTGGATAAACCTGTCTAATATCCCTCCGGGAATGGAGATGGGCCTGGGCAAAACCGGCCACCAGGAGATGCCCAGAGAGCCAGGGACTGGAGCGGCTCCAGCCTCACCCCTTGTGGGACTCGGTCCACGCTAATAGCCATAGACGGCTCTTCCTAATCTAGCTGATAGAGGCCGGGACGGCCGGTTGCTGCCACAGGGCCCAGCACCCAGTACTGTCCATCAGGGAGCAGGGAGGACCTCGGCGGCCCCACAGGAGCGCAGCCAAGTAAGTGAGCAGCGGGGCTCCACAGGCCTCCCTGAGCTTCAGGCCTCGGGACACCATGGGGTACTGGGGGCCCCAGCATCCCCGAGGCCCACACCCGCCAGCTCAGACCTCAGCACCGCGACCCCGAGCACTGGGGGCAGTGGACAAGCCTTCTGAGAATGAATGAATGAATGATATTGCTCAGTTGTGTCTGACTCTTTGTGACCCCATGGACTGTAGCCCACCAGGCTCCTCGATCCATGGAATTTTCCTGGCAAGGATACTGGAGTAGGTTGCCATTTCCTCCTCCAGGGGATCTTCCCAACCCAGGAATCGAACCCAGGTTTCATGCACTGCAGGCAGACTCATTACCATCTGAGCCACCAAGGAAGCCCAGCCTTCTTGGGAAAGACGCGCTGAAGCTGGTAGGGGAGAAAAGCTGTTTGGTGGTATGGCTGCTTTTCATTTGCTTTTCTGGGGGCAGAAGAAGCTGGGGAGCAGGCAGAGCTGGGAGATGGTGACCAAGCCAGCTGGACCCCGGAGGTTCCCCAAAGCCCGCGGTCCCTCCCGAGCATCCTGCGCGTGGGGTGCCCACCCTGGGGGGCGGGGAGGCTCGGTGCATAGCCCTGCAGTGTCTTCTCCTCCCCAGGTGTGGTCTATCGACTCTGATATGATCTGCTCCTCAGGGCCCAGATCAGAGGGAGAATATCTTCTTTCTTGTGGTTCCTTTGAAGGCCCTGGGCTCGCATTCCTTCCCAGGATGTCTGTGAGCCCAGCCTCATTCCCCTTGGCCCCCGGGGCTGAAGCTGAGATTCCAGCTTGCGCAGGGCTGTGATTTCTCCTATCATGGGGCCCCAGCCCTGCCTCAGCCCCAGGCCCAGCGTTGACAAGCCTGCCTTGGCCTTGCCCAGCGAGTAGCTTCTGTGGCAATGTCCTGGGGTCAGGCAGCTTCAAGGCTGTGCCACCGAGTTGTGTGGCCTAGGGCACAGAAGGGCCCACTTGGTTTCATGCCCTATTTGCTGTTGCCTTCTAGAATCCCTCAGTACTGGTCTGAACCTGGAACTTTGTGTTCACTCTAGACCAGGCCCTAGTGGGATAGAAGCTGGGGCCCAGCCTGGAGCACATTCATGTGACCACTGAGGGCACGCAGTCATGGGAGACATCAGGGGAGGGTGAAGGAGGTGGATGTGGGGTCCCCCCCACCACAGCTTCTCCCCTCTCCCCTGCACTGACCCTCCTGTGTCTCTCATTCTAAATGCCCATTGTGCTTGCTGGGACCTGGGCCTAAAAGGGTGCTGGGCAGCTCTGTGCCCATGGGCCAAGTCACCCCTGCCCAGGGGACGAGGAGCAGGTCCTCCTGCCTCGGGTTTCACTGTGTTGGAAGCATCTCAAATCATGGTGCCTTGAAAGCAAAGACAAAACCTCTTTTGGATTTCCAGGTATAGACTAATCAGAGAAAATGAAATGTCTTCTGAAATGTGAAATGCAGTAAAAGCAGCCAGTGATGGCTTCACACTGTGGGCGTGATCCTGCAGAGACTGAGGTCGGGGTCGGGGGTGGCGTGCGGGGTGGGCAGCACTTTGTGATGCTCCGAAGACCATGGTCCAGCTTACCCCAAGAAAGCCTGACTGGTGACTTGGCTCTCAGTGTGGTAATCTCCAGGTCCGTCTATGGTGCTGCAAATGACGTCCTGTCTTCTTTTCATGGCTGAGAAATATTCCACTGCATATACGCACCACATCGTCTTTACCCAGTCCTCTGTCACTGGGCATTTAGGTTGCTTCCATGTCTTGGCCGTTGTGAAAAGTGCTGCTATGAACACAGGGCTGCACCTATCTTTCTAAATTAGAGTTTTCTCCAGATATGTGCCCAGGAGTGGGATTGCAGGATCATATGCTAATTGGTTTTACTTTCCTGAGGAAGCCCATGTCGTTTCCCATAGTGACTGCACCTACTTACATTCCCACCATCCATGTAGGAGGGCTCTCCTTTCTCCACACTCTCTTCAACACTTGTTATTTACAGACTTTTTACCGATGGCCGTTCTGAGTGGTATGAGGTGATATGTCATTGCAGTTTTGATTTGCATTTCTCTAGTAATTAGTGATGTTGAGCACCTTTTCAGATGCCTATCGGCCATCTGTATTCTTTGGAGAAGAATTTTAAAAGTTTTATTGTTGTTGTTGACTTGTATGAACTGTTTATATAGTTTGGAAATCAAGTCCTCGTCAGTCACATCACTTGCAAATATTTTCTTCCGTTTCTGTAGGTTGTCTTTTTGTTTTGCTTATGGTTTCTTATACTGTGTAAAAGGTTGTTAAGTTTGATTAGGTCCTATTTGTTTATTTTTGTTTTTATTTCTGTTGCCTTGGGAGACTGACCTAAGAAAACATCGGTACAACTTATGTCAGAGAATGTTTTTCCTGTTCTGTCTTCTAGGAGTTTTATGATGCCATGCCTTATGTTTAAGTCTTTAAGCCATCTTGAGTCTATTTGTGTGTATGGTAAAAGGGTGTGTTCTAACTTTTACATGCGGCCATCCAGCTGTCCTAACACCACTTGCTGCAAAGACTTTTCTCTGTTGTATATTCTTGCCTCCTTTGTCAGAGATTAGTTGACCATAGGTGTGTGGGTTTATTTCTGGGCTCTCTGGTCTGTTCCATTGATCTTATGTCTGTTTTTGTGCCAATACCATGCTGTTTTGATGATTGTAGCTTTGTAGAATTGTCTGAAGTCTGGGAAACGTCCTGAGAGTAAATGATGAACAGGGGAAATGAGACCCAGAGGGGAAAACATTGACTTAGGACCACTCGTGTACCCTGTTGTCATCACCGGAAGCCGCCCACACACTCACCAGCCACTTGGTCTGTGTCAAGCACTGTGTTTGCCACATCTGCTGCCACAGCCATCCCGGGATGCAGGCAATGGGGGTGCAGTGTTGCGTGTCAGTGGTGTAGGGGTTCAGTTCAAATTGTCCCTCAGCTGAGACCCCTCCCTGGAGATGCTGATGGCCACGGCCCCAAAGCTGTGGGTTTAAGGTGATATTTGAGAGCCGAGGAGGGTGGTTACATGGTTTAAACGTAAAGCATTTTCAGCGTCTGAGACGAGATGTGTGGAGATCAAATAAGTTTCCAGGATCAAGAAGGCCTGTGGTAAATCTGTTCATTTGTCATTTACAGAATGCTTCTAACCCAAAATAACCCTGAAGATACTGAGATTGGACAGCTGAAATAGGATAGAAGGAGAAAGTATCATTGAGAACAATATCCAAAGGCTGGAATCAAAGCCAGAAGATGTCGATAGTGTCTAAATGTAGTAAGGGTCCCATTTTACAAGGCTTGGACTTGAGCCCTCCTAGATAGAGCAATCTCCATTTTATTTTTAAAGATCCTGCAGAAGGAAACTCTCCCTCTGTACCCCCACCCCCCACCCCCAGGAAATCTATCCTTGGCTCCCATCCCATGCCTCAGGATTAACTGTGGAGAAACTTTATCTCTGATCTTTTTCTAGTGCTAACCCATCTGCATCATGTAAAAAAGATGGGAACCACAGCTCATCCTGCCCTTGACAGGAGAACGCCTCACCCTTGGGAGGAATACTTGTGCCCGTACATGCGTTCACAGTCCCACAGGCTCGGTTATTTCATGTTTCCATTGGAGCTCACGTCTCTGAGTCTTCTCAGGACTTCCCCAACGGCATGACCAGCAGGATCTGGAGGCAGAAGGGGGGGTCTCTGTGGTAAGGCCCACCCTCTCCGGCCTCGCCTCCCTGCCCAGATGACCTGGGGAGGCGGCTGCCCCATAACTGAAACTCCGAAACCCCACAAGCCTCCCAGATGAGGATGAGACCAGGAGGCAAAAAGCCAGAGGCACTCGTTGAGGGCAGTGAATAAAAGGCATCGGGGTGGAAAAAATTTAGGGATTGCCCAGAGGAGGGCAAGAATCCCAAACCAAGTTACTAATGGCAGGGAGATAAAGTGTCTGGAAAAGACAGACACAGAGAGACCTCAGGGGAATGAGAAAAGGCCAGCAAATTATATGTGAGCTCAGAACGGGATCAGGGGAGCAACCACGCGGAGCACTCAGTTGTGAATCACATAGTTGAGGGATGGAGTTAGGGACCAGGAACGAGGGCCGTCGCCCCGGAGCCCTGGAGCCAGCAGGCTGGCCCGCAGACGGTGGAGGCTTAGCTGAGGTGGAAGGGATGGACAGAGGGCCCGTGGAGGGGGAGGCAGCAGGGGCTAGATGGAGAGAATTCCCCGCAGAGCTGGTGCCTGTGGACACGGGCCGGCCAGGCCCTGCCCCGGGTGCGGGGTGGCCCACAAGGGCAGACCAGCCATCACCAGCGTGTGCAGGGCCTGGAGGCCGCGGGACTGCTGGCCGTGCCTCTCTGCGAACTGTGTTGGGGACCAGGTGTTGTCAGAGCCGTGGGCCCGTGGGGGATCTGCGCAGCAGCTGTGGCTGTGGCCCCTCGGAGCCTGGGTGAGCTCTGCGGGAAGGGATGAGCATTTCCTCAGCCTCTCAGGCTGCCTGCAGGATGCTCACAGGCTGACCCTGGCAGGGATTAGGCAGCTTGTTCCCACCTCCACTCACAAGACCCAGGTCTCTACAGAGGCCCCCTTCCCCAGGCCTGGCCTTTCTGTCCCTTCTTGGTATCTGTTATCTGCCCTTGTCTCAGGCTGAGTCGGAGGAAGGCAGGGTAGACAGAGACAGGCAGAAGGTGAAAAGCCTCCAGACAGGTGGGCAGCATGGGGACAGCCCAGGAAGCCGAGGAGAGGAGGCACGGGGTGGCGGGGGAGCCTGCGGGATCCAAGGGCATCAGACAGCGGGTGGAGGGGAGGGAACCATCCAGGGGCCTGGACCCCGTTTCAGCCACATGCCTCGTGGACTCTGCGATGCACGCCCATCTCCCATGCTTTGTGCAAATGTGTATTGAGCCCATGCGCCAGACTCAAAATGCAAAAATGACCTGCGTGGACCCTGGTGGGAACGCAGAATGGGGGGATGATGGGGGAGCAGATGATCACACTCAGGGGAAGGGCAGTGACTGAGGTGTGAGATGAGACCCAGGACAGAGGTGGCATTTCAGCTGGTGGTGATGGCATTGTGGGGGGCGATGCGTGGGCTCCTGCAGATGGAGTGGGGTCTGGTGGGCAGGGCAGGGCTGAGGGCAGCTCTGTACAGGAGCATAAGGTGGAGGCTGGGCTCTCTCTGCCTGGCTTCGTAGCTGTGCATCCTCAGGCAAGTGACAACATCTCCATGCCTCAGTTTCCCCATCCATAAACAAGGATGGAGAATGGTACCCGCCTCCTAGGATCATTCTGAGGATTATACATGTTAATATACATAAAGGTCTTAGGAGCATGTCTAGCACAAAGAAAGTGCCCATTCTGTAAGCGTGGCTGTCTTTCTTGTCATGTGTTGGGAGAACTTGGGGGAATTCAGTGTGACCAGATGGGAGACACCAGATTCAGGGCTGGAAGATGGGAGGGTGAGGCCTGAGAAGGTGGACCATGGACAGGTGCAGGCCCTGGGTCTTTTGGAGACTGAGATGAGAACGAGCTTCCAACACTTCATGCTATAGATTTCTAAGTATATTACTTTTTTCATTATATTTAAATTTATTTTCCAGTTCCATGACTTACAAAACCAAAACCACACAGCTACTTTTATATTACCTCATTCAAGAGCTGCACAAAGCTATTGTTCAGACATGTATTTGTGTGTGTGGATGCCTAGTCGTTCAGCCACGGCCAACTCTGTGACCCTTTGGACTGTAGCCTGCCAGTCTCCTCCATCCATGGGATTCGCCAGGCAAGAATACTGGAGTGGGTTGCTATGCCCTCCTCTAGGAGATTGTCCCGACTCAGACATCAAACCCGCATCTCCTGCTTGGCAGGTGGACTCTTTACCACTGAGCCACCAGGGAAGCCCTCTGCAGGCGACCCCCAATGGTAAGAACAGCACGTGTGTGTTAGTCGCTCAGTCGTGTCTGACTCTTTGTGACCCCACAGACTGTAGCCCCTCTGTCCGTGGGATTCTCCAGCAAGAATGCTGGAGTGGGTTGTCATTCCCTTCTCCAGAGGATCTTCCCAACCCAGGGATCGAAGCCTGGTCTCCTGCACTGCAAGCAGATTCTTTACCATTTGAGCTACCGGGAAGATTAGTAATCACAGCGAAAGGCACTGACATCTCAGGGCTTCTGAAAGCCTTCACGTGAAGGCAGTGCTCTGGGGCTCTCCTGTCCTTTCCGGCTCTTGGCCTGGGAGGTGCCCAGCAGAGGTGCTGAGGGTCCGGGAGAGGACTTGGGGAAGGACCTGGGGAGAAACCGCGGTAAACCTCTGAGATAAGGAAGAAGACACTGATTTTTAAATGAAGTTATAAGCACTCACCTATGCTTCTTAAAAATACGTACATCCCTTCCCCCCAGACTACATTCTTCTGGGTGAGGGCTGGAAAGACGGTGCTCCCAGGCAGAACGCTGGGTGTCCTGACGCCTTCAAGACAGGGTGACAGCTGAGAAAGATCTTGTTCCTCGAATAGCAGTCCCAAAATGTGAAGAGTTAAAAAGACTCTGAGGTCGGGAAATTCTATCCTGGTTTCGACAGCGTCTCCCCGGCCCCCGCTTTCCCACAACCACCCGATGGCGGCCAGGAGGTCCTGCCAGAGGCCACTTGAAAGAGAGGGGTTGGTCTGTGCTCCTGGAACTGCGAGTCTGCACGTCCACAGCCCTTGATAAACATCCGCGGACAGGCTGGGGCTCAGCTCTCCCCACCCCCAGCTGGGGGAGAGCAGGGGTGTCCCAGGGCAGATGGGACCTCTCGTTTCCACACTGGCCTCAGCGTGGGCTGGTGGCGTGCCTGGCCAGACCCCGGACGTGGCCAGACCCCTAAAGGACGTCTCTGCACACACGTCCCGCAGGTCCTGGGTGCCCGGTGCTGGGCTGGCAACATGATGGGACAGGCTGCCAGTCACCCTGGCACTGCTCACTGTGCTGGAGGCACAGACAAAAGCAGCACTGGGCCGCCAAGGGGCTTCCTGGAAAGTGAGGGGGTGTGGTCAGGTCACGGGTAGACACGCCAAGTAAGGGATGCTTGTCCTGAGTGGGAGGACGGGGGACGGAGGGTGGGGCGGAGGGGAGGGTAGGGGCATTGTGTGGGCAGCAGCCTTGGATGTGCTGGGCCTCTGGCTGGCAGGAAGCAGTCAGCAGGTACCCCTGGACAGAAGGTAGGCAAGCACAGTCCCAA
Organism: Oreotragus oreotragus; assembly: GCA_006410675.1. Taxonomy (NCBI): domain Eukaryota; kingdom Metazoa; phylum Chordata; class Mammalia; order Artiodactyla; family Bovidae; genus Oreotragus; species Oreotragus oreotragus. The sequence goes on from SJYX01019916.1 coordinate 542,303, forward strand.
GACATGGTGTGGTGGGAGCCCAGGGCCACACTGAGATACTGGCACGGCATCTGAAAGGAGGGTCCTCACAGCTGTGGGGGTGGGGTCCCCGGTTCAGACCTGACTCTCCCCTGGCTTTGGAGCCCCACATCAAGCTGCCCAGCTGACATGAATATGGATGGAGGAGACTTGTGGACACAGGGGAGGTGATCAGGAGGGGCTGCCTGTCCCTCAAGCAGGGCTGGAGCCCACACCCAGTGCCACAGGCACCCTCTGGGTGCACGCCAACACCAGACGTGACACTGACTTCTGCTCACAGGGACCCAGGGGACGTCAGTCCCACTGTGACGACAGCTCGCAGGGACCTTGACGGACCTAGAGCGATCAACGGCAGGGGTGCAAGCCGGGAAGTGTGGAGAAGGCTGGAAGCCCGTGGTGTAGGACGAAGGATGGGCGGCATCAGTTGTGGGCTGGTGGACAAGCTGGGCGGCAGGACACGCCCCACTTTGCAGGGCTTCTCAACCCTCCTGCTGTCAAAGCTCTTGCTGTGGCTGGTTTCTAGTTACCCAGGGGAAGCCAGGAAATTGGAGCTGGGAAGGGATGTGCATAACGGGCTCTTTGGAGCTATTCCCATCAATGCCAGCTCTCCATTCGGGGGGACGTGGTCTCACCAGGGGCCCAAGAGTATAGAGGTAAAGGGCCTGGACTCTAAAGCCGGGCAGACTGGGTTCAAATCACAACTCTGGTGTATATTAGCTGTGGAATCTTAGACAAGTAACCTAACCTCTCTGTGGTTCAGCCGATCCTTGTAAAATGGGGATAATTGTAGCTACCTGGGGAGCGTTACAAGGAGTAAGTGAATTTTTAAAACACCTAGCATGTAGTAAATATTTAAATGTTTCACAAATAAAATATAGAAGAAAGAGGGCGGAGTTCATGTTTTGAATGTTTCTACGTTCAAGGACCAGTTCACAAACAGGCACTTATGTGCCTGCAGAGAACGTTAGACAACAGGTGTGGAAGGAGACCATTTGTTTGCTTTTAAAAATATATCATTAGTATTCCACAGAGTTTAGTGTCTTAACGTAGACCTCTTGCAGCCTTCAAAGAGTCAGGCACATCTCCACCCGAGGGCCTTCCCATGTGCTATTCCCTGGCCCCTCCCCCAGATACCTGTGGCCCCTCCCCCAGACGCCCCATGGCTCCTCCCCCAGATGCCCCAGGGTTCTTTCACGGCCTTTTGTCACTTTCCCAGGGAGGCTGCCTCTGGCCTGCAATTTTCCATTGCCTGCTTCCCCAGACCCACATTCCCTCCCCTTTTCCGCAGGGATGTTGTTACCTTTTAAACTACTACTTGTTCATTTTATTTCCCATGATTCTCTGCTAGAGTTGAAGTGCCACGGCAGCAGAGGGTGTTCACCACTCCATTCACTGGTGGAACCCTAGTGCCCGAAAGTACCAGATGCACAGCAGGTGCTTAGGAAGTATCTGTGAAGTGAATAGAGGAACACGTGTGTCTCTTGGGACTCAGCTAAATTCTCGGAGTTATTAACTTCATAATAATCATGCCGAATTGCTCTGAAGCTTCAGCTCTAAGTTCAGTAGTCTGGATGGTTTTTAAAAAATGTTTACTTATGTCTGATTTCACTGGGTCGTTGCAGCTGCACTTGGACTTTTTCCATCTGCAGCAAGCGGGGGCTACTCTCTAGTTGCGGTGTGTAGGGGTCTCACGGTGGTGGTTTCTCTTGCTGTGGAGAACAGGTTTTAGGGTGCTCGGGCTTCAGCAGTGCCGGCCCTAGGGTTTGGGCTCAGGAGTTGTGGTGCAAGGGCTCAGTTGCTCTGTGGCACGTGGGAGCCTCCTGGACCAGGGTTGAACTTGTGCCCCCTGCACTGGCAGGTGGATTCCCATCCACTGTACCACCAGGGAAGTCCAGTAGTCTGGGTTGTAACTCAAATATCAAGGTGGTTCAATCAGTTCAGTTCATTTCAGTCTCTCAGTCCTGTCCAAGTCTTTGCGACCCCACGGACTGCAACATGCCAGGCTTCCCTGTCTGTCAGCAACTTCCAGAACTTGCTCAAACTCATGTCTATTGAGTTGATGATGCCATCCAATCATCTCATCCTCTGTTGTCCCCTTCTCCTCCCGCCTTCAATCTTTCCCAGCATCAGGGTCTTTTCAAATGAGTCAGCTCTTTGCATCAGGTGGCCAAAGTATTCAAGTTTCAACTGTCAGCATCAGTCCTTCCAATGAATATTCAGGACTGATTTCCTTTAGGATGGACTGGTTGGATCTCCTTGCAGTCCAAGGGACTCTCAAGAGTCCTCTCCAACACCACAGTTCAAAAGCATCAATTCTTCGGCACTCAGCTTTCTTTATGGTCCAGCTCTCACATCTGTACATGACTACTGGAAAAACCATCGCTTTGACTATACGGACCTTTGTTGGCAAAGTATTGTCTCTGCTTTTTAATATGCTGTCTAGGTTGGTCATAACTTTCCTTCCAAGGAGCAAGTGTCTTTTAATTTCATGGCTGCAGTCACCACCTGCAGTGATTCTGTAGCCCCTAAAAATAATGTCTGTCACTGTTTCCACATCTATTTGCCATGAAATGATGGAGCCAGATGCCATGATCTTAGTTTTCTGAATGTTGAGTTTTAAGCCAGTTTTTTCACTCTCCTCTTTCACTTTCATCAAGAGGCTCTTTAGTTTTTCTTCCCTTTCTGCCATAAGGGTGGTGTCACCTGCATATCTGAGGTTATTGATATTTTTCCCGGCAATCTTGATTCCAGCTTGTGCTTCTTCCAGACCAGTGTTTCTCATGATGTACTCTGCACATAACTTAAATAAGCAGGGTGACAATATACAGCCTTGATGTACTCCTTTTCCTATTTGGAACCAGTCTGTCATTCCATGTCCAGTTCTAACTGTTGCTTCTTGACCTGCATACAGACTTCTCAGGAGGCAGGTCAGGTGGTCTGGTATTCCCATTTCTTTAAGAATTTTCCAGGTTTTTGTGATCCACACAGTCAAAGGCTTTGGCATAGTCAATAAATCCTTTGTTAGCGACAGTAGTAATCAAACGCTATCTGAGGATGGGATAAACCAGTGTGTATGTGTGAAAAGCCACTTTCACTTACAGCTAGCAGTGATTGTAATGTCGGGAGAAGGAAAACCTGAAAGGGGGAAGGAAAGGGTTAGAAGGAGGGGAGCCCAGCAGGTGGGCTTTTCCCCCAGCCCCACTAGGGCCTGACTCATCCCAGGGCACTGGGTGTGCGTGGATCTGTACTAAATGAGTTTTGTGAAATTGCAGGGGAACAGCTCTTTCTGGGGGCATCAGTTTGTGCTGATCCCAGGTGATGGTTCTTGGTTTGGGGGCTTGGGGGTGGGGGATGCTGTGGAAATGTGCAGTTGTTGTTTCTGAGGGAAACTGCAGTGGGGTTTCAGTTAGCTGGTAGCCCCTGACGCTGTTACTAAACCTCACGTGGGTCCCCTCCTCTGTCCCAGTAAAGCCTACCTGTGACTCCTGGTTGTGGTGAAGGACAGGGCAGCCTTGACTGCTAGGCCAAGCAAGGCAAGGTTTTTGAAGACAGGGTTGGGGTGTGAGGGAGAGGGTTGGGGTGTGAGGAACCAGTGGTGAGGTAATCAGGAGTTAACATCATCAACCTGGATCCAACATGTTTGGGGTCAAATTGCTTGTGCTCAGCCAGCAGTTAACGTCTTACATCTGATGGGAGTTTCAGTACCTGGAAAACAGCTCAGGGATGGCTCAGACTGTCATCCACAGCCCCTAAGGAGGAACTAAAGGTCTGACTTTGTTTAATGGCTAAACAGTTACTGTTTTGAATTGCTTGACTATTTGCCTTTGTTTCTGCATTTTCTTACTTCTCTGATTCGATTTGCTCTTTGGAACTCGGTGAAGGCCTGTGAGGCTAAAGTTTTTCTGCAAACAAGAGGCAGTTGGAGGACACGGGGGAGGGGGTTCTGACAAAGGAAGGGCCACAGGGTCCTCCGCCATTACGGTGCCCCGCCATTACGGTCCCCCGCCATTACGGTCCCCGCTTCTTTGATACTCCTCATTTCTGAAGGGGAACAGGTGCAGAACAAGAAAGGGAAGAAAGTTTAGGCTACAGAGGTTAATCATAAACTTGGCAGAGGACTCAGTTCCAGCTAAGCCTGGAGGCCCACCGCTGTGTAACGGGGCCACACTTCCCCTGGGTTCGTCCAATCCATGACTGAGCATGGACCATTTCTCCTTCTTTTTCATTTTGAACACTTTGAGGTAAAATTCACATATACACACACTCATTTTGTGTGTATAATTCACTGCTTTTTATGGTATTCACAGATTCATGCAAACATCACCACTAATTCTAGAACACTCTCATCATCCCCCAAATAAACCCCATACCTTCCAGCACTCACTCCCCATTTCCTCCACACCCAGCCCTGAGTGAGTGAGTGAAGTCGCTCAGTCGTGCCCGACTCTTTGTGACCCCGTGGACTGTAGCCTTCCTACCAGGCTCCTCCCTCCATGGGATTCTCCAGGCAAGAGTACTGGAGTGGGTTGCCATTTCCTTCTCCAGGAGATCTTCCCTACCCAGGGATTGAACCCGGATCTCCTGCATTCCAGGCAGACGCTTTAACCTTTGAGCCACCAGGGAAGCCCTCTAGTATCTATAGAATTGACTATTCTGGACATTTAACAGGATTGGAATCACAGTTTGTGGCCTTTCACTTAGTATTATGTTTTTGAGGCTCAACTATGTTGCAGTATTTTTTTTTTTTTTTTTTTTTACTTTACAGTACTCTATTGGTTTTGGCATACATTGACATGAATCTGCCACGGGTATACACGAACTCCCAAACATGAACCCCCCTCCCACCTCCCACCCCATATCATCCCTCCGGATCATTCCCATATACCAGAATACATTTGAATCAGTATTTTGTTTTTACTGCAGAATAATATTCCACTGTATTGATATACTGCTTATCAGTTGATGAACTGTGGGTTGGTTATACTTTTGGCTGTTATGAATACATTTTCTACGAACATTCATGTGAAAATTTTGGGGTGGACATATTTCACATATGTATATGTAAATGGGTTATATTCATATAAGTGTCAAATATATTTGATATGCTCAATATATTCATATATTTCATTTTCTTGGGTATATATCTAGGGTGGAATTTCTGAATCACATAATAATTCCATGATTAACTTTTTTAGTAACTACCAAACTGTTTTCCAAAGCAGCTTTACTATTTTCCATTCACGATATAGGTTTCCAGTTTCTCAGGAACACTTGTTGCTGCTGCTGCTGCTGCTGCTAAGTTGCTTCAGTCGTGTCCGACTCTGTGCAACCCCATAGATGGCAGCCCACCAGGCTCCCCCGTCCCTGGGATACTCCAGGCAAGAATACTGGAGTGGGTTGCCATTTCCTTCTCCAATGCATGAAAGTGAAAAGTGAAAGTGAAGTCGCTCAGTCGTGTCTGACTCTTAGCGACCCCATGGACTGCAGCCCACCAGGCTCCTCCATCCGTGGGATTTTCCAGGCAAGAGTACTGGAGTGGGGTGCCATTGCCTTCTCCGCGAACACTTGTCACTGCCTGCTTTATTCTAGCCATCCTGGTGGATATGAAGGTGTCATGTTATTTTAATTTTGATTTGCATTTCCCTGGTGGTTAATGATTTTGAGTGTTTTTCAGTGCTTATTTGTATACCTGTTTGTATGGCTATTTGTACATATTCTTTGGGGAGATGTCTATTCAGATCCTTTGCCATTTTTAATTGGGTTGTCTTTTTATTACTGGTTCACAAGAGTTCTTACTATATCTGCCTATAAGCCCCTTATCAGAGATAGGATTTGCAACTATTTTCTCCCATTCTGTGGACTGTCTTTTCATTTTCTTGTTGGTTTAATTTACAGCAAAATTGAAAAGTTTAAAATTCTGATGCAGTCTAATTTATCTATTTTTCCTTTTGTCTCTTGTGCTTTTGGTGTCATATCTAAGAAAACACTGTCTAACCCAAAGTCGTAAAAATTTATAGCTGTTTCTAGTTTTAGCGCTTATATTTAGGACCATTTCCATTTTGAGTACATTTTTGTATATGATGTGAAGTAGATGTACAATTTCACTCTTGTGTGTGGATATCCAGCTGTTCTGATTTTTTGAAAGGGGTATTCTTTTCTCTGTTGAATTGTTTTAGCACCCTGTCAAAAGTCAGTTGGCCATAAATGCAAAGCATTATTTCTGGACTCTTAGTTTGTTCTGTCAGTCTGTCTGTCCCTGTTGGCTCAATGGTAAAAAAACCTGCCTCTCTATGCAGGAGACGTAGGTTTGATCCCTGAGTTGGGAAGGTCTCCTGGAGAAGGAAATAGCAACCCGCTCCAGTATTCCTGCCTGGAGAATCCCATGGACAGAGGAGCCTGGTGGGCTACACAGCCCATGGTGTCGCAAAGAGTCAGACACGACCACTGCACAACAAATTTCAGTACTATATTGTCTCGATTAGCATAAACTTGTGGTACGTTTTGACATGGGAAGTGTGAGTTCTCCACCTTGCTCTTTCTCAGGCTGGTTTTGGTTGGCTGGAGTCCATTTCCCTATGGATGCTGGGTGATTTTCGAGGCATGCAGACCCCTCTGCTGGGAGTCCTGATGTGGGGATTCCACACTGGCCTGGGCTGAGTCGAGACTCCTCCTGCCTGAGAGTCTTCCTCTACGCCCTCCTTCCACAGGTGTCAGACCCGCATCAGTGTCTACCTGCCACCGCTGCTACCTCCTGTGTCTCCTTCAGGAGTTTCCTCCAGTGATCTCCTGGCTCAGCATGTTCTCCTTAGAGGGGCTGGACTGACTCAGTTTCCTAACTTGGAGTTTCTGACTCTCTTTCCAGGCCCTTTTGATATATGATACTTGGGAGTGTATCAGTCAACTACAAAAGAGAAATGTCGACTTCTAGAAAACAGCCCTTCTTTTAAGAGCTGGGGCCCAGGACCCTTTCATAAGGAGAGTGAGCAGGTGCGGCTCTGGATGTCCTGCCAGTGGCTCTTCCACAGTGAGCGCTGAAGTGGCCAGTTTCTCAGCACGTGAAGCTTTTTAGGGCTCTTTTCCCTTGGTCACCCATAACCATGTGGCATGACAGTGCTTTCCCTTGCAGTTGATTGCAGAACTATCCTACTTGAAGTCAAAGCATCCTAACTCCTGCTGACTGTCCTTGGGTGGCTGTGAGACATTCTAACAGTATTTTTGTAAGAAATTGTCCACTTTATTCAGGCTACTCTGCATCCTGTCATTTGCAATCAAGAGCGTCAACAAAGTGTGCATGTTTCTAAAAACCTTGTAGGAAGAAGATAAATTGAGTTTGCATAGCAACAGAAAATCCATCTTCATTCTAACTTTATGTGATATTTTATCTATTTCTGAAGGTGTTAAAACTAAATAAAAAGTGCTTATGTGCCTTGAAAGGGAGAGAGAAATAAGAATTATGAGCATTAATGTGTACTAGGTACTTTTCGGGAAGTTACAATTTTGTAACAAAATGGAATTGTTTCATCATACGCAGAAACAGCCACACTTCCAATCAAACATTATGTTTTACAGCTGGAAAAGGAGTACGTCAAGGCTGTATATTGTCACCCTGCTTATTTAACTTATATGCAGAGTACATCATGAGCAACACTGGGCTGGAAGAAGCACAAGCTGGAATCAAGATTGCCAGGAGAAATATCAATAACCTCAGATATGCAGATGACACCACCCTTATGGCAGAAAGTGAAGAGGAACTAAAAAGTCTCTTGATGAAAGTGAAAGAGGAGAGTGAAAAAGTTGGCTTAAAGCTCAACATTCAGAAAACGAAGATCATGGCATCTGGTCCCATCATTTCATGGGATATAGATGGGGAAACAGTGGAAACAGTGTCAGACTTTATTTTGGGGGGCTCCAAAATCACTGCAGATGGTGACTGCAGCCATGAAATTAAAAAACGCTTACTCCTTGGAAGAAAAGTTATGACCAACCTAGATAGTATATTCAAAAGCAGAGACATTACTTTGCCAACAAAGGTTCGTCTAGTCAAGGCTATGGTTTTTCCTGTGGTCATGTATGGATGTGAGAACTGGACTGTGAAGAAAGCTGAGTGCTGAAGAATTGATGCTCTTGAACTGTGGTGTTGGAGAGGACTCTTGAGAGTCCCTTGGACTGCAAGGAGATCCAACCAGTCCATTCTGAAGGAGATCAGCCCTGGGATTTCTTTGGAAGGAATGATGCTAAAGCTGAAACTCCAGTGTTTTGGCCACCTCATGCGAAGAGTTGACTCATTGGAAAAGACTCTGATGCTGGGAGGGATTGGGGGCAGGAGGAGAAGGGGACGACCGAGGATGAGATGGCTGGATGGCATCACGGACTCGATGGACGTGAGTCTGAGTGAACTCCGGGAGTTGGTGATGGACAGGGAGGCCTGGCGTGCTGCGATTCATGGGGTCGCGAAGAGTCGGACACGACAGAGCGACTGAACTGAACTGAACCCACAGAGTAAGGAAAGGAAGTAAAAATATCTACCAATTTCAGGAAGAAAACTGTTCTGTTAGGAGAATCTGTCAAGGCAGAAGACCATTTAGCAAGAACCCACTGATCGTCACTGGAACCTTGGTGACGATGCAGCCAGATGGGCTTCCATACCAGACGCTCCGTTATTCCCTGAATGAACACGAAAGGGTGCGCATCTGGCCTCAGTCCATTCACAGCGTAGTGAGGAGACAAACACTGATAAAGTATAATTATAGATTCTCTTCTAAACATCTTTATGTATTACTTTTGGCTGTGCTGGGTCTTCATTTCTGCACAGGCTTTTCTCTAATTGTGGTGCGTGGGCTTCTCATTGCGGTGGCATCTTTTGTTGTGGGGCGCGGGCTTAGTTGCTCCACAGCATGTGGAGCCATGGAATCTCCTGAGACCAGGGATCAAAGCCCTGTCCCCTGCAGGTGGATTCTTCACCAGAGTCACCAGGGGAGTCCTAGAGGTCCATTTCTTGAACAGCTTTATTAAGATTTAATTCATATACTGTAACATTTACTCATTTAAAGTGCATACTTCAGGGGTTTTTGGTATATTGCATAACTATTTAACACTGTGATTAAGTGTTCATAACACAACATTTTCCATCTTAGACACTATTAAGTGTACATTCATTACATTTATATTGCTGGCCAGCGATCACCATTCTGTGTGTGACTCCAAGCATAATTCCCCCATTACCCCACCCCAGCCTATGGAAACCTCTGTTTTAATTTTTGCCTCTATGAATTCGGCTATTTTAGGTAAAATCATCCAGCATTCGTCCTCTTGTGTCTGGCTTCTTCTACTGAGCATGACTTTTTGAGTTTCACCCGTGTCGCGGCAGGGGTCGGCACTTCACTCCTCCTTCCGGTGAGATGATGTTCCGTTACACAGACATATCATGTACTGTGAACCTGTTCGCCTGGTGCAGGCAGTCAGGTCGTTCCCACCTTTCGGCTGTTGTGAGTGACGCTGCTGTGAGTGTTGGTGCTTTCGGTAACTTCGGGTATGAAGTTAGGAGTGGAGTGGCTGGGTCACGTGGCGATTGTGTGTCTAGGTCTCTGCGGGGCAGGATTCCAGGCTGCAGTCACGGTGGACTGTGTAACGGGCTACCCGTGTAACAGGAGCCTGGTTGAGACCAGGGGAGAGTAGGAGTGCTTCGGCACTCAGGCTGTCTTTGCTCTGGAAATGTTTGTGTGGAAAAGGCAGTGTTAAGGCTGCACCACACTTCTGACAGTCCCACAGGGCCATTCCACGCAGTGACATTTGGGTAGCTCCCCTGCTTTAGGACCGGGTGCTGACAGGAGTAAGGAGAACCAGAAAGTAGCTCTTGTGGGATTTCAGCCCACTTTTTCAGTGTTCTGAGTTGCCCAGAAAATCACTAGTACTTTACACGAAACATAAATGAACCAAGTGATCCAGTTAGAAGACAAAGAATATCAGAATGAGAAGCAATATAGGATCATGTGTAGATACGCTCTATAATTGTAAAGACATGCTCTAAAGTGTAAATGCTCTGTAGCATGTAAAGACACACCAAACATGTAATGACGTCGTGAAGGAACAAAAAATACATCATGCAAATTTAAACAAAAGAAAATACGTGCAGTTATAATGAATTAGGCAAAATAAGTTTTCAGCTAAAAAGTATAACTAGGGATAAAGAGAATCATATCATAATGATTTAAAAATTTACCAGGAAGATAAAATATTTCTAAATTTGTTTGTAATTAGCAGTGAGGCCTCAAATCTAAAAGCAAAAATTGACCAAATTATGGTGCTGCTGCTCCTGCTGCTGCTGCTAAATCGCTTCAGTTGTGTCCAGCTCTGTGCGACCCCATAGACGGCAGCCCACCAGGCTCCCCCGCCCCTGGGATTCTCCAGGCAAGAACACTGGAGTGGGGTGCCATTTCCTTCTCCAATGCATGAAAGTGAAGTCGCTCAGTCATGTCTGACTCTTAGCGACCCCATGGACTGTAGCTCCTCCATCCATGGGATTTTCCAGGCAAGAGTACTGGAGTGGGGTGCCATGGCCTTCTCCGAAATTATGGTGATAAACAGGTAAATCCACAGTTATGGCAAGAGGGTTTTAGTACATCTTTCAGTTGTATTACAGCAGATTAAGTAGACAACAGATAAAGATCTTGCACCTAGCAACTATAAAATACACTTTTTTTTTTACTTTATTTTATACAATACTGTATTGGTTTTGCCATACATCAACATGAATCTGACACTGAGTTCTTCCCAACTGCATCTAACATGTTTACAGCAGTGACCGTACACAGGGCTATACGGTGGGTGTCAGTAAACTGCAGAAGACAAATCGTACAGAATATGGATTCTGATCACCCTGCAATGAAAATGAGAGAGTCAATTCCTAGGTAGGTTGATAAGAAGTTCAGGGTCCCTGAGGAAGAGAAAGTTGATAGACTTAAATGCATATCTTAGAAAAGAAGTTAGGCTGAAAATTAATAGGCTAAGCATTCACCCAAGGCATAATGAAAGTTGGAGGAAATAACAGGTAAGCTGCCTGTGGAGGGCAGTCACCCTGGCTGCAGGGTGTCTGGAGGGCAGAAGGGCAGCCAGCACCTGCTGGTCTGTATAGGTGCAGTGTAGGGACAGGCCTGGAGGGCAGCTCATTGCTGCTGATGGTCTTACTCGAAAGGTGTGGGTCAAGCTGTTTATGAACCCAACGCACCGTCCCAGTGGCCCCCACCGGCTTGTTCCGGCGCTGCTTCCCACACGGTTTTCTAAAGTCAAGTAACACTTGAGATGAGCTCATAGGTGCCACCCACCTCAACTCGTGAGGACAGCAAGTTCTGTGGGTGAATTTTGCAGGTGGCCTTCTCTCTCCATCCCCCAACCTCGTCCCTCCTGGTCTGATGCTGTAACGTGTCACATCTGTGGTCTGTCCACGGGCATGGCCTTCTTCAGGCAGGAAGACCACAAGCGCCCTCAGGCCGTGTGGCCCGGTGGGTCTGAACGTGCACCTGGGTGCCTGCAGGAGACTGCATCCTCTCTGAAGACCCGGGTGCAGGGACAGGCGCAGGCCAGGAATCCCACATCAGCGTGACCAGCCCAGAGGCCAACACGTGGCCAGCCTGCCCGCCCCACAACAGTGTCCTGATACCACCTGCCCTGTGACCTCCTGGGCAGTGGGCCACAGGCAGGATGACCATGTGATAAAGTTCTTCATGAACTGAAAACCAATGTCATGCTCTGCTATTCATACTTATCTCAACCACTGAGAGGAAATCAGCCTGAAGCCTGTGTATCCGTGCAATTTCTGCCCATACAGATTGTGCCTGAATGTCTCAGAGACATTTTCTGAACTTGCTCACATCATCCAGGTATTAATATTTCTTTAGAACTGGAAATGTGCTTTTACATTCGGCTATGTCATGATTAAACTTTTTGTAAATTTTAAATTACTTTTAAATTAACACATTGCCTATTTTTAATTTGGAAATAGAAGGAAAATAAAAGGCCAAAATCTCAACATTAAAGACAATCACAGTAACATTTTATTCATTATTCTTCAGTTCTTTCTCTGGATTATTTTTTTTTTCCGTTTACATTTTCACATGTAGTTTAAATTGGATTTTTGGATGCTGGTGTAAGCCATAAGTACAGGACAGAATTTTTCCCAGAGAAACTGCTGTGTTATGGGTTTATTCCCATCACAAGGAAAAGCATTCATAATAAAATAATTTGCTATTTTGCTCTATCCAGCTGTAGTAGAGAAGAGAGGCATTGACCCCTAGCATTCTCAGAAGCTCCTTGGGGTTTCCTCTGCTTTGACTCTTGATCTAAATTGCTTATTCTTCTAGTGACTTTTAAAGAAAAAGTACAAAGCTGGAAAGTTTCCAGAGTCTGTGTGTATCTGAGAATGCCATTCTGCATCTTAGCCTTTGCCTCTCGAAACTTTTCACTGTCCTTCAACTTTTCACGGTAATGAACCATTGACTTCTGGGAACACCGTGAGTTTTGTTCCTTTACATGTAAGCCCATTGTTTCTCGCTGGATGGTTTTTAGCACCTAATCCTTAGTGTTCTGAAGAATATCACTGGTAGGTCCTCCAACAAAGTGGGTGCTGTCATCGCACACATTCAGGAAGCGTGTTGTGGATGGGGGCCTGCTGCTGAGACGGTGAAACTCACAGCTCACTTGTATTTCCCAAATGTATGAACAGAGGACCCTTCCAAGTTTGTGGAACACTAACAACTCCTGGGAAATGTCCCACTGGAGGTCAGTTGGCTTATAACCGCCATTATATTTAAGTCCTCAAAAGAAAACGCAGATTTTGTCTCGCTGGGGTGTCTCTCCACTGTTTTCTTTCTTTGTTTTGATCTGGAATGCAGGATTTGCTTCTCTCTCTGCTTGCATTTATTTAGCTTTAAATAATTGTGACAGAACATACACAACAAAAATTTTACTGTTTAAGCCATTTCTGATTGCATAGTTCAGTGGCATTTAGCACATTACATTGTTGGGTGGCCAGAAAGGATTCCCTCTTAAGTTACGTTTTTTTGTTTTTTTTTTTTAAATCTCACAAGTTTCCTTAAATTCACTGAAGGGCATGTCTTCGGCAGAGCTCCCACGATGTGCTGGTCACCGTTTTTTTTTATTTAATCTCACAAGTTTCCTTAAATTCACTGAAGGGCATGTCTTCAGCAGAGCTCCCACGATGTGCTGGTCACCGTTGTTTTTTATTTAATCTCACAAGTTTCCTTAAATTCACTGAAGGGCATGTCTTCGGCAGAGCGCCCACGATGTGCTGGTCTCCGTCCTGAGCTCTGGGGACACAGGACACGAGAACTAGGGCTTGGTGACTGCTTCTGTCCCTGCTCCCTGGCTCCTGGCTCTCACAGCATGTCTGCAATTAACCCACACTGAGCGCTCTTCATCTCTCCTTGGCAGTTCTGCTCCTGTCTGTTCTGAAAGTTTTACATCACTGCACCGTAATCAGTTTCTCCGCTTTTCTCTTTTCTTACTTCTCTTTTTAGCTTATTTTTAAATTTCTGCTTGTTCTTTCTTGATGGCTTTCAGCTTCATAAAGACCGTGTTTTCTCAAGTCTCACTAAGAATAGCAGAGATGTATTCTGCAATGTGCCTTAGCTCCTTTAAAAACAGTGTCCAGTACTGCTCTATTTAAAATGAGTAACCAACAAGGACCTACTCTAGAGCGACAGGGACCTCTGCTCATCATACGGCAGCCTGGACGGCAGGGGAGACTGGAGGGGAGCGGATACATGCATGTATGGCTGGGTCCTTTCGCTGATCACCCGAAACCACCACCACATTGTTGGTTGGCTAGACCTCAACACAAAACATTTAAAAACAAAGTAACGTTCCAAATTGGGATCTTCCAGCATCTTTCAGGTGACTTTCCCCTCCTTTCTCTTAGGCTCCCTGTGATTTCCTGTGCCACTCGCTCACCCTCAACTGAAAAGGGAGGAGAAAGGCCCAGGGGCTCGGCGCCGGGTACACCTGGAGCTGCCAAAGCTCCTCTTACTCACCTGTAACTGACAGCAGGTTGGTGTCAGTGTTTTCAGGTCCATTTTCCAGACGAGAGTCAGCGTTTGTGTCCAGTGAGTATATCCCTTCCCCAGCTCAGAGACCATGGGCAGGGAGGGGGGCATACCCAGCTCTGCCTATGGCCTGTATCACCCCTCAGCTCCCATGGGATGAGGGGCAGGCACATGGCTGCAGGCCTGCTCTCTTTCCTGCCCAAGGATCCTCTGGGCGTTGGGGTTCCCACGTGTTCACAGACTGAGAAATTCAACAGGGAGGAGCCGGGAGAGAATGAAAGCAGAAGGGCCACAGGTGGTTTGCAGGGTGCTGCTCCCGGGCTGGAGTGCAGTGTGTTAGCTGTGTGAGACCTCAGGAGCCCCCTGCCCCAGCATCCAGGTAGACCCACACGGTGGGGGGTCACTGACGTTCCTCCATGTGGCTCATCAGTTTCTAGCCTGGAGAAGGTTGGATATGTGTCCTAGTTTGGGGGATTTCTAACCTTGCCTTTTTGCTTCATCACTGGTCTTTCAGTGAGAAGCTGGAAGAGGCTGCTAGCAGGTATCATTTTAAACTAAAGCCTGTAATTAAATCCTTGACTTTGAAGGCAGGAAAAACTTATTAAATACTGTCAAGACTATGGTTTTTCCAGTGGTCATGTAGGGGTGTGAGAGTTGGACGGTGAAGAAAGCTGAGCGCCAAAGAATTGATGCTTTTGATCTGTGGTGTTGGAGAAGACTCTTGAGAGTCGCTTGGACTGCAAGGAGATCCAACCAGTCAATTCTGAAGGAGATAAACCCTGGGATTTCTTTGGAAGGACTGAGGCTAAAGCTGAAACTCTAATACTTTGGCCACCTCATGCGAAGAGTTGACTCACTGGAAAAGGCCCTGATGCTGGGAGGGATTGGGGGCAGGAGGAGAAGGGGACGACAGAAGATGAGATGGCTGGATGCCATCACCGACTCGATGGACATGTATTTGAGTGAATTCCAGGAGTTGGTGATGGACAGGGAGGCCTGGCGTGCCGCGATTCATGGGGCCACAGAGTTGGACACGACTGAGTGACTGAACTGAACTGAACTACAGCCCCTTCAGCCGGAACCCCGGCTCCACATCCCTAAGTCTCTGCTTCTAGACTTGGCCAGGCTGTCAGACCTGTTTCTTGGCTTAGGCCTCCAGAAGCCGTCAGCAAACATACCTCCGTGTGCTGTAACTGCCGCGTTCCTCCCTTTGCTTGGGACTTTGTGGAACGTGCCTCACTGACTGTAACTGTTACCACAGCCAGTGTATTTTGACAGATGCCTATCCTTCAAAAAAGTCTCGTGGTTTCCGTAAATTGGTTCACTTTCTTACTGCTGGCTGCCTCTGAAGTCCCTAGCGTCCACGGGGCAGTTGGACTTCTTTCATTATGTTCATTATCCTTGTAGCATGTACCTCCACTCGCTTACTATCTTAGCTTCTCATCTTGGACTTCATTATAGTTTCTTTGCTTTAAATCGAGTGTGACATAACAGCGAGTCCACGTTCCTCTCACCCTGTGCTCTATAAGAGGTGTGGGTGTGTGCGCGGTGGGCGTGCAAGCCGGTGCTGATGTGGCACGGTCAGTACCCACGGAAAGTTTCTAGGAAGCGCAAGAGACAGTGCCGTCCTGCCTAAGATGGTGATGTGGTACGGCCAAGCTGCCTTTTCAGAGGGCCTATCTTTTCAGTGTGAAGAGATNACGGAAAGTTTCTAGGAAGCGCAAGAGACAGTGCCGTCCTGCCTAAGATGGTGATGTGGTACGGCCAAGCTGCCTTTTCAGAGGGCCTATCTTTTCAGTGTGAAGAGATCTGTAAAAATAATAACCTGTTTTTTTGTGACTAGCTTAAATTAGGTGGACTTGAAAATGGTTCTGCATGCAATTAGATTATGCTGTTTGGACAATACACTCACCCTGACTTAAAAAAAAAGTCCTTCCTGTAATTAACACATGGCGATACAGTATGCAGTGATGTTTAGGACAGGGACAGCGTCTGCATCTCGGTTCCAGATTCGTCGAACTCGACACATGACCCCTCTGCTGCGCTGGAGTTCCGTGTATCCGTCGTCGGGTCCGAGGTGTGCCTGTGCGGTCCATCCCTGACCTCGCGGGAGGTGCCAGGGCACTGCCGAGGCCACACGTCGTTTCTCCACCGCCACAACCGACGGCTCCACTTTCAGCCACCTATACAGTCGTCTTAAGAAATCATGNAAGAAGAAGAACATGTTCTATACCCAATTAGCATGAGAAGAGTGTAAACACAATGATTTTCATCCAGACATCCTTAAGTAACAGGCAATGCCCACTGGCTGAAATGCTGATACTTTTCTGCTCAGAAGGGGCCTTTTCATCTTTCCTGGGATGATGCTACTTCAATCTCTTTTCTCACCATCACATCTAGCTAGTACTGCATCTTGCTTGGAGACATGAGAAATAAAACCCTCTACTATTCTCTGGGCTGGAAATGTAGCCCTTCCCTACCCATAGGGTCTGAGGGAGGCTGGAAAGAAGCACAGAAGCTTGCCTCAGTTTGCTCTGGCATTAGTGAGTTGCAGTTCTTAGAGAATCCATTTGGTTAGAGGAAAAGAACCTGCTCTCAGTTCCTACTCTGGAATTCAGTAAAATATTAATCTTTAACTAGATTACTTTAGAAAAGTGACAATTCTTTGCAAGGCCAGGATATGATGCTCTAGAAGGAAGCATGTGCTCTGGGCTAGCAATGCTCCATCTCTCTCTTAGCCAGAATATTTGAGTCTGGGACACAGAGAGGAGATGAGAATGATGCCCCTCATAAAAACACCTAAGCATCCACTCCCAACATATAAAGTTAGACAAGGCCAGAGCAAGAAAAATAATCCAAGCATGTTAAGAAGGCTGGATTTATCCTGGAGGTAATGGGAAGCTATTGAAGGAATTTACAACGGCCATGACAGACTAATATTTATATATTTAAAACATTGCTCTGCACACAATGAGGACCGAGGGAAACAAGAATGCATGCCAATTTAGGAGATTAGTGCATTAATTAAGGCAAAACTGGATGGATTAAGATAGTATCAGTGGGAATGGAGAGGATTTGGGGTAAGAGATATTCAGACAATACTGACATGTGCTAGAAAGAAGCTGACAAGATGCCCATATTCCATGCTGGATGAGAGAAGGAGGGAGAATCTGCTAGTCTGAAATCCGCTAGTAGGCTCCAAAATCACTGCAGATGGTGACTGCAGCCATGAAATTAAAAGAAGCTTACTCCTTGGAAGAAAAGTTATGACCAACCTGGATAGTATATTCAAAAGCAGAGAC
>SJYX01019916.1:580574-607092 GCA_006410675.1 Oreotragus oreotragus
AAGCCCAGAGGTAAAGCCAATAGCAGAATCTTCAGAATGAGTAGAATTATAGGAAAATGAAACTATTCTCCATTGTATAGCTCCAGTACTGTGAATTGGCTAAAATTAGAAGAAAAAAAGATTATTGATCCATGGATGAAGATTTTGAATTGAACTTTGAAGATGGATCAAAAAAAGAGAGAGAGAGAGAAGAAGAAGTGGAATAGAGCCAAGAATAATTTGACAGCTTTAACCCTGCTGGTAATCAACCCCTAGAGTCATTAAGAAAGACAGGAGTGGGAGTTAAAACATCTGGAGAAATGTGAGCAGATAACGAATTGGGTGGGTTTTATAAAAGCTAAACGCTATCTGTAGGAAGTGAAGTTATAAAAAAAATTTGAGGCAATAACCCTAGGTCATACAGGGGTGAAGAGGGAAACCTGATTCCTGGGCAGTTCTTCCAAGGAGATTGGCCATCTCATGACTGTATTTGTGCACTGGTCAGATGTGGACAGTCAAGAGCAAAAGGCCTTATCTGGAAAGAGGCTTGTCGAGTGCTGGGTCATCTTGCACACTAGCCCTTTCTGTCTGACCGGGATACTTTCAGCCTGGGCGCTTGAGATCAGGCTGTCAGGGAGGGGTTGATGCTATCATGAAGACAGCACAGACATTTCATCCTCAGGGGCTTTGATTCAAAAGATGCTGCTGTCAGTTACTAATTATAGGACCTAAAGAAAGGTATTTGTGCTCTACGAGCTTTCCTCATTTGATGAGATTGAATAATTATGCCCACTTTGCATATTTTTGTGAAGATTAAATAACACATCTGACACAGTATCGTGCACATAGCAGATGAGTGCTCCATGTTGGTTTTCAAATCCCCTCTATACTCATTCCCTCCCTAATCGCTGATCCAACACTATACACCCTGTGCAAGGCACTGGAGAACAAGGTCGTGAGGTCCTCATTTTGAGCAAGATAGACATCAACTGGTAATTATAATGTAATATGGTAAAGAGAAGAGATAGAAATTGGCACTGGTTTCTATGGGCAGAGATAAGGAGTATGTAATTCAGCTGTGGATGGGGGAGATCAGGAAGCCTTCCTGAAAGAGGTGGAAACTGCATAGTTCCACTGAATTATTAAGAGCTAAAGAGGAGATAGGCTGAGTATTTCAAGTTGACAGCATGAGCAAGGGTCAAGGGTCAAGGAGTAGCGTGGCTTCTGTAGGGACCTTCCACATCGTAATATATTGGAACCTAAAATGTAATGCAGAGAGTGATGAGAGAAGAAGGTGTGAAGGTGGGCAGTGCCAGATCAGGGAGTACTTGCATTGCATGAAGCGTGGGCATAACACTTACCCTGGGCACCTTGGGCCCAGCATTTTGCATTGACCTTGCAGCGTGCATTCTGATATAGAGAGGCCAGCTGCCATGGATTAGAGTATCTGAGAGAGTCAAAAGGTCATCACAACAGTGTCCTGATACCACCTGCCCTGTGACCTCCTGGGCAGTGGGCCACAGGCAGGATGACCATGTGATAAAGTTCTTCATGAACTGAAAACCAATGTCATGCTCTGCTATTCATACTTATCTCAACCACTGAGAGGAAATCAGCCTGAAGCCTGTGTATCCGTGCAATTTCTGCCCATACAGATTGTGCCTGAATGTCTCAGAGACATTTTCTGAACTTGCTCACATCATCCAGGTATTAATATTTCTTTAGAACTGGAAATGTGCTTTTACATTCGGCTATGTCATGATTAAACTTTTTGTAAATTTTAAATTACTTTTAAATTAACACATTGCCTATTTTTAATTTGGAAATAGAAGGAAAATAAAAGGCCAAAATCTCAACATTAAAGACAATCACAGTAACATTTTATTCATTATTCTTCAGTTCTTTCTCTGGATTATTTTTTTTTTCCGTTTACATTTTCACATGTAGTTTAAATTGGATTTTTGGATGCTGGTGTAAGCCATAAGTACAGGAGAGAATTTTTCCCAGAGAAACTGCTGTGTTATGGGTTTATTCCCATCACAAGGAAAAGCATTCATAATAAAATAATTTGCTATTTTGCTCTATCCAGCTGTAGTAGAGAAGAGAGGCATTGACCCCTAGCATTCTCAGAAGCTCCTTGGGGTTTCCTCTGCTTTGACTCTTGATCTAAATTGCTTATTCTTCTAGTGACTTTTAAAGAAAAAGTACAAAGCTGGAAAGTTTCCAGAGTCTGTGTGTATCTGAGAATGCCATTCTGCATCTTAGCCTTTGCCTCTCAAAACTTTTNTGGGGTTTCCTCTGCTTTGACTCTTGATCTAAATTGCTTATTCTTCTAGTGACTTTTAAAGAAAAAGTACAAAGCTGGAAAGTTTCCAGAGTCTGTGTGTATCTGAGAATGCCATTCTGCATCTTAGCCTTTGCCTCTCGAAACTTTTCACTGTCCTTCAACTTTTCACGGTAATGAACCATTGACTTCTGGGAACACCGTGAGTTTTGTTCCTTTACATGTAAGCCCATTGTTTCTCGCTGGATGGTTTTTAGCACCTAATCCTTAGTGTTCTGAAGAATATCACTGGTAGGTCCTCCAACAAAGTGGGTGCTGTCATCGCACACATTCAGGAAGCGTGTTGTGGATGGGGGCCTGCTGCTGAGACGGTGAAACTCACAGCTCACTTGTATTTCCCAAATGTATGAACAGAGGACCCTTCCAAGTTTGTGGAACACTAACAACTCCTGGGAAATGTCCCACTGGAGGTCAGTTGGCTTATAACCGCCATTATATTTAAGTCCTCAAAAGAAAACGCAGATTTTGTCTCGCTGGGGTGTCTCTCCACTGTTTTCTTTCTTTGTTTTGATCTGGAATGCAGGATTTGCTTCTCTCTCTGCTTGCATTTATTTAGCTTTAAATAATTGTGACAGAACATACACAACAAAAATTTTACTGTTTAAGCCATTTCTGATTGCATAGTTCAGTGGCATTTAGCACATTACATTGTTGGGTGGCCAGAAAGGATTCCCTCTTAAGTTACGTTTTTTTGTTTTTTTTTTTTAAATCTCACAAGTTTCCTTAAATTCACTGAAGGGCATGTCTTCGGCAGAGCTCCCACGATGTGCTGGTCACCGTTGTTTTTTATTTAATCTCACAAGTTTCCTTAAATTCACTGAAGGGCATGTCTTCAGCAGAGCTCCCACGATGTGCTGGTCACCGTTGTTTTTTATTTAATCTCACAAGTTTCCTTAAATTCACTGAAGGGCATGTCTTCGGCAGAGCGCCCACGATGTGCTGGTCTCCGTCCTGAGCTCTGGGGACACAGGACACGAGAACTAGGGCTTGGTGACTGCTTCTGTCCCTGCTCCCTGGCTCCTGGCTCTCACAGCATGTCTGCAATTAACCCACACTGAGCGCTCTTCATCTCTCCTTGGCAGTTCTGCTCCTGTCTGTTCTGAAAGTTTTACATCACTGCACCGTAATCAGTTTCTCCGCTTTTCTCTTTTCTTACTTCTCTTTTTAGCTTATTTTTAAATTTCTGCTTGTTCTTTCTTGATGGCTTTCAGCTTCATAAAGACCGTGTTTTCTCAAGTCTCACTAAGAATAGCAGAGATGTATTCTGCAATGTGCCTTAGCTCCTTTAAAAACAGTGTCCAGTACTGCTCTATTTAAAATGAGTAACCAACAAGGACCTACTCTAGAGCGACAGGGACCTCTGCTCATCATACGGCAGCCTGGACGGCAGGGGAGTCTGGGGGGGAGCGGATACATGCATGTATGGCTGGGTCCTTTCGCTGATCACCCGAAACCACCACCACATTGTTGGTTGGCTAGACCTCAACACAAAACATTTAAAAACAAAGTAACGTTCCAAATTGGGATCTTCCAGCATCTTTCAGGTGACTTTCCCCTCCTTTCTCTTAGGCTCCCTGTGATTTCCTGTGCCACTCGCTCACCCTCAACTGAAAAGGGAGGAGAAAGGCCCAGGGGCTCGGCGCCGGGTACACCTGGAGCTGCCAAAGCTCCTCTTACTCACCTGTAACTGACAGCAGGTTGGTGTCAGTGTTTTCAGGTCCATTTTCCAGACGAGAGTCAGCGTTTGTGTCCAGTGAGTATATCCCTTCCCCAGCTCAGAGACCATGGGCAGGGAGGGGGGCATACCCAGCTCTGCCTATGGCCTGTATCACCCCTCAGCTCCCATGGGATGAGGGGCAGGCACATGGCTGCAGGCCTGCTCTCTTTCCTGCCCAAGGATCCTCTGGGCGTTGGGGTTCCCACGTGTTCACAGACTGAGAAATTCAACAGGGAGGAGCCGGGAGAGAATGAAAGCAGAAGGGCCACAGGTGGTTTGCAGGGTGCTGCTCCCGGGCTGGAGTGCAGTGTGTTAGCTGTGTGAGACCTCAGGAGCCCCCTGCCCCAGCATCCAGGTAGACCCACACGGTGGGGGGTCACTGACGTTCCTCCATGTGGCTCATCAGTTTCTAGCCTGGAGAAGGTTGGATATGTGTCCTAGTTTGGGGGATTTCTAACCTTGCCTTTTTGCTTCATCACTGGTCTTTCAGTGAGAAGCTGGAAGAGGCTGCTAGCAGGTATCATTTTAAACTAAAGCCTGTAATTAAATCCTTGACTTTGAAGGCAGGAAAAACTTATTAAATACTGTCAAGACTATGGTTTTTCCAGTGGTCATGTAGGGGTGTGAGAGTTGGACGGTGAAGAAAGCTGAGCGCCAAAGAATTGATGCTTTTGATCTGTGGTGTTGGAGAAGACTCTTGAGAGTCGCTTGGACTGCAAGGAGATCCAACCAGTCAATTCTGAAGGAGATAAACCCTGGGATTTCTTTGGAAGGACTGAGGCTAAAGCTGAAACTCTAATACTTTGGCCACCTCATGCGAAGAGTTGACTCACTGGAAAAGGCCCTGATGCTGGGAGGGATTGGGGGCAGGAGGAGAAGGGGACGACAGAAGATGAGATGGCTGGATGCCATCACCGACTCGATGGACATGTATTTGAGTGAATTCCAGGAGTTGGTGATGGACAGGGAGGCCTGGCGTGCCGCGATTCATGGGGCCACAGAGTTGGACACGACTGAGTGACTGAACTGAACTGAACTACAGCCCCTTCAGCCGGAACCCCGGCTCCACATCCCTAAGTCTCTGCTTCTAGACTTGGCCAGGCTGTCAGACCTGTTTCTTGGCTTAGGCCTCCAGAAGCCGTCAGCAAACATACCTCCGTGTGCTGTAACTGCCGCGTTCCTCCCTTTGCTTGGGACTTTGTGGAACGTGCCTCACTGACTGTAACTGTTACCACAGCCAGTGTATTTTGACAGATGCCTATCCTTCAAAAAAGTCTCGTGGTTTCCGTAAATTGGTTCACTTTCTTACTGCTGGCTGCCTCTGAAGTCCCTAGCGTCCACGGGGCAGTTGGACTTCTTTCATTATGTTCATTATCCTTGTAGCATGTACCTCCACTCGCTTACTATCTTAGCTTCTCATCTTGGACTTCATTATAGTTTCTTTGCTTTAAATCGAGTGTGACATAACAGCGAGTCCACGTTCCTCTCACCCTGTGCTCTATAAGAGGTGTGGGTGTGTGTGCGGTGGGCGTGCAAGCCGGTGCTGATGTGGCACGGTCAGTACCCACGGAAAGTTTCTAGGAAGCGCAAGAGACAGTGCCGTCCTGCCTAAGATGGTGATGTGGTACGGCCAAGCTGCCTTTTCAGAGGGCCTATCTTTTCAGTGTGAAGAGATCTGTAAAAATAATAACCTGTTTTTTTGTGACTAGCTTAAATTAGGTGGACTTGAAAATGGTTCTGCATGCAATTAGATTATGCTGTTTGGACAATACACTCACCCTGACTTAAAAAAAAAGTCCTTCCTGTAATTAACACATGGCGATACAGTATGCAGTGATGTTTAGGACAGGGACAGCGTCTGCATCTCGGTTCCAGATTCGTCGAACTCGACACATGACCCCTCTGCTGCGCTGGAGTTCCGTGTATCCGTCGTCGGGTCCGAGGTGTGCCTGTGCGGTCCATCCCTGACCTCGCGGGAGGTGCCAGGGCACTGCCGAGGCCACACGTCGTTTCTCCACCGCCACAACCGACGGCTCCACTTTCAGCCACCTATACAGTCGTCTTAAGAAATCATGCAGAATCTGCCAAACAGGCTAAAAGCCAGCATAATTTAAAAAATATATATTTATTCCAAGATCCACGGGTTTGAGGCTTTTCACAAATTATCACAGAAGTGAATACAGAACTTAGAAACAAGTGTTTGTAGCTGCAGCACTTACATCAGAATCAGCGTCACCACGAGCCTAATCTAAAGGACTCAGGTGTCTCCCTCACGTAGAATCCATGAGGAAGGTCTCGAAGTCTAGGTCCAGGTCGGAAACTAGGGTGTTTACGAAGTCGTCGATAGAAGGACGCTTCTGAAGCATACCTGCCAACAGAGAGACAGGCGGTCAGCCAGCTCACTCAGGGACAGCACAGAGCGACAGAGATGGACAGCACGTCCACACAGTCGGGGACGCTCGGCTTTGGGAGCCGCGAGCTGGGAACTAGGCTGTTCCAGAGTGTCCCGGCAGTGCCTGGGCTCTGAGCGGTTTCTATTGCCTTTTTTATACTATCTCACCAACACTTAGCTCAGAAATGTAGACCCAAGTATGTTTTAGAGATATTACTATACCCTTGGAGCCCACTTGACCAGGAGTGCAAGGAACCACGTGCCAGGTTTGGGGGCCGGGAGTGCTCCCACCCAGGCCACCATCTGCAGTGGAATGTAGAGAGCTTCGGGCAGGCCTAGGGCTGGACCCACAGATACGGTCACCCCCACTGGGGAACACGGCCACAGGGACTGGCCAAGGCCTGGCTTGTACAGTGGACACAAAGCAGCAGTGCCAACATGGCCCTGGCAGCCTCTCAGGACCCCGTGTGCTCAGGAACAGATGCCGTCATATTCTCACCACAGCCCAAAATACTTTCATCTGCATTCAAACCCAGGTCCTCACATCTCCATCACAGGGGCCATCTGAGGAATAAGGACTGGCTATTGGAAGAGAATTTCATTGCTGTGTCTTTAATTGCAAAACTAAAGTGCAAAGCAATTTTCTTTTTACAGTAAAATAGTTCCTAGGGACAAGAAAGGCCCCCCAGTCCTCCCGTGTCTCTGGCAATGGGATGTAATAGCTCCAACGACGGACAGGCAGCACCTTCCACTCCGCGTCTTGGAGACGCAGGCTTTCAGGAAGAGCAGTAAACCCTGTTTGCGCATTTCCTACGGGCCAGGGTTCTTAATGCAGAGAACAGTTGTGAGGCAAACACTGAAACATGACTTTCGGTCAGATGTGTTATCCTGTTTCACCATTCCCTTCCTTGTAACATTTGAAACATCCTGTAATTACAAACTGCTTCTAATTAAATGGTTAGCATTGTCAGAAGGTGGGGCTGACCTGTGCAGTGAAGTGTGGCCGACGGTCCCATTAAGTGTTCCTGTCACCTCCACCAGCTGACCACGAACACAGGACCCACCACCTCGGGGCCACATCCTCTCCAGGGCCACCTGCAGCCACTTCTGCATCTCAGAGGACGGCCGCCGTGGGGCAAGCGGAGAAACGCACACACGCTTGGGGGAATTTTAAATAAAACCTGGCCCAAGAGGAGTGGCTGGACCGTGGTGCGTGTGCTGTGACCGGTGAAGATGAAGGTTCAGAGAGGACGCACTAACTTACCAGGGTGGGAATCCTCCGTCCTCACTTTAGTTAGATCTAAGTGTTTGCAAGTGTCAACATGAACTAACAACTTCTACACAGGGAATTACAAACAAAATGTTCTCAGGCAGTTCCACAAATAAGAAACACTGAATTCAGCGTTTACATATGTAGACGGTAAAGATTCCAGCAACACGTGGATTTTTTTCATAAAGCTGGTGAAGATGTTCTCTGTGTCAAGTTTTAAGTCTAAAACGGGTGGTGATGTGATGAGCAGTTTCGTAGGCGCCCCCAGAACCCACTGGAGAGCCAAGTCCAGAGCGGGTGGAGTTGACACACATTCTCTGGAGGGCAGGGGTGGGGGCCGTGGGGAGCTGAGACTGTAAAACAAAACCGAGGGTAACTTTCCCCCTCAGAGGGGTACATGGGTGGCAGTATAAGAGACCGGCTGCAGGGAACCCTCAGGGAAGCAGAGTCCCACCTGCCTGCCCTCTGCAGGCCCACAGGGAACAGCCCATCAAGGAGTTACGATGACGATTTCATTTATTTTCCTCCTCCTTTTCCCCGAGAGGCAAACGGGCTGATAAAACCTGGGACAAGCCCGAACGTTCCTGTCTCCTCTGTTCGGCTAAACCAGTGTGTTCACGACCTCAGAGGACCAGGAGGCTGTTCCAGGCCTGACGGCAGTGAACTAGAGTCTCCAGAGGTTCCGGGGCAGGCTCTGGGGGCCCCACCCGACCTGGGTGCTGGCCTATGTGCAGCGCCGTAGCCTGCTGCTCAGGGGCTGCCAGCTGCGGGTTGTGTGCGTGCCTGCAGGGGACGCCATCCTGACCACATTGGGGCATCTGGGGGGCAGCTGGGCCCCAGGTATGGGGTCCCCTGCCTTCCTAACCCAGCTTTGTGCCAACCCCGTGCCCCCCAGGAACCCACTCCCGGTCACGGTGACAGGAGGCCTGTGGACACCAGGGCAGTGAGCCGGTACGGGCACTTGAGCGGCTCGTCTACCGTGACACGGAGCCCGGAAGCTGCTTTCTCAGCTGGCTTTTGCCTCGCCCCTTGACTCTGCGGCCGCCTCTGTACTGTTCCCCCAAATTCTTGTCTGCTTGGTCAGCCTGGATTGGTGGTTTCTTACAAGAAGATTCCCACCTGATAAAGAGACTAGTTCACAAGTTACTAAAGAGAATTTAATGATACCCGGCGGACACTGATATTTTTGTTTGAGGACCAACTTTCTAGACCCAGGGTTTGGAGTAAAGGCAAGTGCTTTTGGCTCTTTCTTTTCTCATTAAAAAAACCACATCTTTCCACAGATATTGGAAACAGGTGACATAAAGGCAAGCTTTACTAGCAGATCTCTCCTCCAAGGTCACTGGCAGGCAGTGAGAGCTGTCTTGGCCTGAGACAGGGGAGAGTCCGTCTCTGCCCCCAGCCCTACCTGCTGTGGTAGGGGGTATGCTGGAGGTAGGGCAAGAAGATGGGGGTGCTCTCTCCAGAGCATGTGGTTCCTCCTGAAATTGCTTCTTTCTTGGCGGAACTGGCAGGACCTGCCCTTCTGTCTATGGGCCTCATGGTGTGGCAGGCGCTCAAGGGCTGCATGTGCGTCCCGGAGCCCAGGAGAGGGGCAGGTGTGGCCCCCACACCCGCGAGGCCAGGCCCTCAACACCTGAGGCGGCCGGGGTGGGTCACCCCCCAGTTCTTTCTAAATCAGAGATAAAAGCCCAGCATACTCCTACATTGCAGGCACAGTGCCGGTACTTGGCTCAAATGAAGGTACGTCAGCCAGGTTTCTATGAGAGTTAAGGCCTACAGGCATCATCTGTTTAGGGATCACAGCCCAGCTCTGAACACTCCAGGGGAGCTGCCGTGGGGGCCAGCGCCGGGCATGTTGGGCTTTCAGGCCAAAGGGAACATTCCCTGGCTCGGCCCAGCATCTTACCACCTCAAATTTCTGGCTGTTCTCTCTGCTGACTGTCCCAAAGTCTCCCTCTGAAGGGTTAGCGAGGAGGAATACAGCAGAAAGATAAATCCCTCCTTTCCTGAACAAGACTGAAGGTGCCCCTAAAGAGGGCACTGCTGGTTAGAGCCAGAGCTTGGGGAGTCACCCTGGTCAGCCACCCGGTTCGGGGCCTTCAGCCTGGACTGGACTTCCGAGACTCACTCCTGCAGGCGGCAGCCTGAGCGGAGGCCGACTGGTGAGGGAAATGTGTGTCTAAGGACCAGAACACCAGCAGGGTATAGTCTACACAGCTTGGCTGCTCTAAGAATTGAGTATCGTGCACTGAACACGCGGGAAAGGCCCTGTAACCGGTAACAAGAACCATCAGAGTGAAAGTTCAAGGGCTGAAGGATGAGGATGCTTATTTTCTGCACGAGCTGAATTTCAAAATGCTGTCTGTGATCAAGTATTTAGGGTTTTATCATCGGACACAGTCCCAAGCTGATTATCCAGCTAATGAGTCACGGCTTGCTTTATATTCTGTCTTTTCCATCTGCTTTTGATGACATAACTTTATTTGTGGAAAGAAGGAAACAGACATGGTAGCAAAAATCAGCGTTAGCAGCTGTGATACACGGTTTACCACAGAGAACACGGGGATGGTGGACGAGTCCTGGGGATGAACAGCGGCGATGGCCACACAGGGCTGAGGGGCACTGAACTGCACATTCACAGTGGTAAGAATGGGACATTTTGTGTCATACACACTTTCCCACAAGAAGGGACCAGAAGCACTGAGACAGCCTGTGACTGGCCCACACACTCAGCTGTCGTGGGTCCGGCAACATGGGACGCCCCGGACTGCAGGTCATCCACACAAACTGCCCTTGGGCCTGAGCACCCATCCCAACAGTTCACGGGATGCGTCAAACCACAGGTCATCCACGCAGACCGGGGACCACCCTTGGGCCTAAACACTCATCCCAACATTTCACAGGATGCGTCGGACCACAGGTCATCCACGCAGACTGTGGACCACCCTTGGGGCTACACACTCATCCATCCCAACAGTTCACGGGGTGTGCCAGATCACGGGTCATCCACGCAGACTGTGGACTGCCCTCAGGTTTGAACACCCATCCCAACAGTTCACGGGATGCGCTGGACCATGGGTCATCCACGCAGATCATGGACTGCCCTCAGGTCTAAACACCCATCCCAACAGTTCATGGGACGTGCCAAACTGAAGGTCATCCATGCAGACTGCAGACTGCCCTTGGGTTGCAACAGCCATACCAACAGTTCACGGCCACTTTTCATGTTGAGATAACTTTACGTGCCAAACTCGGCCAGATCGATGGGAACTGTAGCCCAAGCTGGCCTGGCTGTGTGAAGTAAGCTTTTTGAGGTCGGAGCTCACCCAAGGACAAGCTCTCCTGGGCCTCAGACGCCTGGCTCCTCTCTCTCTCTTGTTCTGAAGTTTCCTGGGTTCCACACTGGGCTGCCCATGCTCTTCTCTAAAGGTGGTTCCACTACCTACTGTCGGTCCTGGGAAAATGAGGACATCAGCCAGAAGGGAAACTCCGTTGCTCCTCTGAACTGAAAACCTCCCCAGCCCCTCGACCGGGCAGTACCTGTGCTGTTCGGAGCTGGGCTCTGCCCCACGCCCTGCCTGTGGGCGACCGGGCCCAGCAGGTCTGGGCAGGTGAGAGCGGACGTGGGAAGTGGAGCTGCGGACGGTGCCCTGTTCCTCATTAGTTTATCCCAGTTTCATCGTGGGATTTAACAATTCCGTTTACTGAGTACCTTTCTGGGTTAAAACACACTTTGCCTTTTGAAGCTCTACTATCTTCCTTAACAAACACACCCACACATCAAACACGTCCACGGCCTCTGAAAAACCAGCGCTTTTACGAAAGGGAGGCCGCAGCCTGGAGCATCCAGGTGCTCCTTCCGGGGAACTGGGGTTCTGTTCACACGGCTTTGACTCCGGTTCCCGTTCACCCGTTACTGACACTGTGGTTGCCCCGAGCCGCTGCATCCTGCGTCTGCTTCCCCGACACGCTTCCCTCCCTCATTCCTGCTCTCCGCAAGAGAAGAGGAGGTTCTGCCGGCCAGTGTGGTCAGGACCGCGGCCTGCCTGTGAGCGTGCACGCGTGCATCCTCACCGAGTGAGGTCTCACTCTGCCACGTGGAAGACAGACACACCATCATCTCCGTCCCGGGGAAGTCCTGCCCGGGGCACCGAGTATCATCTGAGCATCAGGGCACGGGGCGACTCACCGCCGATCGTGGTGAGCGGCCGGCAGGTGTGGCGCTGACACGCACAGAGCCGTGCCCAACGTGAGCGTGCCCTGGTCTACTGGAGAAGTCGGAGACACCAGCAGTCCACACAGCACGGCGGTGGGGAGCGCCTGCGCTTCAGCTCTCCCAGCCCTGTCTCCACGGGGTGACCTCGGGCAGGAGGTCGCCCGAGCACCCTGGGACCGCAGCCACGAGGGCACGCGCAGCGCGCTCAGCACGGGCGGCCCCCGGGACCGCAGCCACGAGGGCACGCGCAGCGCGCTCAGCACCGGCGGCCCCCGGGACCGCAGGCACAAGGGCACGCGCAGAGCGCTCCGCACGGGCGGCCCCCGGCCCCAGGGCGTGTGGCTCTCGCTGTGCTTCTCTTGACAGCACCCTTCCGCCTCCTGTCCGTTCAGCTCTAGACACAAAAGCAGCAGCAGTCTTAATGGCTAATATCCGACGTCAAGTCTCAGGAAAATCGGGGCACAAGGCTACTGCAACATTTTAATAAAATGCTCATCCTGAAGGGAAAAGAAAGTGCAGGAAGAAGACAAAAACGTAGGGCTGGAATCATACAGTTATTTTGAGGGTGTGATTTAAGCTTTCAAGAATTTTTAATATTAAAGCTCTGTTTTGTTTAAACTGATTGAAGGGAGGATGTGAGTGGAGTTCAGCTGCTGTCCCGAGCCTGCCACTAAACACACTCAGCGCCGAGAAGAGAGGGGCTTACTTGACGTACCCCAACTTACATGATGGGGTCAAGGATTTGAGGCATGCAGATTTGGACGCTAAGGGAGGGTTGTCCTGTCTGACAGACTTTAATACAAAAAAGAACTATTAAATGAGAAAATCAGGTTTAGGTACAGTCATCCTTAATCTAGTTTCGTTATTAGTGACGTTACGTACAGAGTCGCGAGGAGAGGGTTTCTTTAGAGATGGCCGGAAAGACTGTCACTAGGAGACACTTTGCAAATGACCTTTCAGGAGCTAACCTGGTTAAACCCAGAGAAACGTCCTTTCTCTGTGCTCTCTGGACATCTCAAGAGCTGGGTAGCAAACGTGTTTCCATCCCTCCACTGAATCTGCCCGCGGGCTCTGCAGTGAGAGCAGAGCAGGGCTCTGCCCTGGGATGCCTGAGGCTTGAGGCTCACGGCCCTGCAGGTGGCTGAGGACTCTGCGTCCTGGGGGGCGAGGGGAAGGGCCTCGGCCTTGCTTCTGTGAAGGGGGTCACACCTCCCAGAGCAAACGCTGGCCTGTTAAGGGGCCACTGTCGCCCTGTCACCGTCCCTAGACCTGTCCTGAGAGCGACTCTTTTGTGCTGTGCTGACATGCTGCGACTGTGACCAAGCAGGTCACCCGGAGCTGTGGGGGCAGGAGCCCGGGCGGCCCAGAGGAGAGCAGGGGCTGGACCCGTAGCCGCAGGGAGCACGCAGTGGACACGGGCACTCGCCGGGGCCTGAACACATGCAGTGTGCGATGCAAAGTGTGGTCAACACAGTACAAATTAAATTCTGCTTACAAGTTACCTTCCCCAGAGGCTTTTCCTCGTTGCTAGCAAAACGTATGTTGGTTGAATTTTTCACTGCAACACCGACAATATCAACAGCAGGAAAATCCAAGGACCATGAAGGCTCCGGGGCCACATTTACAGACAGAAAGACCTGTCCCTTCCTGGGAGAGCGACTCCTCCTATCTGGGCGAAGCTGTCACCCATACCCCAGGTCTAGGAAACACCCATCCGTTTCTGGCCTGTGTCTGCGGTTATCTGACTGCTCTGTCAACAATTCCTGGGATCCCACAACCCGTTTGTTTAGAAAAATGAAAAGCTGCGCTCTTTCCGGGAGGGCACTTCTCTTCTTGGTTTATCCTCTGTTGGAAACACTGACCTTGTCTTCACTTTTAGCTCTTTGCATCTCTGTTCACAGAAGGTTTGACCCGAGCTGTTTATAAGCAGAAAATATGATGAGCTCTTGGAAAGGGGGGCTGTACCGACTGCTGCCTGCCTCCAAGACAGATGATGGACTGGACAGACTGGGGGACGGGGGCGTGGGGGACGCGGCTGCAGACTTGGGTCTGATACCCGCTAACGGGAGGGGCACATCCAGAGCGTCCTCACCCCTCGACAGGAAGCCTGTCCTGCAGGCTCAGGTCTAACTCT
Organism: Oreotragus oreotragus; assembly: GCA_006410675.1. Classification (NCBI taxonomy): domain Eukaryota; kingdom Metazoa; phylum Chordata; class Mammalia; order Artiodactyla; family Bovidae; genus Oreotragus; species Oreotragus oreotragus. Next base: position 594,630 of record SJYX01019916.1, read on the forward strand.
TCCGTTACCTGTGTCTGTTGTGCTGGCGCGTGGTGCCCACCGTCTTCTCTCCCAGATCCCTCTGCGCTCCTCCGTATCTCTCCATCTGCTACTCACGCCTTCCAGTGTCTTTTAATTTCAGTTACTCAATTTCTTCATTTCTGATTGGGTCTTTTTCACGTTTTCTAGTTCCTTATTAAAATTCTCACTGTGCTCGTGTATTCCTTTCTCTATTTCAGTTAACATTTTTATTACTAACGCTTTCAACTCTTTATAGGATACATTTTTAATTTGTTGTTTATTTTTCAGGGTTTTTTTTCTTGCTTTTTAACTGAGAGCACGTCCTTTGCCTCTGTGAATTCAGGTGAAACAGGACCTGTTGAAGGACTGTTGTCATGAGGGTGCGTTCCTGTACAGACCGTGCGAGTCTGATGCCTCTGTGGGGAGAGCGGGCTCTGACCTCCCACAGGCTGTGTGTTTGCTCAGGGTGAGCTGGAAGCTGTTGCTGTGGTGGGGCTGGAGGCAGGCGTGAAGTAAGGCTTCCTATCTGCTCGGTGGCCATCACCGCCCTACTGGGGGGTGGGGCCTGACCCCAGGATACTGGAGGAGGAACCCCGAGATCAGGCCTGGGCCCTCTCTGCTCTGGGGTGCTTCCTCTTCTCCCTACACGGGACCCGTCGCAGAGACCGGGGCTGGAGCCGAGGGGCTCGCAGGCGCTGCCCTTGGCTGACATGGCCTTGGGTGCAGGCCCACCTGTCCCTCACAGCCTGTCTCTGCGCTGTCGTGGGGCTGTGCCGTGTGGCCTCCTTGTGCCCTGGATGGTGGGGCCCGCTCCCCGAGTCCCCTGCCAGTGTGCAGGCCTGAGCTCTGTGCCCGCTTCCTCAGCTGCCTGTGCACGAGTCCTGCTGCCAGTCTCCGGGTTCCAGTGGGAATCGCTGCACGCGTGCGTGGATTTCTGATGTGTTCTTGGGGAAGGTGAGCCCCATGCCCTCCTCTACTTCACCATCTTGCTGGACCCCCCATAATCATGTTTTTAATGGCCCGAGAAACATCGGCCTTCTAGGTAAACACATTAAGTGCGTTCGCGCAACAGAGCCTGCAGGCGGGCCCTCTGCAGGGCCAGCGCACTGGGGCCCAGCCGCCACCTCTTCTGAGACTCGAGACGCCGCTCGGGGCCCTGACGGTGACCACCTGGGAACAAGGACCCGGGGGCAGCGTCCATCGCCTCACGTCGCCCCAGGGGTCGGCATCAACACAACTCGCTGGTGCTGACCGTGAACCCCAGGCAGGCAGTGCTTCTCCCTTCCTCCCAGAGCACAGGATGGAAAGGGGCCTCACCGTGTGGCCCACACTCGGGGGACTCAGCGCCCAGCGCCTCGAGGGGGGCATACCTGCAGCACGCACCCGAGTTCTCTCGCACGAGAGGTCCGTCCCATTTGTTTATTCAGTCGCTCCTGTCAGGATGTNGAGCACAGGATGGAAAGGGGCCTCACCGTGTGGCCCACACTCGGGGGACTCAGCGCCCAGCGCCTCGAGGGGGGCATACCTGCAGCACGCACCCGAGTTCTCTCGCACGAGAGGTCCGTCCCATTTGTTTATTCAGTCGCTCCTGTCAGGATGTGCTCACACTGTCTACTCTGTGTGTGTTATGTCCCAGTGCTGCCTTATTTACTTTTTTGCTCAAATTGTTGACGTTTTGGCCACTGTGCGTTCATTTATCGTGAGCCGGGCTCCCCTGACACACACACACCAGACCATGCGTGTTCCTGAGCACATGGTCCTCTCCCAGGTGGGGATTCCCAGCCAGCCCTGCCCTGGGGAGCCCCTGGCCCTCCAGCAGGGAGGGCATCAGACCTTCTCCCCTAGAGGAAGGTGTCGGAACAAGCTCGAGTGCTCCGGGACCAAGGAGGCTTCTATGGGAAAGCGAAGTTTTCTTTACACACAGGGACAAGGGTCGCCCTGTGGAATACACAAACCACAAATTCTGACTCGTTTCTTGAGTAAAAATAATATGCAACAAGTTAGAAGAAACGATATAGGATAATTAGGGCAAAAACGAATGTCTTTTGAAAACCAAAGAGCTGGGCAGAAATGTAAGGCATTATGATTTTAATCAGCTGACGGAGAGGCCCTCTGGGCTTCTAGACTTGGGTTCCGTGAGTCAGTCTGGCAACACAGAAAAACTGAAGGGCGTTTCACTGAGAACTGACTCATTTATCTACATTTCTTTTCATCTTATCTGATGTTTGGAGCTTTTTAAAACTCTGTCAAGTTAGAACACTCTCTGTCTATGGGCCCACTGCTTTCGGCCAGAAGTCATAAAGCTAAGAGTTTCTTTTCTGGAAAGGGGAACAGGAGTAAAGCTGTTTAACTTTAAAAAATAAGTGCTTGAAAGACTAAACTCTTGGGCTTTGCCCTTTCCTGTCCCCACAGAACTCTCTGTGCAGAGGCTGCAGGGGGCACGGGGACCCACAACCAGCGGCGGAAACGTGAGACCCAGCGGGCAGGGTGCATACGTGGCTGTGGTCAGCCTCGCCCGGGGCCCAGCATGCCAGAGCGTGCCCGCACACGAGGGGGACGGATCCGCCACGGAGTCAAGGAGCTCATGGGGACACATGGGACAGAGAAGTTCACTGCTGGTCAGGGGTGTCAGGCAGGGCTTGCCAACAGGAATAGTTAGGATGTGGCATTAAACACACACAGACTTTGGGAAATCACTCAGGCCTCCAGGCACAGGCCACTGACATCCTCACAAGTCTAAAACCCACCCAGACTCAAGTCAGATGTTACAGACTACGGATCCGCCACGGAGTCAAGGAGCTCATGGGGACACATGGGACAGAGAAGTTCACTGCTGGTCAGGGGTGTCAGGCAGGGCTTGCCAACAGGAATAGTTAGGATGTGGCATTAAACACACACAGACTTTGGGAAATCACTCAGGCCTCCAGGCACAGGCCACTGACATCCTCACAAGTCTAAAACCCACCCAGACTCAAGTCAGATGTTACAGACAGCTGAGGAAGACGTGTGAGGGGCGTGAGCCTCGGGGGTCCGTGGGGACGGGGGGCAGGACCGAGGTCACAGGGTTCAGAGCGCAGCAGGGCAGGAGGCATGGGAAGGGAAGGTTTTTCAACACATTGGGTTTTTCTAGTCTTTTAAAGATAAAATCTGAACCTAGGATCAAAACAAGGGCCACTTACTCCACACCTTTGGATAACATGGAAGAAAGACAGAGCGGTCTGCAAGGGTCGATGGACCCTCCTGTGAGGAGCTCACCTCTCCTCTCTGAGTGTGAGACAGTGCCGCTCCGACCCACCACCTCTCAGAGTGTGAGAGTGTGAGACAGTGCCGCTCCGACCCACCGGCCTTCTCGGGGGCACCAGGTGCCACCTCGCTTGCAGGTTTATCTTCTTCCAAGAGAGCCACTCAGTTTCTGAAGTGCTTGTGAGAGAAACTGTTCACCAAGGCACACCTAAAGTTTTCCAGTATGTTTTTGAAAATGACAAAATGAATATAGCATAAATCATCATGGTTTTATTTTAAGCAAAAAGTAAGTTCTCTTATTACCAAGAAATGTGATGCTTAAACCAGAGAACACTGAGGGGTATGGAATGTGCAAAGATTGCAACTTTCCCCAGAATTCTTGGATTTGGTCAGGTGTTGGCATCTTGTGTTTAGTGGAGGATTAAGTAACTAAATATTCGGCTTAAAACATCCTCCTTATATGCGCTATGGATGTGTTTAAAACAAGATAAGGACATAATTTCGACTTGAATATTAGAAAGAAGTGGGTTTTTTTTTTCCTGCATATAGCAGCATCATTTTATTACAGCTGTACCAATGTTTTAGATTGTAATTTAAAGGGAGAAACTGAGTATAAGTAAAAAGTGTAATTCATGTCATGGCAATAATATTCAGAGAGAGCTTCCTGGGACTCTAAAAGTGCTAATACGTGTCTTGCTGCTGCTGCTGCTGCTAAGTTGCTTCAGTCGTGTCCAACTCTGTGCGACCCTACAGACGGCAGCCCACCAGGCTCCCCAACCCCTGGGATTCTCCAGGCAAGAACACTGGAGTGGGTTGCCATTTCCTTCTCCGATGCATGAAAGTGAAAAGTGAAAGTGAAGTCACTCAGTCGTGTCCAATTCCTCGCAACCCCATGGACTGCGGCCTACAGGCTTCTCTGTCCATGGGATTTTCCAGATAAGAGTACTGGAGTGGGTTGCCATTGCTTTCTCCGTCAGACAAATATCTGATAGCATCAACAAAGCATCTGATAACTATGATACTTGTCATGTGCTTCACAGACAACCAACCCTTTTTCTTTTTTAATTGGAGGAAAATTGCTTTACAATGTTGTGTTAGTTTCTGCTGCACAAGAATGTCAATCAGCTATAAGTATACATATATCCCATCCCTCTTAAGGCTCCCTCCCACCCCTCTGGGTCATCACACAGCACCGAGCCGAGCTCCCCACCAGCCAGCTGTCTCATTCGGGGCGTGTATGTGTGTCAGCGTTACCCTCTCAATTCGCCCCCCTCGGCTTCCCCTCCTGAGCTCACAAGCCCATTCTCCGAGTCTGCGTGTTCGTCTCCTGCCCTGTGAATAAGCCGCACGCTGCCTCCCTTAGGGAAGCTGACTGTCTCGAGTGACTCAGCAAAGCACCAGAGCTGCTGCCTGCAGACCCACTTCTGTTTCACTGTGTGAGCGCTCTTCTGGCTTTTTAACTACGATTTTGTTTTCTTCGAGTGGCGTTTAGAGTTTTGAGAGGGACTCTGTGGATTTACCCCGAGGCTCCTGGGCAGAGTTGGGAGAGAAGCCCGTGTGTGGAGATCCGTGCAGACCCTGCCCACCCAGTGAGCAGCTGTAAAGCTCACCTGTGCCGTGTTCATCACTCAGACCCCAAGCATGACGCAGGGAGTCCTGACTGACGAGCGGCCTGAGGCGCCTCTCAGCGCTCACTCTTAGGTGAGCCAGGAGGTTAATCAGTTGTTATATGGTCACACAGGTACACAACTTAAGAGTAAGGGCTCTGTTTCTTTACCTCCCACTAGTGAAGAGAACCCTTTACGTGTCCCTAGTAAGTAGTTAGAATAGATGAAGCACCTACGTTTTCATAGAAGAGCAAGACCAGCTAGACTGAGCTGTCGCTCCAACTCTGACCTGACCATCACTGCCCAAGGCTGTGAGCCACAGTCCAGGACGGTCCTGAGTCGGGGCTCCGGCTGGCCGCACACACACAGAAGAGGGGGTGCCCCCGATGGTCTTGTCCTACAAATCCCACCCTGTGGGGCGACAGCAGGCGTCACACCCTCTGTTCATCTGCCAGGTAACTAAGCGTGTGGAGGAGTGGGTCCTGGGGGATGGTATCAGGAAGATGTTAGTGCCCATGAGCAGAGCCAGGTGCGATCCGGATGCTCCATCTTCTCTAGTCTGAATCACAGGCCTGCTTTTCTCTTATGAGTTTCAGCATGGAAAAATACTAAGGTTCCTGACAGAAATGTTTCATATGAAGAACAGACTTGCTGGAGAGATGACACAGCAATCTTAGAAGCAGAGGAGAAAAATAGACCAAAAGAGGAAACTGAAAAGGATTTGGTATTCTCCTCTGGCCGGGGCCGTACGTGGGCTCACGCTTACATGTGCGGGCGTGCAGACATGGGGTCGGGAGGGGCACCTGAGTGCCGCCGCTGGGAGCTCTCACCCAGGACCCCTGTCACAGCAGGCTGCCCGTCTCCACGGCCCGCCAGCCAAGTGCGCGCACGTTTACCTGAGTCCACATGGAATGTACAGCCGGCTGGCCTGGGCTCTGAAGGCACAGGTTTGAGCCTGGCTCTGCTGTGCCCTGCCATGTGCAGGCTGGCCCTTAGCTGACCCCACCAGCGGGAGGGCAGAAGGAGCAGCCTCCTCAGGGGGCTGCTTAGGAGAGTCAGCCATCAGCACCTTATCACGAGGGTGCCCCGAGGTGATCCTGAGGGGAAGCAAGGGCTCACCCCGAAGCATGGCAGGGCTGGGCTGGCTGACCCACGTTACGCGCTTGCCGCGGTGTTGGGCAGACCGAGCCTGGATGTGCGCACCCTCCCAGGAAGGCTGTGCACTCAGGGCTGCCTCCAGCGCCAGGCACGGCAGCAGTTCTTGGCCGCGGGGCCGGAATGGACACAGCCCTTCCCGTGAGGACAGCCGTGCAGACCCAGGCAGCAGCTCTCAGCCACGGAGCGGGGATGGATGCAGCCCTTCCCACAAGGTCAGCAGCAGACATCACCTCACCCCTCATTAGCAGGACCGTGGGGTTCAGCCTGAAGGCAGCGCCGACCCCACTCAGGGCCTCCTCCTGCTGCGCCGTCAGAGGACCTGCCGCAGTGATGCCCACACCCCAAGACACAAGCACCACCCACCTCTCCTTCAAATACCGTGACAGTCTCTCCCATTCACAATTAGATTTTCATCCAAAATGCACAAGAAAACAAGCACTGTGCTATGTCACAGAACAGACTTAAGTAGGTTCTAATTTTTAAACAAGTAAAAAAACCCCACCCTGATGCCATTCTAACAATGTATATAACCGGGCTTTCATGAGAAAGAAGAAATGAGTTCTTTAGGCTATCCACTGTAACCCATCAAAAGCTAAGGCAAATTTTCTGAGAATTTGCAACAAGTTTCCAATTAGCGTGTTAGTAACATTTTGAGAGCTGAAGCCTGAAATTTTTTCCTCATCTAAGTCAGTCAGTCACTGACTTGTCATCTGGGGACACAGTGAGACACCCTCACAGCCATGTGCAAGGCTGAAGCATCCTCTCTTTAAAAGAAAAACCAAAATATGAACAGCTTTCATCACAGATGATGCAAAACAAACACACACACACAGCTTAAAAATCTCAGAGTGCGTCTCACGTCGGCTCACCTTGCACCATAAGCATGGGCTCCCTGCCCCCGCCGTGGGCCAGCATCTCCCGGCGATAGCGCTCTCCCGCCGCCCTGTAGAGACAGGGCTGTTAGCACACCTTCAGACACCCTCCACACCCCCGAGCCCCCAGAGGAAGCCACCCTCCATCATCCTCTGGTTTCTAAACATCCGATTCCTATCTTCACCTTACTCTACAGAGACCAGCAGTGATACGTTCACTCTAAGAGGACAACTCTAGTTTTCACTCCGTTTGTATCAAGCATACGCTTTGTAGAAAGGACTGTGTGTTACATATCTCCTCCTCCATCATCTTTAGGATTACTTCAGTGAAGAGGAGAGATTTGAAATCATTTATGCCATTCTCTTGCCTGGAAAATCCCACGGACAGAGGAGCCTGGTAGGCTACAGTCTATGGGGTCGCAAAGAGTCNAGAAAGGACTGTGTGTTACATATCTCCTCCTCCATCATCTTTAGGATTACTTCAGTGAAGAGGAGAGATTTGAAATCATTTATGCCATTCTCTTGCCTGGAAAATCCCACGGACAGAGGAGCCTGGTAGGCTACAGTCTATGGGGTCGCAAAGAGTCGGACACGACTGAGGGACTTCACCCCCACCCCATGCCATTCTCTCAGCAAAGAACTGGAGATGGCACCCAGCAAACAGAAAAATAACAGTGATGCAAGAGTGAAGGCATAAAAACGATCAGGAGAGGCCTTGGCTATGGTCAGAGACCGTGGGGACAGCAAAATAGGCAGACTGGAGGCGTTGTCACAGACAGAAATTCTCCAAGTTAGTGACACCTGAAAACAAGTTATTTAGTGCTGAAAGCGAAAGTGAAGCTGCACTTGTGTTCGACTCTTTGCGACCCCATGGACTATAGCCTATGAGGCTCCTCCGTCCGTGGAACTTTCCAGGCAAGAGTACTGGAGTGGGTTGCCATATCCTTCTCCAGGGGATTTTCCCGACCCAGGAATCGGACCCAGGTCTCCTGCATTGCAGGCAGACGCTTTTACCATCTGAACACCACGGAAGCCTACCTTTTAAAACAGAAAATGCAACTCCTTTAATGCAAAATAACTAAAGTTAAGTAAATAATGTTTTCTTTCCACTATTTCTGGAGGTTCTTTATGTGGGCAATTTTGTGACTGTGGTCTCTGACCTGGTATGTTGCTAGCATTTCAGCGTCAAAAACACGCTGACATCAGATGCTAATCCTGGCTCCATCCTGAAGGGAGCGCTGGGGTGGCGTGTGCCCCAGACAGGACCATGGGCGGAGGCCGGGGACAGGCAGCGAGAGGCCCGCCTGCCCGCGGCTGCCCCGGCCAGCCTCGGCTCTGCTGCCTGGCTTCCAGCCTGGAGACTTTTCAGAACAGGGACCAAAAAGAATCTTTTGACAGAGCTTAGACATTTTCTAGTCCAATGAGTGTTTTTACTGGCTTACTTTTACATGTTCATAAAATTATAGCAACTGCATGTCTAGGCGAGAATGCGTACATAAACAAGTACAAATGCTGGGGAACACATGTTCTTAAGGATATGCGGTTTTCTAGTAAAGTGTGATTCCTTTAAACAAGAGAGTATTTTGCCTATTTTATATAAATCTTCAGTAAAGAACTATAATCCCTAGAGTTGATTCATGGTATTCAATTTAGGCTTTAGAGCCTTTGAAAGTAATAAAATCTAAATAGCAGCCCAAATGTCCACGGAGGTGCAGAGGGTGGGAGATGAAATAGCATGTGGGCACCGGGCTGTAAAACACTTAAGAGACTCTATTACAGCAGCTTCAACTGAGAATGACTGTTAACTGCCGAGAAAACTGGCCAGATGACGTGAAGAGCTGAGGGGGTACGGTTGTGGGGAGTGAAGGACTAGGGATGGGCAGACCTCATCCTGGTCTGGCTTGCTCACTGCGGTGCCCTGAACAAATCACAGGGCCCTTCTGAGCCTCTGTCTCCCCTCTGAGAACACTCTGTGCTCCGAATGCGGGACTGATGTGTGCCTGCCGGGGGCGTCTGAGGCCCCCGCCTTAGCCCCACCATCTGTGTGGCGAGGGGAAAGGACACCCTGAGGGACTGCAAGCCCAGATGGGAACCAGTGCTCTGCTTTCAAGGGACACGCCTTCTCGGGACACGTGAACTGGAACTGGCCTCTCTGGCCCCCCGGGAGGATGCCCGGCTCACAGTGGCCCAGTTTCCTTCAGGGTCCAGGTGAGTTCTGGGCACCTGGCCTCGGATGCAGGGGTGAGGGCCGTGAAACCCCCCAGGTCTGTTACCTGTTGAAAGGGTCTTGCCGGAAGCACTCTCTCCAGACCATGGACGCCACGGCCCTGGACATCAGGTAGGAGTAGTACTTGGCACCATAACCCACCAGGTGGCTGAAGCGCAGCTGCCAGGCCTGCCGGACAGAAGAGACACAGGGAGGGTGAGCCTGAACACGTGTCCCTCCGTCTCCCCTGACAGGGCGGCCCTCACGCCAGCACCCTCCATGTCGTCACACTCGAAGCCGGGGAGCAAGTCCTCACCAGCCCGCAGGCTGGAGCTCAGCCCCCAGGACCCTGGAGTGAGACCATCCGTGGAGATGGGCCTCTGAAATGAGGCTGCTGGGGCGGCCCAAGGCCAACAGGGCTGGGTTACATGGGTCATACAAGACAGGGAGATCAGGGAGGACAGGGCAGGAAGGCGACTGCCACGAGCCCAGCACAGGCCTCAGGAGAGCCGCCCTGACCCCGACTGCCCTAATCAAGCTCACTGCCGCCAGACTCGGGTCGGGCAGAAACAGAGAGAGGAGGCCCAGCCTCGTGGCAGGAGCACCAGTCACGGGCTGGACACGTCTACGATCCCGTCTGGGAGGCCTGCAGTGACGACAGTGACGCTGTCACCATGAGAAGAGCCTCCCCCAGCGAACTCCCGGCACGTGCTGTCTCTGGATGGGAGCTGAAAACAAGCTGCCGCGGCTGCCTGGCAGGAAGCGGGCTCGCCCCGAGGGGTGGCCCCCCGGCAGAGCCGCTGCTACCAGAGCCTGTCCTCAGAAGGCTGCCTCTCTGAAACAAACCTGACCTGCAGGCGTAATCCTACTGTCTCTTCATGGATGCTTCAGCTGACAGGAAAGGAAAAAAACCTGAAGCCCGTGTTTCTAAACTAAGGTAATCACTGTCTAATAAATCCTTTCACACCCTGGAAAATGAAGTATGAAGTTTCACCATCACAATAAATGTTTAACTTCTCCCTAATCGACTAAGCTGCAAACAGCAAACAGCCCCTGGAGTCAGTGGCGTGGCCGACCTGAGCACACCCCGGCCCTCCCCGCGGCACGGGGCACCGGGCGCTGCCAGTGAGCGCCACCACAGCTGGCCCGGTTTGGGTCACACACAGAACTGAAATTTCCCTAAGAACAAGGTCCAGGGGCACAGGAGGCACTCACCGCCGTCTGTGAACGGCGGGGTGGACAGAGGACGGGCACCTCACGGCTGTGTCACAGCGGTTCCTCACAGGCTGGACTCTGGACCGAGACCAGGAGGCCGGTGCCCAGGACCACCACCCGCCCCACAAGCAAGCGGGCGTCGCGGCACCAAGAGCACAGCAGGACCTCAGGCTGACTCTTAAGCACAGCTGGTGTTTTTCTTCCCAAAGAACTCCTTGCCTGCACTATATGACAAGTTGTTGTAAGACTGTGGAGGCCGGCTTTGGCACCAGAGGCCAGGCTTGGACTGTGTACAGCATCTGCGAGGTATCTCCTCGTGTGCGATTCGCTCTCCGTCAAGCCTCGCAGACTCAACAAGCCAGGGGCCAGCAGGACCGCGCAGGCTGGCAGAGGCAGGCGTGCCCCGTGGCCCCGCCGTGAGCAGGGCTGAAGGACAGCAAGACCGCGAGCGCTCGTGCGCCAGCCCTGTGCGCAGCCCTCCCTCCGGGCTGTCCGCCCCCTGCACGAGCAGCACTCTGCCCGGGTGATGTCCCGGGAGGCCCAGCCCTGGGTGTCCAGAGCATCCACCCAACCATGCAGGGACCAGGGGACCCCCGCCACGCCTGCCTTCTCAGGCGAATATTCTCTATCAATGTGTGTACCTGTTTTCCATGAAGTCATAAAGACAAGTACTCCTAAGAAAAAGTCCCCACTGACATTTTACCAAAACCAGTGAAACAGCAGTGCCAAACACACAGGGATTCTGTCTGGAATAAGGCGATTTTAGGAGAAACCCAGCCGCCATGGTGGATGACCCCTGCAGGCCCCATCCTCTGTGGATGCTTGCATGGGCCTCCACCCCATGAGTGCGGGCAGGTCTGACCATCGGGACTTGGCTGAGGAGCGGGATGTCTGGGTGGGGGATTCGGGGCCTGAGGGCCACGGGGTCCAACAGCTGACAGCAAGCAAGAAGTCAGCCTGCAAACATGAGAATTCTGCCAAGAAGGCGGGCGAAGCAGGCAAGCCCCAGGTGAGACCTTCGTCTGGCCAATACCCCGACTGCCACCCCACCCACAGGAGCCGTGAGCTGGCTTAGCCACGAGTGCATGGTGACGTGTTGCATGGCAGTAGAAGACACACATCGATATCTATTTGAGAACAGAGGGCTGGGCTTCCCTGCTGGCTCAGTGGTATAGAATCTACCTGCCAACGCAGGGAACATGGGTTCAATCCCTGATCCGGGAAGGTCCCGCGTGCCTTGGAGCAATGAAGCCCGAGCACAGAAGTAGCGAGCCTGCTCTAGAACCCGGGAGCCGCGACCGTGAGCCCGAGTACCTGTGCTCCGCAGTGAGAGGCCCGAGCGTCTCAACTACAGTAGCCCCTGCTCGCCACAACTAGACAAAGCCCACACACAGCACCCATGACAGTGTGGCCGCAAATAAAGAAAATTATCAGAAAAAGAAAAAAGAATTAGAGCTGTGCTCAGAAGTATTAACAAGAGAAGCACACTGAAAATTAAGAATGGATACCAGTAATACTTATTAAAGTGTATCCCTGTGTCTTCATGAAAATTTTTCAAGGAAGGTATTTTTACAAATATTTTATAATTTTTAATAACTATTATTTTTAACAGTTTCTACTTTATAGTAGACTCAAAAGCATAAGCGGGTCAAGGCCGTGGGCAGGCCCTGCCCAGCATCCCCGAGCCTGCCTTGCCCAGCTGGCCCTGGCCTGCACCACTGCCCCTCGGGTCTCCGGTGACTCAGGGTGGCTGTGCGCCCGCAGTGGGCCTAAGTGCCGACCAGGTGCTTCAGAAGACAGTGGCTCACCCCCGAAACCTCCTTCCCTTCCTGCTCCCCTGGAAGAAGCAGGAACCAGACCCACGCCTGGGACTCAGGGAAGCCACAAGCGGAGGAGCCCCTAGCCCGACCTGCTTGCCTCTGCCGTCTGGGTTATCTCACTTAACACATTATTGACCTGGGGCTTTTGCAGGAACTAATGGCTGTGGCCCACGATCTGTTCTTTAAATGAATACTGGAAGACTCTGGTCAGTAAGTAGTTAAGTCACTGCTTCTGGGGGCTTTGTCGCAGCAACTTCACCTGGACTCCAACTGACAGCACACAGGATGCAAAGCCCGGGGTCCTAATCCGAGCTCCCCACCCGCCCCCCTGCCCCCATTCCT
>SJYX01019917.1:0-22054 GCA_006410675.1 Oreotragus oreotragus
TTCTTTTGCAACCCGGTGGCTGTCAGCTCTGAGAGGCCCACCCTTCAAGTCCCCTTGGAGGCCTGTGACAGACAAGCACAGTGAACAGGGCTAGGGGAGTGTGTGTGTGCAGAAAGCCCCAAGTCAGGTGACTTTGGGGATTAGGGGGCACACGGCTGCTTTTCCTTCTGGGTCACTGAGTCCCACCGCTGCTGTTAGCATCTGAATGCTGTGCAAGCGGGCTGGTACTGACGTTGGGAGCCAGGCTGTACACTGGGAACAATTGGCTCTGGAGTGCCCTGAGCCCTGGATCCTCATCAAAAGCTCAAGGCGGGGTCCCCTGTGACTGACAAGCCATAACCAACCAGAGAAAGGGCTCCATGGGTGGTGTCTGTCTGCTGGATGGGGCTCCTCCCTAGGGTCACATGGCAAGTTGGCGGGTGGGCTGGGGTTGCAGTTCCAGTGTCCCATCTCCCAAGAAGGAGCTGACTTTCTAGGACTGTGCCACTTCCCCCATGCTCCTTTCTAAAGCCACTCCAGCCCTCAGGCCTCTCCAGCCTCCTGCTGCCCCCCCACCCCCCCAAAGAGACCCAGCTGTGCTGGACGTAGACCAAGGTGATGGCAGGAGCTGGATGGTTGTTCCTCTCTGGGTGCCTCAGCCAGTGATTCCTTCCTTACCTAGAGATAAAGTTTAAGAATGAAAACCCCTGGGAGGGTATGGGGAAGAATGAGTGTCAAAATGTAAATGATGGTAAGAGGGTTCTTCTTAGAGGAACCAGGGAAATAATAAAGGGGAAGGTGCCCACCAAGAGAGAGAAAAAGTAGAAGAGGAATTTCAGCCTCTTCAGGACTTTTAACTATAAAAACAAAGACATTATAACACTTCTGTGCACACCAAAAACAGTGTTAGCGTCCAAAGCTTCACTCTGCGGAAGCCATCCTATTTATCTCTTGTTTTCTATAATCTGTTCAAAAGGACGCTTGAGGATATCTAGCTTTTCTAAGTGACTTCAGGAAGAGTCAGAATACAGGAGTGGAAAGTTACTTCTCCTGTGGAGTGTTGAAATTTAGGCCATAGCAACTGTTTGGTTAATGGTGAAAAATCATATGTTTAAGAGAATCATAACATCAAAGGCAAATGGTACCAATATCATAAACAATTATTGTAATAAGCATTATGTGAGAGTAAACTCTACTTTTACCTGGAAATAAAGGAAGAAATAATAGCAACAGAAATTAGTAGGTGAAACTTAAATGTAAATGTATATATGTATTTTTCCTTTACCTCCAAGGCTGTTGTCAGCCATCTGATGAGAGAGACAAGGGCATCTTACTTCATCCACATAGAAATAAACAGGCTGGAGATGCAGGGTTTGAAGGCCCACATAAAGTGTGACAGTTCCTTATTCACCAGGAAAAGGGGAATCGGGTGGATGTGAGCACACAGTCTTCCTGAGAGCTGTGCCTGCCTCTCCCTGGCCCTCACCTTCAGGACTGAACAGTGAGAAGGGCCTTACCTTTAGCCACAGTTAGTTAGAAGCTCTGTGGAGTGGGTTTCATCCTCTCTCTGTATCAAGAAACATTTTCTCTCATTTCAACAAATCTGAATTGAAGAGCTTCCGTCTGCACGGCACTGTCCTGAGCATCATAGGAGTTCTGGGGATGACGAAAACATTGTCATCTCCAAGCAATTGGGGAAGTCAGAGGAAGTCCTCTAAGTACAGCCAGGATTCACAGGGCAGACTGGGTGGAGCTCCCAAGCTGTGGGATGCGCTATAGGAGGGCTCCCGAGGGATAGCTTGGGGTGTTTGCTCAGGAAGCATGCTTTCTGGTCTAGGCTTTGAAGGGGTTGGCCTGACAGAGGTTCAGGGAATGAGCAGAAGAACCAGCAAAAGTGAGGTGAAAGTGTTAGCTGTTGCAGTTGTATCCGACTCTTTGCAACCCCATGGACTGTAACTTGCCAGACTCCTCTGTTCATGGAATTCTCCAGGCAAGAGTACTGGAGTGAGGTACCCTGACCCTGGGAAAAATTGAAGGCAGGAGGAAAAGGGGAGGACAGAGATGTTTGGATAGCGTCATGTCTCAATGAACATGAGTTTGAGCAAGCTCCAGGAGATAGTGAAGGACAGGGAAGCCTGGATTGCTGCAGTCCATGGGGTCGCAAAGAGTCGGACGAGACTAAGCGACTCAACAACAAACACCCTTAAGAAAGCCACTTGGACGAGTGATTGGACCAGTCTGAGGAGAGAAAGTCACGAGAAAGACGAGGGCCAGGTTGCTGGGTGGAGGGAGCACCTGGGACCTCCAGGCCAGCACACCCCCTTACTGCAAGGTTAGGACGTGAGGGTGGGGGTGGTCGGAAAGCCATTGACACTTACCAAGCGAAGGCAGGACAACGTCAGTGCAGGGCTTTAGGGAAACGAGTGTGGCAGAAGGGAGACCACAGGTCAGAAGCAGGGAGCTGGTGCGGCCACCAGTGAGAACACCTGAGGCTGTGAGTCAGCACTCCACAGCCAGCCAGGGACACTTCGGCTGGGTTTCCACCTAGACCCCGTTGTCATGGTCCAGACAAGACACACGGAGGACCTCAAAGTGGGCCGTAGCCCTAAGATGTGAGCTCTCTACACCTCTGCCCCACCTCCATTCACACCTAATAGAAGTGCTGGCCACTTGTGTTTGAATGTTCCTACCATAAATCCACTGTAAAGCACCAACATGTGCCTCCGCCCCCACTTCTGGTCCCCTTGGTTTAAGTACTATGCCTGCCAGGTCCCCTGAGAAGAGCTCTGTGCCCAGTGCAGGGACTGATCTTCAGGATTCAGGGACTCCAGCTCCCACCTGTTGCTTCTGTTTGACACCAGTCCCTTTGAGTCCTGGCATGTGTTGGAGGTTAGCATAAAGCAGCCAGTACAATCCTCGGAGGCTGAGTTTGCCAAGCTCTGGGTTTTGAGGCCAAAGACTGTGATCACAGTCAACACTGCTGTGTGTTATACGTTAAAAAAAATTTTTTTTGTTGCTCTAACATGCCCTCCGAAGGCCCTGAACAGACCGCATGTGGTGCGATTGCACAAGCCTTGCAGTAAGTCTCGGCTGCTGATCCAGGGCCTCGGAGCAGGCCACCCCTGGATGCACCCTGTGGCCCCACAGTGCAGGAGCAGCAGGGTTTGGGAGGTTCTGCATGGCAGGGGCACTGACCTCTGGCTGGNCCGCATGTGGTGCGATTGCACAAGCCTTGCAGTAAGTCTCGGCTGCTGATCCAGGGCCTCGGAGCAGGCCACCCCTGGATGCACCCTGTGGCCCCACAGTGCAGGAGCAGCAGGGTTTGGGAGGTTCTGCATGGCAGGGGCACTGACCTCTGGCTGGAGCACCTCGCCGGACCCCGAGAGTTCCTGATGGCTGGAGCTGCCTGTGGCTACTTTATCCTCCAGCAGCTAATTATCTTCACCTCAGTTACCTTCTTGGAAAAGAGAGAGAGATGACATTTAAAGTAGATTAAGTGGATTTCCTTTTATTACTTTAATAGTTCCCAGGCAACATTTGCTTTTGCTTTTCCAACCAGCAGAAGTGATCAGAAAATGATTAGAGTTTCTCCTGCAGATGAAATTCTGATTTTGCGTTTATGCTGTTTTATGAGCTGAAACTATCTTAAAAGCCAATCTATGGTTTTCTCTACTAAAATTAGATTTTTTTTAAGTTAAGGGTGTATAGCAATTGGAGGATTCTGTTAGCAGTTTGCCCTAAGGCAGAATACTGCCTTCACCATTTTCTTTTAAAAAATTAGTCTTAGTTTGATATCATTTAGAGGAGAGCTATGTTCCATTTCATTCAAAAAAAGCAGAATCAAGCCATCTTCTACAGAGGTCAGAGGGAGAAGTTACTTGAGCATTTGCCCAGGGCATTCCCCTTAGGGTCAGACAGTCTCTAGAATCTCAGGTCAAGATCAGTTCATTCTCAAAGAACTGCCCTTTCAAACATTTCCCCCCCCAACCCCCCCAAATTTAAACCTTTTGGAGTATTGACATTCCCTGGCTCATCCTGGAGAATTCTAGTAGAAAAGCTGTTACTGAGTTACACACGAGGTCTCTGGCTAGCCCAGTCCTGAAGGAAGACCCATAAATCCCAGGCTGGGCGAAGTCAGCTCACAACATACTTCTCCCTCTCAGCCAGGTTATAGAGAATCACAACTTGCAGCCAGAAAGAAGTCTTTCTCAGTAAGAAGAAGAATAGCACCCATTCTCCTCTTGTCTTTTCAAACGAGGCATTATGTTGACTGGGTCAATAAGGATTGCTTTTGTCTTTGGAAATAATGCTGTGTTGTTGCCCTGCCTGAATCACAGGAACCTACTGGCATGGATCTGCCTCTTCTGGATCCAGCGAGCACCATCACCACCATGACGGGCCCCAGTGCTTTCAGCATCCCGCCCCCGATCCGGCAGAAGCTCTGTAGCAGCCTGGATGCCCCGCAGACCAGGGGTCACGACTGGAGGATGCTGGCCCATAAGCTCAACCTGGACAGGTGGGTATGACCAGGCTTCAAGTCTGGTTCCTGTTAGACACAGGGCTTCAGGACTGATAACTGTTTTAGAGCAACATTCTTTTTTGTCTTTCCATCTGTACATTTACTTGCTTTCCATTCTGCCAACACGTATTAAGTTCCTACCTTGTATCTTGCACCATGGTGTTGCAGATACATGGTTGAGAGACATCCTGGACTTCTCCGACTTTTCTAACCATCAGGTTTTGTGATCTGCTTCACAAGGCTGATGGGCTAAATCCCCCTAAATGATATAGCCGTTCACTAATTAACGTTCCTCACCTCCTGTTGAAGCAGGACCTAATGCTGGATGGGTAATTAACATGCTAAACACAGCAGAGCTGTTAAGTTATGAAGAGACCGCAGGAGCCTCTTCTCTTTAGAACTTTGCCATCACTACCAAGCAAAACAGCAGGCATGACCTGTCAAAGATGATCAGAGGCTGGGCTGGAAAGAAAACATAAGCCTCTTGATTTCCTGTTCAGGATGTGACCCATAGACATCTTGTCTCTTAAATTATCTTACTCAGAGTTGAGGTTAACAAAGTTAAGCATCACGTCTCCTGTCTGGGGCTGACCTAATTAAACATGAGCTAGTTATTCAGGACAGCTCACTGCAAGCCCCAGTTTCTCAAGGGGGACCAGGATACTTATAGAAATGCAGAA
The DNA here is from genome assembly GCA_006410675.1 of Oreotragus oreotragus. Lineage (NCBI taxonomy): Eukaryota > Metazoa > Chordata > Mammalia > Artiodactyla > Bovidae > Oreotragus > Oreotragus oreotragus. Next base: position 5,179 of record SJYX01019917.1, read on the forward strand.
ACAAAAAGGTTTAGTCAAGACTGAAAAGAAAACAGACCCATAAATCACACCGTTCAGCCCTTTTTCCCATTACCAATTACAGGTACTTGAATTACTTTGCCACCAAATCAAGTCCAACTGGTGTCATCCTGGATCTCTGGGAAGCACAGAACTTCCCAGATGGAAACCTGAGCGTGCTGGCAGCTGTCTTAGAGGAAATGGGACGACATGAAACAGTAGTATCATTAGCAGAAGGGCAGTATTGACCCCAGCCGGGGCTGAAGTGGAGGAGGAGAGCCTAGGGGCTCACAGCTGAGGAGGAAACCCGTCTGGACCAGTGAGCTCCACAGGCAGGACTGCAGCGGGAGAGAGAAGGCAGACAGACACAACTACCAATGTACACGCCCACTCTACTCGGACACCGCCACAGGAGTTAAGAACAGTTGTACAAATGTGTATCTTGAATTTAGAAGTCAACCTAATTTTCCTCTTAGTTGGGCTGTATGCTGTGTGGTACAGGATCTTTACAGTTTCCTAGGAAACGCTTTTTATTGCTATCCAGATATATGGATAAACTTTCTTAACAAACCCAATTTCTACAAACGTTGTTTACATCAAATTGGACAGGGATGCAGACACTGTCCATGGCTCGTTCTATTTTTGTTTAAATCATTTGAAGTTGAAGCTGTGGACGGTTTGCTGTGTCTCTTTCAGATTAGTAATTTACAGAGAAATCATAAGAGGAGTTTTCCTACAAACTGTGTGCATCAGGTGTCTCAGATAATCCTCCCATCAGTGTTCTCTTTCTAGAACTTGTAGAACCAGTGTTACTGTTTGAATCAGGGAAGTGGAGAATCTAAGCATAAAGGAGAAATAGATAAGTCTTCTTATTCCTTGAGGGCACTGTCTCATGCGCCCAGGGAATAAAGCTGTATCATCACAGGGAAGACCTGGGTTCATGTTCAACAACACAAGAATTTCTTCACCACTTGTGTGTTGGTGATATGCAACTTGAAGTGTTCTGGCTTTTTTTTAAAGGTATTATTATCATCATCATTATTATTGATGAGTATTTACAAGTATTCTAGTAAAAGGATTTACTTTTACCTTGTTTTCGTTAGCAGTACTGTTAGTATTTAGGTATCGACCTGACCTGGGCACCTTCTCATAACAAGGTGGATGTGGCCACCAGTTTAATTAAGCAGGCATCCTTCCTTGACATTTTTATCTCTCTTCAGTCATTCTGCCTGAGAAGGGGGCAAATGCTTACCGACTTTGTCAGCCTACGCTTTGAGCTTGCACAGGCAGGAGCTTTGTCCCCCGAGTATTGTCATGGGCCATGCTCTCGATTCAAACTCACGCAGTATTGTGGTCATGCAGCCCCACACACCTTTGGTGGGTCCTCTGTCTACCTGGGAGGCAGTGTGATTGAAGGAACAGCCTCTGAGCTGGGGATCAGGAAACCGGTTCTCGTTCTGTGCTCAATGTGCTCCCTTGAGAGAGTCATTTACCCTCACTGGACCTCAAGTTTCCTCACCTGTAAAATGAAGGGTAGATTAGATCAGCTCAAGGTTCTAAAATGTTTGACTTCCCACTGTGATGCCTCCAGTCTCCTTCATCAGTCTGAAGACCACCATGGACGCTGACCTGGATCATTTAACCATTCAACCTGTCTTTCGCCCAGGCTACATCATGCCTTCCAAATAATTCTGACTTGGAAGATAATTATTCTGACCTGTAACATATTTGTTATGCTTTCAAGTCTTGTCTTCGTGTCACTGCATCATGCTGTTCACCCAGAGATGGCATCCCCGTATCACTTTCTTTACTCTCTTGGGACCAGTTGCCTTCCTGAGTAGTTGCAAATTATGTTCTATTATTGTCTTGGTTAAAAATTTTTTAATTAAAAAAATTTTTTAACTGAAAAATAGTCAGTCAACAGACTACTTTTGTGTAAACGATGATATTTCTTTAGGACCATACAGGCTCTTTGTTTTAACACAGGGGCTCAATTCTTTCAGCAGGTGGGGGTGGTAAAGGGTCAACAGTCCAGGAGCCAAACCGAGACTGAACAAGCACCCCTGCATATGAATCGGCACTTTCAAAGCATGGCTGTGGTTTACCTTGGGGCTAGAGGTATCCAAGTTACTGAATGGATTTGAATTAGAAATAACCTTACCCTTTTCCCCTTCTTTCCATATGCATTTCCTCACCTGTTTTGATATTTGTTGATATTCCCAGGTTCTTCTATCCTCCTCACTGAGAAACTGTTGATACCTTGGTAGGGAGCCTTTTCTTGTCTTCTGTTTTAGATACATGAAGATTATTCCATCATCTGTCTCTCTCAGACCACACCTTGTACCATACATAAAAATACATTACACTTGCTGTGACAGGTAAGATTGCATTAATAAACAAGTTCAGTGTATCATGCTTATACCAGTATATCTTTGACCAAAAGATAGTAAAATTGTACTCTACATTAAAAACTTAATTTTTAAAAGGGGGAAGCAGAAAAAGAGCTATGGTGTATTGCTGCATCTTAAAATGACTTTTCAAGATTACCCACCATTGCTGGTTTGGAGGGCTGGCATCTCTGGAAGTCAAGAATTAGAAATTTGATGCCTAATAAAAAATAGAATGGAGCAAATATGTAGTACCCAGATAAATTAATTTCAAAACTGACTTTTAAAAACTCATCAACCCAGAACTACAGAAGATAGTAGGAACTGTATTTTCAAAGCCACTGGGTTCACTTGAAGTGGGTCCTGGTATTTGGTTCTACATCTTAGCACCAGAAAGGGGAAAGGTGGTTAATTCCTTAAAAGTGAGGTACTTGTCTGTCACAGATCCCCATCATGTTCCCTGTAAGGGGCGCAAACTTCCATATGTATAGCACCCCATTTACATCAAATAATTAACACAGCAAATTCTGATGTCCTCCTTTTGGGGAGTGAAGTAATAGCTGTTAGACTGCTCTCAAACTCAGAAGGTCTAGGCTCAACAGTTCAGTATATAGGGAGCAACCTCATCAGCCATCCTGTAACATGCCTTCCCTTTCTTTCCTAGGCCTTCGCTGTAGCTTGAGAGCAAAAACCAGTTTACTTCATCTGGAAGGAAAAAAAAAAAACAAAAACCTTCTCACTTGTGCATGGTGCCATCTAGTGGTAGAGAACACTATCTGCCCCAAGTTTAATAACAAATCTCAGGAAGAGATTTTGACAGTGGGAATGGATACCTGTAGCATGTATAGCATCTTTATGACAGACGTGTGGAAGTTTTCACATCAGATACACATTTCTTATTCTTACCTTTTTTTTTTCCACTTAAATTACCCATATCAAAAATTACATGTCATTATGAGCCTAGTTGCCTCCCTGGTGGCTCAGATGGTGAAAAAGTCTGCCTGCAATGCATGAGACCTGGGTTCAGTCCCTGGGTTGGGAAGATTCCCCTGGAGAAGGAAATGGCAACCCACTCCAGTACTCTTGCCTGGAAAAATCCCATGGACAGAGGAGCCTCATAGGCTACAGTCCATGGGGTTCGCAAACAGTCGGACACGGCTGAACAACTTCACTTTTTATGAGCCTAGTACGTTTGTTTCTAACTCCACATACATCTCAACTTGGATTTTGACATCTCAAATTGGTGTTCTAGAAATAACAGAAGCACATAAAAATCTGCACAAAACAGCTTTTGAAGATTTGTTATTATTTATATTTTTCACTAGGCTTCATGTGTTTTAAAACTTACTTTTAGTCCTCTGATATTTATTTTTGAAGACATAAGCAGCATCCAATAAGTTTTATATATGCAAACACTACATCTAATGAAGTGAAAACTGTTGTGGTTGTTAATCAAGGAGAAGAAACTAGCTTCCTTTTCTGAATTTGAGGATCTAAAGGCAGATGTTTCATCCTGTTTTGATTTTCCTCTCACTAAATCAAATTTCCTTAATATGATCTGGAAGGAATAGAAGTTAGATTCAGAATATTGATAACTGGGCTCAAGGTATCAGCAAGCTGTAACACCAAGGTGCTCACAGCCAAGAGCCTTTTCATAAACAGCATGAATATCAATGTGGACACTCATCTCAGTTACCCAGAAGAACTCCCATCTTCATGGAAGCAATATAAGCTCTTCCAAGGCAGGTCAGTATTTGGGGTGAGATGTCCTTTGGTATACTGAATAACCGTTAGCCATCTTGGACTCCCCAGGTGGCACAGTGGTAAAGAATCTACCTGCCAAGCAGGAGATGCAGGTTTGATCCCTGGGTCGGAAAGATCCCCTGGAGAAGGAAATGGCAACCCACTGTAGGATTCTTGCCTGGGAAATCCCATGGACAGAGGAGCCTGGCGGGCTGCAGTCCATGTGGTTACAGAGAGTCAGACACAACTTAGCAACTAAACTACAACAAGGGGTATTAGTAACTTAATGCTATCATAGGCCCAATCAGAAAGAACTGAATGAAATGGCAAATAAAGACCTATGACAAAGGACAATAGTTGAACAAATGAATTACCCTGATAATATTTAGACAACATGCAGCTCCAACCCTTTCTACTGACACATACTACTATCTCGTGGGGCTTCCCTGGTGGCTCAGATGGTAAAGAATGTGCCTGCAGTGTAGGAGACCTGGGTTCAGTCTCTGGGTTGGGAAGATCCCCTGGAGAAGGGAATGGCTACCCACTGCAATATTCTTGCCTGGAGAATTCCATGGACAGAGGAGCCAGGAGGGCTACAGTCCATAGGGTCACAGAGTCAGACATGACGAAGCAACGAATACTTTCACTATTATTTTGTAGATTTTAATCTCCCAACTTTCAGATAGTAGAACCATTCATTAGGAATAAGTCGTGGAGACTGAGTTCAGGACACTCTGGAAACTATATGGTCAGTAACACTTTTTAGGGGTATAAGAAAGATATTTTAAACACTGCAATAGTGGAGTTGAGGTTTTATTTACCTTCTTCTGGAGAGGAGCAGGCAAGGCTGTGGTTTATGTGTCATGAAGTGTGTCTCCTGGTGCACGCCTCTGTCTCTCTCATGGATGTTTGAGGAAGCAGCAGCAGCAGCAGCAGCAGCAGCAGCAGGGTTCACTGCCTTTGCCCCTACAAGGTCTGCCCACGTGAGGCCAAACACATAAAGATACTGACCTTCCAGAGAGTATAAAGTAGGTAGAAGAAGTCTCCTTATCTAGTCTTCAGACTTCAGGTTGAACGGGAGCTATGGCTCTTGCTGAGCAAGGCTTCTGGACAAGTTGTCAGTCTTGCACAGAGACCCCAGTCCAAGCCTGAGGCCAATGACAGGAAGGATGCCTGTGGACACAGCCAGGTGAAACTGGGTTTGATCCATCTGCTTTGAGAGCAGAGGCACTTTTGTGAGTCAGAATGCCATCATGCCATCCCTCAAAATCAATTATTTGTAAAGATGATAATGGTCAATGAGCATTAGATATTATGGAACCAGTAAGGAAAATATTTTTATGACTGATTATCTCAAGGTAATAAAACGTTGTTTTACCTTTTGAGTGCCTCACAGGACCAACTATTACACTTTGCCTTTTTGGTTTTTTGTATTTTTTTACACTTTACTGAGCTAATGTTGACTGAAATCCTTAGAACTTTGCCTCTGTGCAATCAAGTGCTATTTCTTTACCCTAAGAAATCTATTTGTATAATCTTTGGCTGTAATGATTATTTTGAAAAAGTTTATTTGCATCTCAAATAATTTTTTTATGGAATAAGGCATAAGGGGAATAAATACATAGTAAGCATTAATAAGTTAAGCCTGTGTGTATACAGGTAAAGTAATCCAATGGAGTCATAAATATTTCCATAATTCATGCCTGAAACCAATTTGTGAAAATAGGGAGATGGCCTTATATGTCACTGGGTGTGTTTGCTCTACATACTAACAATTAAATTCCTGATACTTTAGTCTTATCAGCCCTGTGATTGCCCCATTTTTGGAAATCCTGCTCCAAAAATCTGTCTTCAGAAGAGTTCATGGCGCTCAGCTTTTTCGGTGGCCCTGTCACCTGAATTGATCTACAGGTGGAATATTAACAGGCTCATGCACCCAGACATAACACACATGCCTGGCTGTACTTCAGCATGGTCAAGGAAAGTGCTGCCAGGAGAGACAGACAGGAACTCCGTAAATGCAAACAAAACCAGCCAATGCAGAAGCTTTTTCCCAGCCAGCCGTATACTTCAGACTTTTACTTGCTACAGAGAACTGTCCGGAGATGATCTGGGATTCTGCAGAGTGTCAGGAGTCTTGACCCACCAGCTGTGGAAAAGGGAAAAAGGAAGGTGGCCTGAGGTAAGGTCAGCTGCCCACAACACAAAGCATCTGCTATGGTATACACCAGCCTCCACACCTGCCATTCTAGACTGTGCCTCAGCAAAAATCTAAGCTGCTGAAGCTGTAACACTTCAGGGTCTTTTAGCCAATATGCTTAAGTCCTGTGTGCCAATCTTAAATTTCAAAGTCTCCTGGACTTGGCAGTATCAGAGCAGCTCCTGAAGATGATGGCACCGGCCAGGGTGGAACAACCCTCGGCACTGAGTTCAGAAGGTGAATCATGGGCAATTATTGCTGATCAGCAGTCTAAGCATTAATAAACCCTGGCCTCTGAAGGTCAGCACTATGGGAGGCAACATCCAAGAACTGTGACCTGAAACACGTCCCAGATGCCAAACCCGATCGAGCAAAAGAGCAAGAAATCCGCAGCCAGCGCAAAACGCCTCACCCTTTTATATTGTTATGTGACACCTGTAAATGTGGGCAAACAAAATCTCACACACACTCCTCCAGGCCTTGAAAAAGCAGGACAACAGCGGTGAGAACAAGCTGAGGGTGCGACCTGCATCCTCCCCTTTGCTCTTCCCCAGGCCTCCCCTTTGGTAGTGAGACCCTCACCCTCCCAACAGGATCCATTCAGCCCAGTTGCAGGGAAGAGCATCCCTATGTGTGTGTGTGTGTGTGGTGTGTCATGGTGTTGCACGTGTTCACTGAGTTTATGTTAACCTGTCACACATTGGTGACCTTCTCTTCATTCTTTCTAAAGAAGACAACCAGTTTGTCAGAGAAAACTCCCCAGCAGTCTGTGCTATAGAGACGTGTCAGCCACCTGCTAGTCCCGGGGGACAGTTCAACTGCAGAAAGGCACAGTAAGGTTTTGTGCTGTGTTGTCCTTCTTTTCTCAAACACAACGACACAACCTTAGCTTTTCAGATATGGAACACTTCTTTTACTGTTTCGGAGTTCCCTCTTGCTGTATCTTCTATGCAATTCCTTTTCTAGAATCCCCCTGCAGAGGCATGCTCTCTGGGGTCCCATCTGAGTCGCCGTGCACTGGAACTGAGGGATGCTAGCCTTGGCTACCTCTCTCCATTTTCCTGCAGTTCTTTGGTTTGTAAATTTGCCTGTATCTATCCTGTCAGCCAACATGTACAAAATGTAAGAAAGAATTTTTAAACAGGTAATAAATTATATTTATAAGCAAAAGAGTGTGCTGCCTCACTTATTCCTTCACAGAGCCCTCCTCTGTGTGAAGAGTCAGTCACCCAGTATTTCTTCAATAGCATGGAAAAGCACTTGGACTCTGCACAGATGGTAACCACAACCTCCCTCAGGCCAGGATGAGGCTCTAGAACAATGCTTCTCAAGCCTCTGTGCGCAATGGTGTCACTTGAGCAGCTTTACAAAATGCCTGCCTGGATCTCACCCTGAGAGAACCTGAATTCATAGGTCTAGGGTGTAGACTCGGCCTTGGGAGTGTTAGTATAAGTTCCCGGGTGATATCAGTGAGCAGTTACGGCAGGGACCGGGCCTGGGTACACTGGGTCAGAGGCCCTGGAGAGTTGGGAAGAAAGTGAATGAAGGCCAGACCCTCATATAGTCCACTTTAGATGAATTCTGCACATGGAGAACAGACTTGTGGTTGCCAAGGGGAAGCGGGGATGTGAGAGGGATGGATTGGAAGTTTGGGATTAGCAAACACGAACTAATGTGTGTAGGATGGATAAACAGCAAGATCCTACCATATAGCACAGGGAGCTACATTCAACATGAAACTACCAGCAGAAATTAACACAGCATTAAAAGTCAACTATACTTCAATAAAATTTTAAAAATAAACAAAAGTCTGCAAAGAGCCACATGGTATATGTGTGCTAAATCATTCAGCTGTGTTCAACTCTTTGAGACCCCATGGACTGTAGCCCACCAGGGTCCTCTGTCTGTGGGATTTTCCAAGCAAGAATACTGGAGTGGGTTGCCATTTCCTCCTCCAGGGGATCTTCCTGACCCAGGGATCGAGCCCCAGTCTCCTGCATCTCCTGCATTGCAGGCAGATTCTTTACCACTGAGCCATCTGGGAAGCAACAGCTACATTAGTAGGTACAAAATGAAAAGGGAGGATGCCCAGAGCTAGAGCAAACACCAGCCTGACCTGCTCAACTTGGAGGATGGCAGGCCACTCCCTCCGAGTGTGCAGGGGACTCTGAGGCAGCCTCTTCCGGGTGAGGGAGCTTCTCTGACAGGGGAAGCTCCTGCCCATTCCTGCCCCTCAGCCTTGGCCGCCAGAACCTGTGAGTACCTGGACCTGTCCTGACAGTACTGACCCTTGACTTAAGACCATCCAAGACTGAGGTCACAAAACCAGCTGTGGGTCAGAGCTGAGAAAGTGGTGGCACTGGAGTCCGGGTAAACCAGAGTCCTGGTAAAACAGAAGGGAGAAGTGGGCACTGTGGCTGAGAAGTCAGCGCCATTTAAAGAATGGAAGCTCCATAAAGAATGAAACGGCACTTCACTAAGACAGCATACAGTGGCCCAGGCTCAGCCCACGACCGTCCCTTGAGCCCTGCCTTGGAGCTTTAGTGGCTGGGGCTGCTGTTGGGAAAACTGCACCCAACAAAACACACATACATTTTCTGAGTTGGGGAGGAGGGCTACCTGAGCCCCTTTCTGGGTTGGTGTCACTGGAAAGTTCTGGCATGTGGCCCAGGAAAAGAACCCTTATCAGCCCCTGAGTTCCCTACAGCCAGTTAATAGCACAGCCTGGGAAGGCATTGCTTCACAGGATCCAAAGTCCTGAGAGCAGGATCACCTGTGCTCTGCTGCAGCGACGCGAAGGAACCACCAAGCATGTGACTCAAAAGTGGCCCGGGCAAGCGACTGATGCTGTTCACCTCACCTGGGGTTTACCATCTCTGCCTTTGAGTCCAGGAAAGCCCACAGCATCCAGGAGCGGGGTGCAGACAGGGTGGGAGAGGGTGTCCCCACTGCAGACTCTGGCTAGTTTCACACGTTGCCAGCTTTACATCCTGCAAAATTAACGTCCGTGAGGAAAAGCAGTATTTATGAGCACCTTCTGTGTGCCTGGAGTGGAGCCACACAGACTTTCCACATTCACCTCATCTGTTTCTCCTCAGAGCCCCATGAGGTGGGTTTTGGTCTCAATTTATAGGGAAGAGGTCTGGGGCTCAGACTATGTACTTCTACGAAACTGAGATGATGAAAACCATGCATGTGACTTAGATCCATCTGAATCCCCACACTGGGGTGAACTCTCCTGGCATTACTGCAGCTGACTCAGCACAGCCAGTCACACACCCTGGAGCCCCTGGGAACTGAGGTGCAAGCCCGCCTGTGCTCCCAGGGCCCCCACGACTCTGGGTCTCCTCTCTCTGGATCCAGTCTCCACTGTGAAAGTAGAAAGTGAAAGTTGCTCAGTCACGTTCCACTCTTTGCAACCCCGTGGACCGTAGCCGATCAGGCTCGTCTGTCCATGGAATTCTCCAGGCAAGGATACTACGGAGTTGAGTTGCCATTTCCTTCCCCAGGGGATGTTCCTAACACAGGGATAGAACCTGGGTCTCCCACACTGCAGGCAGATTCATTACTGTCTGAGCCACCCCTGGATGGCCTCGAAACCAAACTTTTCACTCTGGCCTCCAGGATTCCCAGTACATGGATAGACACCCGACCGTGTTCCCTCTCCCTCTGCAGACGGCTGTCTCCTCTCTGGGGGACACTGATTCAGAAACAACAGCAACAACCTGGTTGCTCCACACGCACGGATTTCTCAGTCGGGAGGAAGGATGAAGTCTCGCTCCTGCCACCGGGGCACTGCTTCCAGGCTGCTGCCCTCGCGTGAAGGCCCACTCTGTAGCACATCAGGCCCTCCAGCCTCCATCTCCACCCTCTGCCCCATCCCGCGACGGCTCTGGTGAATCCTGTCTCACAATCTTCTTGTCACTAGACCACCACCATCCTGGGGGCTTCGAAATCCACAAAGACAGATCCAACGACCTGGCTTTGGCATGCACGTGTCGTCACCAATCACCTTGTCCATGAATAAATCCATCCACCCCTGTCAGTACACCCTCAGCCTGTCCTTGATCTTGTGACTCACTCTTGGAAATCTTGATTCTGAACACAGCCTCTTTCTCAGTAACTGCAAATGCACCACCTTGACCCCAGCCTAGTTACCTGCCCTCTGACCTAGTGTCTCTGGACCTGTCACCTGCCTCTTCTGTAGTCCCCTCCCTCCTCTGGACCACGTCGGCTGTCCCCTTGATGATAAATATTTTCCAGGGCCCCTTGCTGCCTATGCCTGGTAACCCCCACCTGAAATGAATGAAACCAGCTGTCGCAGTCTCCAGGCCTGCATCTGAGTTCCTGATAGAAAAAAATAAAACCATAAAACTATTAATACACAGAAGAGTAGCACAGGGAATTTGTAATAATAGCTAATATTTAGTAATAGTCAAGCGCTTCACCTAATGCTTAGGGGCACGGCATGGATTATTTCATCTTCAGAACCATTCCACACAGTAGAGATTAATATTATTCTTGTCTTCAAGGGGAAGAAGCTGAGTCTTCAAGAGGTCAAAACAGGGCTACCCTGACAGCGCGGGGAGAATGAGGGGGCCCAGGTTCACAGGCCGGTTGTCTGGTGGCCCAGCGGCTACACCCTGGTCGCCAGCCACAGTCAGCCTTCTCCATTGCAGCAGGGCCCTCGGCGTTGCCTGTAAGCATCTGCCTGTGACCTCGTCACCAAGGTTCCTACCTTTCCTCTCTCTCTCAACAGATGACTGTTCCTCCTCATTAGAGACAGAATCGGAGCCATCAGACCTCGTCCCGCTCTCCCGCCGCCAGGGCACACACTCACCTGCGGCGCTGCCCACCGCTGCCTCTCCCGCCCGCCACGACGTGACGCTTTTAGAGACAGAACAGGCACAGCTATACGACAACAGCCATGTTCTTTCCAAGGGGAGGATGAAACCATTTTATTAGGGGGAATGTTAAGACAAAGCCATATACAATTTGTAACAAAGACAACTGTTTGTTCCCTAGCTCTGAATAATTACAGTATATACAAATTCAGTAAGGCACTGGTTCCCCCAAAAGAACACAAATGAGTCTTCTTTTGAAACAGACAACAAAATCCCTTATATAGTCTAACTTTTCTCCAAAAAATATGGCATTTTTTTGTTTTGTTTTACAAAAGGAATCATAAGTGCTAAATTAAGTCACTTCTGATGCCTTCTTTGCTTTCCACGGCTATGTGACTACGTTTTCTAAGGAGCTGTAACTATTCAAGTTTAAAAAACTGTACTTCTTTCAGTGCCTTTCCACCTACCAACAAAGAAGAACAGACCAACCACAGAAAACACTGTCACTTCTAATGAATATGCATGACTCTAGAAACATGAAAGTCGGTCATTATTCAGCACTCGCTCTACCTGACGACGCAGCAATTGAAACGTGTCGAAGAATTCCCTGTAAATAAAATCTTAGCATATTTTATAAGTCTTGTTTTGAGAATAAAAAGAATGGTCACTAGTGTCTTTCAAGCAGCGCATTTCAGGAGGTCAGAGACCTGTCTCCTCACACACAATGTTCATAGCACTGCTGCCTGTGATGTGACAATCTACACCCTTTTATAAATAAATATTATGTTTCATTTAGTACTTTATCATCCATAATATTTTACTCTCTAATCCACATAATGGAGTTGTGCCGGACTCCACACTGAACATAATATTTATATATACATATATTTATATAATATACACACACATACATAAACTATAAACCCAAATATCTTAGCATACAAAACTTATATTAGCTAACAAGTAATATTTTAGGATTCCTTTGCAGGGAAAAGGTTAGAAGAAAATTTTAGTCTTTGAAATCATCCTGAAAGTAAGCAATCATCTACGTTATTTCCAGGTCTCCACTATTCTATTGAGAGACAAAACAAAAAAATAAAATTCACTTCTGAGCTACCAGAAATTTAAAAATCAAAATTAATTATTTGGAAGTGAGTAGGTAGTCTATTTAAGAACAATTTAATATTTCCTAAGTGAGGTGGATTTTGGTAAGACAGGAAAAAAAATCTATTCATAAATAAATTCTTATATCATTAACAGTAACTAATGTGTCTTTTTAAGTATACCAGGAATAATTTTTAAGTGTCCCTAGTGAGTATACCAGGTTGGGAATTAGAAAGTAAGCTATCCATTTTTCCAAAGCAACCAAACAAATTATATGAAAGAAATTTGGACACTATCTTAATTTCTTCCCATTTTTCACAGGAACCAACACCTCCCTGGAAATCTAGTTTACCCTTCAAATCATCACCTCTCCACAGTAATATTCTGATTTGAAGTTATCCATGTATAAGAACTTATTAAAAACAAAACCACATTGTTACCTAAGCACTAAGCCCAAACATCACCTAAATTTAGGGAAAATCAAGAAACACAAACATGCCCCCACTTAACTGACATAAATGTTTACTTATTTGTTTTGCAGATGATCTTATTAGAGGCACTGAAGTTTCTCTCCTAGGCTCAGATGATTATCACACTTAGCTTTAGCCAGATACTCCTTCTAAGCAATCGCAAAGAATATTTGACCTAAGAAAAAGGAACATTTACACTATTATTCAGGTTATCTTAATATCAGTAAAAGCAGCATTCTAATCATAATTATATTTGGGACCAACTGTTTTTAATCTTTGAAAAAGCAGAAACTTTTTTTCATATTCAAGGATTAAGCAAATATTGTTACAAAGGAGCTGTGATTATGAAGCACTGAGAGTGAATGCTGAATACAGAACACTGCTTCTCCCAGACGGTAAGCACAGCTCACAGTCGGTCTCTGCCTTTGGATGCTTTCTGGAGGAACCAGTCACCAGCTGCAAGCTCACTTCAGAAGTCAGGAAAATATTTTCTCATTTTTCGTGCAGCTGTCACATTTCCAAAAACTCTCCATCCTTCAGCCACCAAGTGGAGAAATAAAAATGTGTTATAAAACACTGCCCCCTGGAGTATTCTGGAAAGAATAGAATTGCTGTTTTGGGTTTTTTGTTTTTTTTTTAAGGGCAAAGAGGAGGGGCTTTCCAATTCTTTGCTAAACACTACAGAATTCTAAGAAGCAAAAGAAAACCACCGTCAGGAAGTAAATTAATAAGGTTGAGAGGGATGTGTACAACTGTACCCTTTATTATGCTCCTATTGCTAAGGAATACTGGCCCTGTCAATGATTTGACACCTGCTGCTCAAAAGTTTTTATGCCTACATAACTGAATAGGTGGAGAGATGTTCTGCACAAGTGCTGCGAAGAAGAAAACAATAATAAATTAAAAAGTGAGTTGAATGTCATGAAAATAAAAATAAACTGAGTCAGCACTCCCAAGACGTGATGCCATCACCTAAGACTTACATCCTCCATCTGTATCTATTGTAGAATCAGTCACGACAGCTTTGTGGTCTCCACTAGCATTCCTCTGCTGTTCCATTTGGAGGTTATATTTACCTAATTTAAAATTAAAATTAGTTCAATTAACCCGATATAAGTTTCCTCTCCTCTAAACTCAGACAGAGAAAAGGCAGATAATAACTAAAAGAAACCCTCTTTGTACACAGTAAGCTGTGCACACCTTTCCCCTCGTGCGGCCGAGAAGGTCTCTTCCGCATACCTAAGACAAAAGCCATGTGTACCTCCATCCTCACCTCCTACCTTTTTGACACCATCATCTTACAGCACAAGAGCAAATGATCTCTATTTTAAAGCGCCTTGTCTTCGACACAACTGACAGCCACTTTACTTAATATTGATCCTTTCATTCGAGAGATCAAAAGCATGCAGGGGTTCAACTTCCCACACACACAAAAGCTTTGTGTTTAATGAAAGAAAAAACCTAACAGAATCAGAAATACAAAGTGGTTCTGAAGAACAGTGTTAACATTTACTTCTAGAAGAGTCTCGTAAAACCTTCATTTGTCCCACATCCTCTGAAGCTGCAGGTCATGGGTGGGAGTCCCCAGAGGTGGTCCCACACAGGCGGTGCCGGTACCCAGGTGCGTTCACATTGCTGCGGCCGCCCCAGTGCAGGGCCGCCCAGAGTGGGCTGAGGAGGCAGGGGCACGTCGGGGGCTTTTAAGAGGAGTTCCATTCGGTTCTCCGGCTTCAACGATTGTCTTTTGGTTGGTAGAGTGCAACAAAATTTTACCAATGGAAACACGTATTTTAATTTACCTTCCAGCAGAGTTTCTGGGAAGAACTTCAGTTGTTATTCTTTAAACTAAAATAGTGTATACCTTGAAACATTTACATTTTTGTTGTATTTTGGCAAAATTATCTTTTGAGAAAAAAAAAAAGGTAATCCCAAAATACCGGGCTTTCTTAGAAAGCAACATGCATCATATCTTGAACAAATTACCCTGGCAGTTTCTCTCTCCTATAGACAGACGTGAGGAATCCGTGCTTCTGGAAACTTCTGTTTGTCCAGGCTGCTCCCTGAGCGGTAAGAATACACCCTCTGGGGAGCAGGAGGATGTTCGAGGCTGGGACTCCGGATGCTGCTGGAACACCTTTTGCTCTGCCCACAAACAGAAGAATATCTACTGGCTTTGTCCAGAGACACTTATTCTTGCCTCAGAGCTTAATGTCCTGGGACTCTGACATTTTGGCAAGTGTTTTCTTAACCCGTAGGGCTGTCAGTCTTGAGGCAGGATTGTGAGCCCAGCATTCCGTCATGAGTTTCCCCATCTGCCTGAGACACTGCAGGAAGGAAAAGGAAAACTGGACTTACACTAGAGAAACGTATGATCTGTAAGGCTGGCACTCGATACTGGCTTCTAGCTTTGGGTTTCTGAAATTTGAATGTACTTTTAAAAGATAGTCTTAAAAGCATGTAGGCATAAAATTCCATAAAAATTCCTTTCTCATGCAAAGCTTAAAGGACTAAAACAAATTTTCATGTCTTCCTGGTGATAGGAGCAAGTAGGTGGCTTTGCTGATTGTAGAAGAGTGTCTTTGAAGTCGGATTAAACAAATACAAAAATACCCAGGGAGCTTGTATTCCGCTGCACACTCCCAGACTGTCTCTAACACTCGATGAGCTTAAATCTTTTATCTAATTCCATACTAGTCAAACAAACATGGTTATTCCTCAATCATAGCTGTCCACTACAATAATAGCACCACACTATACCAGTTAACAAGATTAATGACCTGTGCACAGCCTCAGTACAAGTTTCTCCTGTGTTCTCCTGCGGCACGCCAATTATTGGCCTTCCTGTTGAAAAGCACCATTTTGCTTCATTAGAAATCCTCAGTGAAGGGACTCTGAGCAATATCAATGCCCATAACCACCTTCAAAATAATATAGACTCCAGCATCTTATAAGGCTTTCTGCACAGCTCACTGGGAAACATATGTATTATTTAGCATTTCAGTAACTGGCCACAAAACCAAGAACCAAAAGTTATTTTTAAATGCAATTAACACTAAAGAATTAGTTTATAAACAGTGTTCTGTCCATCTGTCTGCACTGGCTTGCATACTTTTTTTTTTGAGGAATGCTTCAAACTCCTCTCTGAAAGTGGCACTCCGAGTGCCGCTAGACACTCCAGGTCTGAGGGGTTCAGAGTTTCACAGGGCGAATGGAGAAGGGGTGAGCAAGGCGCAGAGAGGGCAGGAGAGGCATGGCTGGCCAGTTCACTTCCGGCTTCCAGGCAGCTCCTCTCAGACCTGTGTAGGTTTCACCAGGACGTGCTCAGAGCCCGACTGAGTGTGGGTTTGTTCCCGCAGCATCGCGTCATTTATTAAGGAAGATCCACAGCACAGTCAGGCATCTTACCTAGGTGACCTTGTACCACTTCTGTGTACAGAAAAGTCAATTCTTCAGACACCTACCTCTTCTCTCATTAAATGAGAGAATGCTGTATGTGAGTCTATCATGGAGAAAATTCATGATGTTTTACATACCCACATTCGGAGAAATAACAGCCTCTATGCAAGTGTCAGGAATCACCAATAAATGAAATAATGTTATCAGTTATGTCGGCTAAACACTGACCCATTCAATGTATTTTGGAAGCAGCAAAATCAAACAGGAGAAAGGAACAGATAATGTAATATACTGCACTTATCGCCATATAAACTGCTGCCATGACGTATCGTTACCATCCCAACAGAGAAGACGAATTCCTGCAATAAATATTTGGAATTTTGGCAAAAGGAGAAAAGTCTGTTTCGACCCCGTTATGGCCACGCAGTGACCTCCAACCTCACCTCGTCGCTGCTCCACCGGTTGGGGAAGGAGGGCCGCAGCTTCTTGATACACACAATCTCTCTCATGTCCTCGTAAGATGGGTCACTGGGCACCAGGTCATGATAGGGGAGCTGATATTCTTCCACTATACCTGAAAATATATTAATAAGGTTATTATTTTCTGTGAAGAGGAAATAAAAGTCTAACAAACAAACCGTTCTCAGAGGAAACTTCTATCAGCACCAAAGACAAGTTTAGGTTGAAAAACAGCAAAAAAAAAAAAAAAAAAAAAAAAACCAAAAAAAAAAAAAA
>SJYX01019917.1:22184-36292 GCA_006410675.1 Oreotragus oreotragus
AGAAAAAAAAAAAAAAAAAAAAAAAAAGCCACAAACATAAAAACCCACCAACCTTGAAAAAAATGGGCCTAAATGATACAATTTTCAAGAATAAAAAGCACACGGAAACATTATTATACCCCTTCAAGCCTTTTTTCCTAACTTCTAAAAGCTAAGTAAACAAACATCTCAAATTTACTTCTGACTTTATAAAGGCTCTTGTACTCTGTGCCAAAAATTTAAAAATCTATATAAATCTTGTGAAAATTTGGCAGACACACCCCAAACTCATTCTGCACAATATGT
Source organism: Oreotragus oreotragus (assembly GCA_006410675.1). Taxonomy (NCBI): domain Eukaryota; kingdom Metazoa; phylum Chordata; class Mammalia; order Artiodactyla; family Bovidae; genus Oreotragus; species Oreotragus oreotragus. Next base: position 22,470 of record SJYX01019917.1, read on the forward strand.
AACTATTTCTATTACTGCAATATGAGATTATGAATCTCATAAATTTGGCAGTGTATCCTACTTGAACAAAATGTCAGATGTACATTTTTTTTCTGCTTAATCATCAGAATGTATTTTAGCACACTGAAAATTTAGAATACTATATTCCAGGTGGTGCTAGTGGTAAAGACTCTGCCTGCCAATGCAGGAGACATAAGAGACGTGGGTTTGATCCCTGGGTTGGGAAGATCCCCTGGAGAAGGGCATGGCAACCTATTCCAGTATTCTGGCCTGGAAAATCCCATGAACAAAGGAGCCTGGTGGGCTATATCCATGGGGGTCGTAGAGCCAGACACAACTGAGTGACTAACACTTTATTATGTCCTTTCTTGTAAACTCAAACCCATTTATAATCATGAAGGACCAGAAGGTTCAAAAGTTTTCTCAGATCACTCCAACTCACCATTTATTTTGTCCCCTGCTGAGATTACAGATCAAAAATATATGGATTATCTACATTACTAATTCCTTCTGTGTGTCATCTCCACATAAGACAATGAAAGCAAAGGTCTCCTGGACAGGAGATTGCTCATTTCATTCCCGTTCTTCCTCCCTTCCTAATTCTCAAGATGATGGTTCTGGAAATCTTAAGCAAGCATGCTGTTGATCTCATTCAGCTCAGATTTTCCTTGGTGCCTAATGCCAGCACCTTACCTGGCTGGACTGATGCATGGTGCTGGGGTGGGTACGTAGGCCACCACAGACACAGAGCCAACCACACAAAATGATCAATTCATAGGAGTCTGTCTTTGCACTCTAGGCCTTACTCCTCTCTCCTTATCATGCGATAACATTATCAAAATTGTCCACAACTGCTACCTTTGTGTCTGAAACTTCAAAACTTTCTCTTTTCTCCCAAAGTCTGAAAGGCCTATACCTGGATGTGTCTGCTTCACCCAAAAGTATCCAGACTAGAAAGATAAGCCCCCAAATTTCCAATATCCTCATAAAGGAGAGTGTTAGAGAATAGAATCTCTGTGCTTGTCTCCTCTGGAAGAGGAAAGAAACTCATCTGCTGAGAGTCTATGATCTGCAAGGCATGAATAGTATACGTTATCATTTATCTTATTAGATTCTCAAAACTATGTTTATAAGATAGCACTATACAGATGAGTCAAGTTGATTTTGAAGGATTAAGTAACTTGCCCGATTCCATACAGTTGGTCTTAGGCAGAGCTGGGTCTTTCTGACAAATATACATCAATGTCATATGGAGATAAGGGAACATGTTAGTACCTCTCTAACCCCCACAGGCAAAGCAACTACTACTCTGCTGTCTACATACGGTTGGCTTGTTTCCTAAGTAGAGAATCACAGCTCCTGTGATTCACAAGCTTTCAAATAAAGGCTTCTTGTAGCCCTATTCACTTTTAGATGTTCAGGAAAACATAATTAGAAAAGTCATCTGCACTCTACTGCTCCTTCAACTTCTGTAAACCTATCTTAATAAAAACTAAGTGTAAGCATAGTATTCAAAAATGGACTCGTTTACTCTTAATAAAGCATGAAATCATAATTACGAAAGGAGATTTATACAATATCTGTTTAGGAAACTTGTCCTACATTCACTTTTCTTTGGGCCTAAAGACTTCTCTTATTTCAGAGGGAAAGTTTTCTATTTTAAACTGCTTACAAGAGGCACAGAGTTCCCAGAGTGATTAGAAGGCATCATTGAAGATGATCTTTCTAGGAAAGTATGAGTACCTGTTGATCTACTGTTTCTCCTTATTTAAATATGACTCTAAATGGAAGTTAAGTCTCTACCAACCAAAATGAAAATTAAAAATAATAGCTAACGTGTACTGAGTGCTCTTTATACGCCAGGCAGTTTTAATTCTTTTTTACAATCATTGAAACCTCACAACAACCATCTGAGGTAGATACAATCATTCACGTCCTTCTGATAATAAGAAAACAGAAACAAAGAAAAATTTAATAACTCATCAAAGGTTCACAAATAAATGGCAGGTCCAAGAAAAAAATCCCAGTACTAGTTAAGTGCCTGCTGCACTATCAGATCCCTGGATAAGCTCAAGTTTTTGAGAAAGTGAGGAACCAGCCATCATGAGGAAAGGCAGTAATGTTACTTTCTGAACCAGCACAACCAAAAGTAGAGGCATAAACAGGGCGCTTGATACTGAAGACCCTGCACCTCAGCTCATCACCTAAAAGATGTTCAAATCTGCCCAAGAGCAAATTATGCAGCAGTAGACAGAACACTACAAAAATATCACCTCTGAATATTAAAAAAAATATTTTCTTAGTTTTACTAAGGAAACCTTATGTTTATAGAAAAGTTATCATGAACAATAATGACATTCTTATGCTTTAATTTCCTTTTGATAAACACTGATGTTTTCAAGCTCGTTTATGAGGATGTATCATAGAAATTCAAGAATTAGGGGCTTAAACAATGGGTGTCCCCCCACGTTGATGTGTCTCCCTTCATCTGTACAGAGCAAGCCACAGGCAAGGGGGCACTGATGTTTGGGGTGAGGCCAGAAACAGGAAGGGATTTGACTTGATGGAGTAACTACTGGAGGAAAAGCTCAAGAGAGAAAGGAGACAATGTACATGGTAGAAGGGGGTGAGCTCTGAAAAGGCCAGAGGAAGTTGACAGTGTGCCTGAAAGAGACTCAGTAGTAGTAGCAGGTGGAGGGAAGGTGGCGAAGAGCATTCTAGGATGTTAAATACCATGGTTTGGGAGGACTGTGATCACAGCAACAGAAATAAAGGGGAAAATCAAATCAAATCTGATTTAGTGAACAGCACAGTAACTCTGATTTCTGACCAGAGAGCAAGGATTTGCAGCAGCTCCAGCAGCATCACTGTCACTTACCTCCTGATACACATCTCCTAGCGACCTCCCAAAGGATGAGTCCAAAACTGTACATGTCGGCCATGATGTAAGACTGAAAGTGATTTCTGTTCAAGCTCTCGTCCAGCACTTCTGGAGGCATGTAGCGTTTGGTGCCAACTCGAGTGTTGGGTGGTATGTCAACTTCATTTGTGTCACTAAGGAGAAAGTCAGGCAAAGTGCTATCAGCTTTGAAGAGGACCAACGAATGAGAGGTCAGGGCGTTCCTAATTCAGTGCTTTAGTGAAAGGTGAGAAAGGATAGCCTTTCAAGGCGTAACATTTCCCTAAAAAATATTTCTTGCCAAAAGTTCGATATTCACAGGTCAAAACCCAACGAAGATGACAATCAGAATGAACTACAACATATAAGATAGCACTGCCACAAGATCAATGTAAACGCTACATTATTGCTATTAATAAATGCCTAGTCAATGTCAAAATTACAGTCCTTCCCTTCGTATATTAGTAGCTTTGCCCTTAAACTGGCAGNCGTTCCTAATTCAGTGCTTTAGTGAAAGGTGAGAAAGGATAGCCTTTCAAGGCGTAACATTTCCCTAAAAAATATTTCTTGCCAAAAGTTCGATATTCACAGGTCAAAACCCAACGAAGATGACAATCAGAATGAACTACAACATATAAGATAGCACTGCCACAAGATCAATGTAAATGCTACATTATTGCTATTAATAAATGCCTAGTCAATGTCAAAATTACAGTCCTTCCCTTCGTATATTAGTAGCTTTGCCCTTAAACTGGCAGGTGCACATGTGAAATTGGCTTATTTGAGACAGTTATTTCTTACGCCAAGCGTTGGGAGGCTTTTGCAGCTACAAACAAGTAAGAAGGGACAGGAGGAGAGGATCAATGAAGATTTGCAAAGGTTTTACTTTGATAAGCAGAGACCTATAAAAAGGATTTCTACTAGCACTATTATTTCATAAACCAAATAACATGTCTTTTTTAATAAAAAGGAAAATAACTGAATATACTGTCTTTAGCTTCCAGATGATTTCACAACATGATCTATTAATTATTATTATTCTGCATAGACAGGGAGAAAATTCCTGATGGAAGGACAGTCATCTGCAGGCTGGCATGTGGGAACCATGGTCTCAGTGCAGTGAGCTGGAGCTGGAGCGGTGAACCCAGTTTGCAAAGATGCCAAACTATGATTGCTTGAGAAGCTAACAATTAATGAGAGGAGACATGTAACATCACTGCCAGCACAATGCTAAGCATGCATCACAATTTCAACAAGTCCCACAGCTCAAAAGAAACTAGAGGAAATAAGGAGCAAAGAGCCCCTATTTTGATGGATGAATCAACTGCAAAACAGAAAAGATTAACAACAACAACAACAAAAAAAACCTCATGATTAAACTGAAGTCTCTAATCCGTGATAAACCTTCCTTTCTCTTGATTCCCAAGAGTTTTTCTTTTTCTTCTCCTTTTCATCAGACTCCACTCACTCTCAAGCACGGATATGTTTGTTCTTTTTCCTCAATGCAGAAAACAGCTGCATATATCAAATACCACGTTTATCACAGTGCATCACAGACAACAGCAAATTTAGCAAAGCACAAGCTGGAATCAAGATTGCTGGGAGAAATATCAGCAACCTGTGATATGCAGATGATACCATTCTAATGGCAGAAAGTGAAGAGGAAATAAAGAGCCTCTTGATGAGGGTGAGAGAGGAGAGTGAAAAAGCTGGCTTGAAACTCAACATTCAAAAAACTAAGATCATAGCATCCAGTCCCATCATTTCATGTCAAATAGAAGAGGAACAATGGAAGCCGGGACAGACTGTATTTTCCTGGGCCTCAAAGTCACTGCAGAGGGTGACTGCAGCCATGAAATTAGAAGACCCTTGCTCCTTGGAAGAAAAGCTATGATAAACCTAGACAGCATATTAAAAAGCAGAGACTTCATTTTGCCAACAAAGGTCTGTCAAGTCAAAGCTATGGTTTTTCCAGTAGTCATGGACATATGTGAGAGGTGGGCCATAAAGAAGGTCAAGTGCCAAACAAATTGATGCTTTCAAATTGTGGTACGGAAGAAGACTCTTGAGAGTCCCTTGGACTGCAAGGAGATCAAACCAGCCAAGCCAAAAGGAAATCAACCCTGAATATTCACTGGAAGGACTGATGCTGAAGCTCCAATACTCCGGCCACTGATGCAAAGGGCAGACTTAATGGAAAAGACCCTGAAGCTGGGAAAGATTGAAGGCAAAAGGAAGCTGGTGGCAGAGGATGAGATGGTTGGATGGCATCACCGACTCAACAGACATGAGTCTGAGCAAACTCTGGGAGACAGTGGAGGGGATCCTCATGTGCTTCAGTTCATGAGGCCGCAAAGAGTTGGACAGGACTGAGCGATTGAACAACAACACAGTGGCTTTTGGGGAAGAAGAGAAAAAAAAAAAACTTGGGGTTGGATCTTACTGCCTCAATCTCTGTCTTCAAAAACATAAAACATAGTGTTATTGGGAAAACCTAAAGGGTGGGAGTTATCCCTCTGTAGATCACATAACTGTTAACATTTACTAAAACTTATAAATATAAAGCTTCATTCTTACTAACATTTAAAATTTGCTTCCATCTAAAATTCTTCAGCTAAAGCTATTTCACCAGACGTGTCACTAGGATACTCATTAGGCCCCTCGAGATCTTTTAAAAGCAACAACTCTGAAGGAGCCCATTTTCCTAAAATAATAGTTAAAGGAAATTTTTTTAATGAAAAGGAAAAAGAGAGTTCATACTCCTTTCCCTCAGTAAATGTAGGTCTCAGTGCTCTAGGCTTTTTTCTAAGACTAGAAAGAGTATAAAATATGAGTCACAGTATTTATCAGCAGGACACAATAGAAAAATGTCACCTGTGTACCTAAATAGTACATAGTAAGGGAGGAACGCAAAAGAGAAGAGGCCGAATGATAATGTGGGAAAATAACAGATGTAAAAGATGCCACAGAGGCTCCCCCTTCAATTATAAAGCAATTTCTCTCCTCTTCTACCCACTGACACCTCCCATGAGAACACACAGTGGGTTTTTCATTAATGTGTTACCTGTGTGTGTTGTCGTTTATGACTTTGAACCATTGGAGGAAAACAGTGCTTGGGCTAGACAGAGGAGTCTGGGTTCTGTGTAGAGAAATGAGCATGGGGGTTTGCAGATGGAAAGAAGATGGTGAACGGCTTAAATCATCTTCCAGAACATGTTCTGGGAAAGAAAACCAAGAACATTCCCAAGTACATGGGCCCCACAGGAGTACATTTAGGCCACAGGCATACTCTAAGCTCAGTTGGTAATGATTTTAGACAATTCTTTTCCATTCTTATACTTAGTCCTTAATGTTTTAGTTGGATTTGGGAGGTCAAGAAGGGCTAACAGAATGCGTGACATGGAGACATCTATGGGAAAACTAAAAACTAATTGGTACTGGAGGATAACGGATTTAGGATTTGTGATGGCCAGACTATTTATAGCTCTCTAGACTCTCATTCCCTCAAACATGGAAAAAACACTCAGTCGAGGCCTTTGCTTGCCCATCAAATGCTCCAAAACCAGCTCCTTACTTACACGGTACCCAGCCACTACTGGCCCTCCCCACCCTGCGCTCTACATCCTAAGTGCTCCCCCACCAGTGCTGGAATAACTGTCTCCCCTGGGAGAGCTGAATAAATACCTTCCCCTAGAAGAACCTGAATAAATATTCTCCTTTGTGGCATCTCAATGAATATTCATCTTCCAACCAAAGACGGTAAACTCCTCTGAGCCCTGAATGACATCATAATCATTGGGTTTGTCTCTAAAGAGCAGGTCCCCACTCCATCTCCATTCACCACATGTCTTGCACATGGCAGTAGGGAATACACTTTAAATGAAAGAAGGAAAAGGTTTTTTAATAGTAAACTTTGCTATGTATGATTTAAAGAAAAACTTTAAAAATCTCTATTATACATAGGCCATAAAATGAAACATGGCAGCCATGTAGAAAGATAAATTGCATTTTGTTCAGCAAATTAATTTTGTACAGGACTATCAACCCAATGGCAAAAGCCTTCAGTGCTATATGTTAAAGAACAAACATACTTATTATAAGTAATTTCCATCCAACATTATAAAGTATTAGTTTCTCCAAGACACCCAGCTCTGTCCCTTTTCCCTCAGGAGGATTTTCCTACTTGAAAGTAATTAAACTGCATTTCTCTCCCAGGTGTTCAGTCACATCATCTTAGCTGTTTCCAAATAAGGGGAGAAAAAAATGGAATTTGTATTCATCTTCAAGGTCACACAGAGGAATTAAAGCGATTTAGCACTGGGGCAGCAAGCGCAAAGATAGCAGAAGGGACTGGAAGTACAATCAGAGGGGCTCTTTCCCAGGCCCAGCATTAGGGCAAGATGCAGATCTTTAAGGACAGATATGAGTACCTGAAGGAAAGGGCCCAGGAATGAGAAGGAAGCAGATGAGGGCAGGTGGCCTCACCATCCCCTGCTTTCCTTTTCTGTGGAAGATGGGAGGGCCAGGAGATGAGGCTGGCAAGAAAAGATGGATGCGGCACAAGGGGGTGGGGTCAGAGAAAGAAACTGCAAATCCACAAAATAATTCTGTGTGCTGAGATGGCCACAGATACACATATGTGTGAAAATTATAAAATCACACACAGTAAATATAAATACCAACTCTGGGATACTGGCTACTTCTGGAAGGAAAAAGAGGGATCAGATAGGGAGGAGAATGCAAAAGGACTCTCTTTAACAGTGCATTTCTTTAAAAAAAAAAAAAAGGCAGATTGTTAACATTTGTTATTGCTAATTAATTTTGTTAAATAATTACAAGTGCCTCATTATTTTTAATATCTCCTGTAGGCTTAAAATATTCATATAAATAAGTACTCAGAAGAATCAGGAACAGGAAAAACATACATGACAAGGATTAAGGTTAGAGACATAAGGCTGTGAAGATCAAAAGTCCTCTAAATACACTGGTCAGGGACCTCCCCGGTGGTCCACTGGCTAAGACTCCCCACTCCTAATGCAGGGGCCTGGGTGCGATCCCTAGTCAGGGAACCAGATGGTGCAACTAAAAGTTTGTATGCCACAACTAGAGATCCTGCATGCCGCAACTAGATCCTNCTCCCCGGTGGTCCACTGGCTAAGACTCCCCACTCCTAATGCAGGGGCCTGGGTGCGATCCCTAGTCAGGGAACCAGATGGTGCAACTAAAAGTTTGTATGCCACAACTAGAGATCCTGCATGCCGCAACTAGATCCCGCACGCCGCAACCAGAGATCCTGCACGCCGCAGACAGAGATCCCGCACGCCGCAGCCAGAGATCCCGCACGCCACAACTAGAGATCCTGCATGCCGCAACTAGAGATCCTGCATGCCGATCCTGCATGCCGCAACTAGAGATCCTGCATGCCACAACTAGAGATCCTGCATGCCACAACTGAGACTCGGAGCAGCCTAAATAAAATCTGGACAAAATTACAGAAAAGACACATTGCTAGCAAGCAGAACTAAAAATGCTCCATCAAAACGTGGTGCTGCCTTCACTCTAGATGAACCGTGATCTCTTCTCCCTGCTCATGGAGAAGGGCTACAAAATGCGCACAAAGGGTCATGATTAAAGAACTGGGTTTAGAAAATTTACAAAGACACTTTCACTTATGTGTTCCCAACTAATATTCTACTAGATCCAACAAGGCTTTTGTCCCTGCTAATGTGTGTACCACTGAGATGTAAGTAGAACTGGATGAAATTCAAAGTAAAACTTGAATAAAGTAAGTTAAGGGAGGTCTAGTAAATTCCTCTCCAAGAAAAAACCTTGTGTCAGATTCATACTTTAACCAGTAATTTTCTTTATGAACTTTAGAGACACTGGGGCTGAGACAGAATAAAATTAAAATACCTAAAATTTTCTGAGTAAGAAATGAACAGTAACTTGGGAGGCTGAGGGTAGGGGGCAAGCCAGCTGGGGAGAAGAGGGTTTCTCCCCCAGGCCCAGGGTTCAGGCAAGACGCTAAGGCCCTGTAGAAAAAAAAATAAGGGCAAGTGTTCTGGTAGTATGAATTTTATAACTAAATTTCATGAAATACCTACAATATAACCTAGAACTGACAGTGTTTGGGGAAGAACGAGTAGGTAAGTCCTGAAAAAAAGGTGCAACGTGTGTCAGCGGCATAAGCCTGATGCGGCAAGAGGGAACAAGCTCCTTAGGATCCACAGATGTGCTTGCGCAGGACACTGAGCCCCCTACTGCACTAGGGAAGACGGGGGTGAGAGAGCCTAACTGTATCTGAATCTCAAAATGCAGGGAGCCCTCAGAAGGGGTTCCATAAAGAGGGATGAAAACCAAGTTCCTATTTCTGACCAGTGCCGCCTGGATGACGGTGCTAGGATAAAGAAAATTCCAGCGTGGAGGCGGAGGAGGTTCACACTGATGACAAAGGGTCCCCTGCATGGACACACACTGAGTGGCTCCTCTTTTTGGGGCCACAAAGCAGGTGAGAGATTTCAAGGAAACTACTCCAGACTGGGGAGGAAAGCAAAGATGACTTAGGGGTGAGTGGGTGTGTGTGTGTCTGTCTGTCAGAGAGAGAGGGTCGGGGGGATGGAAACAGACAGACAGATACAGAAGCAGAAAAAAACACAAGACCAAGACTTCTCTCTCTGCAGGTGCAGGAAGGCTGTATGTACTAAGGAGAGGATGGTAGAATAGGAGAGGGCATCGTATCACTGACACTGTTTAGAACTTCCGCACATGGAGATCATTTTAATGGGTTTTATTGTCTACAAACCAGGCAGCCTCTTATTACCTGTACCCAGGCGGCTGCCTGCAGTGGCCCAATACTGGTGTCTACAGCAGCGTGTAGACTGCAGGTGTTGGTAGAACTGAGGAAAAGAATCAACGGGCCCCTGTGGATGCATAAAGGCTGGAAGTGAGGCCTCTTCCAGCGTCCTGAGAGGCCAGAGAATGAACCTGGGCACCCTTCCAACTCAGAGGAGCAGGGTGTGCCTTAGCTCTTGGCTCTCAGGCACTGGAAGAAGGGCAGAAAGAAGAATTTTATTTTGGTGGCAGGGAATAAAGCTGGTATTTAAAAGTATAATATCTATCTTAACCTTATATTAATTTTTTCACATTAATTAAGCTTCTGATTATGAATCCATAGCAGGGGTTTGTTCAAGGAATGTTACCACACATTTCTTGCAAGAAATTAACCACACATGAACCACACCAGAGAATACTGAATCACTTGTTAGGAAGACAAAAATGACCTTTCAAAGTATGAAATATTCTCACAGAAGAAGGGACTATGCACATCCTTCATCTCTCCTATTGTATCTTGCAAACAGCTATGGAACTGACTTGCTGAACTAGCTCTGCCCAGGCAAATATTAACCAATGAGGAGGGGTTTCTGCAGCACCCAACAGAATTCACTGCTCCTATGAGTAATCTTAGAAAGAGGAGCTTGACATGGAAACTCTTCTAGAAGGTGGATGAGGCTGCAGAAACCCTGACTGAGCATGCTTCCACCCATGCTTGGTCTGTGACTCTGGCTGGTCACTTAACCATGTCCCTTTTTTCAAAAATCAGTAAGTATACACACCAGAGGAGAAGGCAATGGCACCCCACTCCAGTACTCTTGCCTGGAAAATCCCATGGATGGAGGAGCCTGGTAGGCTGCAGTCCATGCTAAGGGTTGGACACGACTGAGCGACTTCAGTTTCACTTTTCACTTTCATGCATGGAGAAGGAAATGGCCACCCACTCCAGTGTTCTTGCCTGGAGAATCCCAGGGATGGGGGAGCCTGGTGGGCTGCCGGCTGTGGGGCCGCACAGAGTCGGAGAAGACTGAAGCGACGTAGCAGCAGCAGCAGCAGCAGCATGCACGCCAGAAGCAGTGGCGTGTATAGGTCACTGAGAGACAGGGAACACTGAGAGCCTCCTGGGCCAGACTCCATCTCCTCTGCACTTGGACAGCTGGACAGGCATCCATCTGGAGACGTGTGGTATAGCCCAGTCTTCGCTGTAGGCTTTCTGTATAAAATTTAACACCTGAAAGGCCAGAAGCTAGGCAGGACTTACTCCCTCGCTAAGAAAACATAGCATTCTGTCCCTGAAGTCCCAGAGGGGCTGTGTGATCCTCCAGAGGGCAGGGTGGAAAGCTCTGTAAGTTCCTTCATGAGATTCCACGTGTCATTCTTTTCTTATCCCGAGAGATTCAGGTTAATGGGAGTGTCTCTTGTGGCNGGCAGGACTTACTCCCTCGCTAAGAAAACATAGCATTCTGTCCCTGAAGTCCCAGAGGGGCTGTGTGATCCTCCAGAGGGCAGGGTGGAAAGCTCTGTAAGTTCCTTCATGAGATTCCACGTGTCATTCTTTTCTTATCCCGAGAGATTCAGGTTAATGGGAGTGTCTCTTGTGGCATCACTTGGATTCCATCTCCCTTAGGCTAATGAGATGCATCAGCACTTACATCATTTTCAAGAGTGTGTAGGAAGGAAACAACACAGCATAAAGAAGTTAAATGATCCGGAAACCTCTAACGCGTTGTCCACCCTCTGTGAACATCACTGGCTGCTGCTGCGGCTAAGTTGCGTCCAACTCTGTGCGACCCCATAGACGGCAGCCCACCAGGCTCCTCTGTCCCTGGGATTCTACAGGCAAGAACATTGGAGTGGGCTGCCATTTCCATCTCCAAACATCACTGGAAAGCTCCCCAAAATGATTTAAAAGCCTGGGANGTCCACCCTCTGTGAACATCACTGGCTGCTGCTGCGGCTAAGTTGCGTCCGACTCTGTGCGACCCCATAGACGGCAGCCCACCAGGCTCCTCTGTCCCTGGGATTCTACAGGCAAGAACATTGGAGTGGGCTGCCATTTCCATCTCCAAACATCACTGGAAAGCTCCCCAAAATGATTTAAAAGCCTGGGAGGACACTTGGCAGACAGAGACCACAGTAACGATTAAGTTCTCACAGGAAGCTCACATATGAAGTTTGAGAACTCAACACTGGGTTAATTTTGACCCCACTTGCAGTACAACGCTGTAAATATCTGTGCGCATATGCTTCCCACTCCCCCACAACAAGAAAGTCAGGAAGAGTGAAAACAGCAAGGTTTAAAAGCGAGGCTCAAACATTGAGAAGACCAAAGTTCCTCTGAAACATATGAAATGAAAACATGAAAAGGACTTTCAATTATCAAATTCAACATCCTTTAATATAAAGGAAACTGAGGCCCAGGATGGAAAATAACCCCACAGCTGCTAGTTAGCCATATGAGGTCTTTGCGATAGCTATTGAAGTTGTTCATCTGAGCCAGTATCTTGATATCCTTCCTCTCTCCATTAAACAGTCAATATATGCCAAATAAATCTCTGAATTATCCCTTAATGTATTTCCTTCCACTGCTTATATCTGGGTTTGCATGAAATTTGAGAGTTCATTTAGTTCATTCCCATTAAGCAGAACTAAGTTTCAGAAATATAATAGATACTCATTTTCCTGTTTTTTTTTTTTAAGGTCTATTAAAACAATGAGTTCTTAATTACTTTGATACTGCCAACATGTACTAATTCAAAATAATATCTCTAATGGGTAACTCACTATGTCATGTCAAATGAGAAACACATCACGTAACAACATGGACTCTCAAGATGCCCAGTGAAGAGGAGGGTAAGATGAGGCATGCACTAAAATAATTACAGGGTCAGGCAGACAAGGGTCAGAAAATCATCACAGGAGTAGAATAGATGATGTCATCCTTCCTACCTGGGGGATGAGTAAAGTGACTTAGAGGCAACTCTGAGACTGGATTAAGTAACATGAAGATGCAAGGGCATTCCAAGTTATATGCTATCTGCTGCTGCTGCTGCTGCTAAGTCGCTTCAGTCGTGTCCTACACTGTACGACCCCACAAACGGCAGCCCACCAGGCTCCCCGTCCCTGGGATTAAGCAAAGCGGTAGCAAACATGGAGTATACATGGAAAAAACACAAACAAGTTCAGTCTTGCAAAATAAAGCATAGAAATTGGAGAGTTTTATGTCCATATAAATCGGACATAAAAATAGAAAGTTAGATGTAATTCAGCATGTGCAAAATGTCTGGAGATAAGAGGGAAAAAAATGCTTTTTCCCTTCATCCCATAGTCCGTATGGAATCGTTCATTTAAGCTTTATACACAATTTTGAAGCAACCCCTATTTAATGAGCACCAAAGAAAGATCAGAGACATAAGTTTAAGAAAACCATGGTCTCCACCTTCATGGCACTTCGTCTGCAGTGACAGCGACAGAAAAGCAGTCACTGAAGACAACACAACGACACTGGCTGAAAGCCAGGCTTGTAAGGGAACGGTAATAGGGCTCCGAAGCGTAAAATTATGAGGTAGTAGCTACTGAGATAAAGGAGAGCATGTTAAGCATCCAAAGATAAAAGCGCATTAAAAACACTCAGGGGTGTGAGAGAAATTACATCTTCACCCAAAGCCAGAGCAAATGATGAAATTACGACGACATCCAAAATTATGCTTCAAGAAAGTATATCTGGCAGCAGTATGTAAAAGACAAATTGGGAAGAGGAAATAACTACAAAATGCTTTACTCCAGAATCTAGAAAAATGGTAGGAGGCCCCCAGTTGGCCCAGTTCCACTGGGAATATCATGGAGACAGAATTCATTCACTGAGCAATCACAAACTTAGGGAGCAGAGGAAACGCACCTCACACTTGAGAACGGATCCACCAAAACTGGGAACTGGGGAGAGAAAGCACGTGCAGCATGAAATTGAGAAGTGGAAGAATGCTTAAGAAAAAGAGGGCAGAACCCGTAGAGAGAAAGGAGGAAAACCTGGAATAAACACAAAGGAACACAGGAGGAAGAATGGTGTGGGCACGGGGGGGGGGGGGGGGGGGCG
>SJYX01019917.1:36440-103965 GCA_006410675.1 Oreotragus oreotragus
GGTGGGGGTGGGCCGACAGGAAAAAAAAAGACTCCTGGTGACAGAATCCACGTTGTCCTTCAGTAAAGGAGCTTCCGAAGAGATGGAGCACAAGCCAAATTGCAAAATACCATGAATTACTGGATTGTGAAAGCAAATTACTCTTTAGAACTCTTGAGAAACTCCACAGGGGAGGGAAGGAGAAACGCTGGTAATTTAAGAAGCATCACGGAAACTTCCCTGCGGTAGATGAGACTTAAAAAAGGGTGTAGGTCAGAAAAAAGAACTCAGAAGAGAGAGAAGAGTCAAATCATCTTTATTAGCAGGCAGTTCATATTTCTAACTTGAATCTACAGTCCAAAGCATTTCCTCCTGCTTTGTTCTTCAAGACCAAGGACTTCAATTTGCTACCCTCTACCTTCACCAGTTGGTGAAGACCTTTATATATTTAGGATTTATCATTTTATCACCTCTCCATCTTTACTTCTGGGTGAAAATACCAATCCCTTAGTCCTTTCTCATCAGTTTTATTCTTTGCCTTGGTTTTTTCCTTTGTGACTTTCTCATTTTCTACAGAGTCTCTTTGGGAGAAAAAAAAATATCCATAAGAGGGTCCAATAATTTAAAAAAAGCTGAGCCTAAATTGAATTTTTTTTTAAGTAGGTATAAGATGATCCCTCTTTTCTTATAGTTTGCAAAATCATTTCATTTTGTTTTCAAAGCAGAAGAATCATTTTTCTAATTAAATCCTACAAGATAAAGGAGCTGCTATGGATACAACAAAGGTAAGCAAGCCAGAACCGCAGCTATGGGGCATTCTTCTTGCTGAGTGCTAGCACTGCGCTGCTTTTTCACTATTAACACTTCTCATAGAATACCTCTGCAAGTTACCTTTCTTATAACACATAAAAAATGCCTCTATCACTCCATGATTGTCGCTCTTTCCCGAAACCTCTTCCTACCTACAAATGTGATGCAGAATTCTGAGCACCCAATCCCAGGCATTAGCAACTTCTTTTCTTAACAGCTTCCTGGCAGCTCAAACCGATGTGAACAGTGTCTTGAAGTCAGGTCACTGATAAGCTTAGAAACCACAGAACTGACCCAAACACTGTTTATTTGTCGCAAAGAAGATGTTTCTTCTTTTTCCCCTCCAGGAAAAGTCAAAGTTAGCAAAATTCCCCCTCCACTAAATATCCTAGATGCCCTGAGCAACAAAATGCGTCATCTATAACAAGTGATAGAAAAGAACCATGAAAAGTGTATTTGTTCACCCTGATACTAACCTAATAAACTTAACAGCCAAGCCCAGGTCAGCTATACAGCAAGTTCCGCTTTTCTTCACCAGGATGTTCTTACTTTTCAGATCTCGATGTGCAATTGCTGGCTTGCCTTGAGTGCTAAAGATTTCAGTGTGTAAGTGACATAGGCCACTGACTGCGGAATAGGCTAGCTTCAACATCGACTTGGTGTCTAGGGTGGTGGACTTCAGGTAATCATAGAGGGAGCCGTTTTCATGATAATCGGTGATGAGGTACAACTGTGTCCAGGACCCCGTTCCTTTGATATCTGCAGCAATGAAGCCTAAAAGGAAAGAAGACAAAAAGGTTGAAGCTACGTGTTCTCTAAATACTACCAGGATAATTCATTTTTTCAACTATCGTCCTCTGTCATAGGTGTCTTTTATTCAGCATTTCATTCAGTTTTCCGATTGTGCTTATGAGAGCATTAAATGACTAATACCCATCGTTGTTGTAGTTTAGTTGCTAAGTTGTATCTGAACTCTTTGTGACCCCATGGACTGTAGCCCACCAGGCTCCTCTGTCCATGGGATTTCCCAGGCAAGAATACCGGAATGNCGATTGTGCTTATGAGAGCATTAAATGACTAATACCCATCGTTGTTGTAGTTTAGTTGCTAAGTTGTATCTGAACTCTTTGTGACCCCATGGACTGTAGCCCACCAGGCTCCTCTGTCCATGGGATTTCCCAGGCAAGAATACCGGAATGGGTCACCATTTCCTTCTCCAGGGAATCTTCCCGACCCAGGGATCCAACCTGCATCTCCTGCTCGGGAGGTAGACTCTTTACCACTGAGCCACGTCAGAAGCCCATCACAGATAACCAAAACAATAGGGGTAGAGAAACACTAAGCATTTGTATCTGAAAACAGGATACCTTTCGAATCAGTAGCTGATATTTAAATTATTTCTAAGTAAACAGTAAATAGTTCATGGTATTGTAATTACACATAAGACACTGTTTACAAAACAGGCACACACTCCATGATTAGCTGACACTCTTTCTACTTGAATAATCCAGCTAGATCATTTCTAACTTAAAAAGGAAATCAATTCTCAATATAAACTGGATATAAATAAACCCTGCAGATAAAATTCCCATAACTTCACAGTACTTCGACAAAAATGTGCTCCTTCAAATCCCTAAGAAATCTGAGAAATTTCGGTATTGCATTTGCATTTCCTGTCTCTTTATTTGAACATGTTTCATTTCAAGCCCACCATCCATTCATAGAAGTACCTTAGTCATTCCCCCTGTGAGGTCTCCCATTAGAAGTATATAACATTCTTGGGCTCATGCCAAAAAGAAAATGTCTATATATTTCATAGTGGGTCTAGACAGATGAGTTAATATGCAGATGTTAACAGAGAAAAAGAGGAAAGCTAGGAAACCCTGAACATCACTAATACAGACTTATACTCACCCAAGATGTTTTCATGCCTCATCAACACCGTCTGATATATTTCAGTCTCTCGGAACCAGCTGGCCTCCTCTGTAGTGAAGAACACTTTCACAGCTACCTTTTCGCCACGCCACTTTCCCATCCAAACTTCCCCATAGCGACCTTTTCCAATCTGTTTCACCATCTGAATTTGCTTTGCTATCGTCCTCTGGACCTGTTAAATCCCCCAACACACTGTTAGTGCATTCATGGCACTACAGATTTGTTTAATGTTTTCTTTTTTCCTTCAGAGAAGAAAACAATTGCATGTAAAATATATTTAGCCAGTAGTTTTTCTTTATATGGGTTTCCCAGGTGGCGCTAGTGGTAAAGAATGTGTGTGCCAATGCGGCAGACACAAGAGACTCGGGTTCGATCCCTAGGTTGGGAAGATCCCCTGGAGGAGGAAATGGCCACCCACTCCAGTATTCTTGCCTAGAGAATCCCAAGGACAGAGGAGGCTGGTGAGACAAGTTATTTTTATTTACTTATTAATTTTACTTATTATGTTGTCCTCTTTTAAATATACATTTGAGACTGTTGGTTTTGAGTGCTTGAAGTATTGTTTCCAAATTATTATTTCATTTTACGGATTATTATTTTCACAGAGAAAAACACTTGAAGGGTTCACAGTCACTGGCAGAAAAGAATACTTTTCACTTCTACCCCTAGTGTGGGACACTAGATACTCTGAAGCAAATCATGCCACTATATGCTTCGATAACATACAACAAAACAAAAAGGCAATGCACTATTGGGCGTGCACAGAAATACTTGCAGAGGAAATCTCTAAGCAGGGAGGTGTAGGCAGAGGAAGGGAAGAGTTAGGAACAGAGCAGGGTGAGATAAGCATTCAGCATATACAAATGCCAGGCTGCTATCTGGGCAAAGAATAACACCAGCCTTGAGATCTAGATGATGAACTCTGACCCTTTTAACATGAGAGACATTGAACCCTGGGCTTTAGCGATAAGCCTGAACCACTGAATGGGACCAAATTTGCCAGCACACCACCACCACGGCTCCTGGCAAAAACAGATACAAATCCTCTCTTGGGGAAGTTATTGCAGAATATGCTTCACTCCACTGCTATGGAAGGATACTAGACCCTCTGAAGGAGCTCCTGCCACCCTACAACTTGGTCATGGATAAAATATAAGAAGCAAAAAACTGTAATGCATTATTGGGCTCACAAGGGAATAAAGGAACTCCCCAAGGTGGGGAGGGGAGGGAGAGAAGGAAGGGAAGAAAGAAAACAGAGGGAGGGGGAGAGAGAGGATCCCATAAGGTAAATGCCCTAAAACAAAAGGAAACACCCACTGCAAATGAGGCAAGAGAAGGAATCCAAATAGGTTTAACACCTTCAGATCACAGATACTGGAATCTTCAGGTACAGAATGCCCCACTACACGAGATGTGTGACGAATGTGAAGAATAGGAGACAGAATGAAACATAAGCAAGGAGTAAGAAATCACTGAAAACTATGCTTTGAGGTGGAAGGGCTGTCACGACCAAAAATGTAAGATGGGAAGGGAGAACAGCCCATTACAGCTGGGGAAAAAGCAAAGCTCTGAGAGCGCTCTGAAGAATTACGAAGTGCGGCAGAGACAGGCAGAAGGAAAACAAGAAGGTTCAAGTGGCATAGGGGTTAACTGTCTCTTTACACATGATCATCATTCATTCTGTGCTTAAATTTTTAAAAACGCCATGACTAAAGGGGCTAAGTGTTGGTGACTATTTACATAATTTGGGATATACAAAGAATCAAACATAGAACTCTCATAAGGTCTGCTTAGAAAGTTGGGACGTACTCTTCCCAGAGACAGGCTTTGCATCAAGTAAATTCAAAGTGTTTCTTTCTGTATTTATACTTTTAAGGGTCATGTAACTATACTGAGCTAACTATATATGAGCTACTGTAATTAACCTGAGCAAACTCCAGGAGATAGGGGAGGACAGGGAAGCCTGGTGTGCTGTAGTCCATGGGGTTGCAAAGAGTTGGATGCAACTTAGTGACTCAACAACAACTATACTGAGCTCACCTAGATAATCTAGAATAATCTCATCTCAAGGTCAGCTGATGAGCAACTTTAGCATCTCAGCCACCAAGGAAGCCCAGCTGATGAGCAGCTTTAATTCCCCTTTGCCCCTTGTAAAACAACAGATTCTAGGGCTAAGGACATGAACATTAGGGGAGCTAGCATTCTGACCACCACGGATGTCTACCAGCGGGGATGGGCTCTGTTTTTGTCTAATGAATGATTTCATCAATTCAAGACGTAATGCTATCCGTTGCCAGAATCACTAACAGCACTAATATCAGACTGAAAGCTTTGGGGGACAAGACAGTCTTTTTCCTTTCCTCTCAAAGAAGAATTAAAGAATAAAAGCATTGCTGACAGGACGTTAAGCCACTCAGCCTGAAGGAAATGAGGCATCAAGTGCACGTGTAGACCAGCCTCCCTCCCTTTAGGAGTCGAAAAGGCCCTGTAGGAGACAGTCAGTCCATTTCCCTTCCCCAACAAGGGAGCAGAAGCTTCAAGAGCACTGAGCAGCTGAGGGCCGGATCCGTAAGTGGCTATACTACTGACCTGAGAGGAGACTTCCTACACTGATTAAAGAAGTATTATTAACTTACAGCTGATACAAAGCATTGCTTATGTAAATCCACAGAACATTTCCTAATATAAACAGTTTTAAGTCCACTCTTTTTCTAATGATGACATATATAATGAATTTGATATGAGTACAGACGAAATTGGCAACGTTCACAAGAACAGGAGCAACTTATCTCAAAATAATAAGTTCTCACTAAACTATATTCAGAAATTTAAAATATACTTCAATTTTGAGATTTATTATAACATCTACGAATATACTTCTATTCTGAGATTTATTATAACATCTACGGACCCAAAAATAAATTTTGAAAAATGTTTTAACTATGTCAATTATTTCCGTTTTTCTTTGATTTAGTTAATGTTTCAGGTCTTTCTGTACTCAAACTTTCCTTCTATATCACATCTTTAGATATCAGTTTTGAAAGTTAGATTATACACACTCAATACAATCATTATAATTGTGATTCAAAACAGAGAAGAATTATGTCATGTAAAGTGAGGACAACTCACTGTAAGGATTACAAGGGTTATCACTATTTTAGAAATGTCTTTCTATCTAGTGATCAGTTATCTGTGTCCAATGGTAAATTAAGCCCATGTGGACCCTAGAAACCTCTGTGCTCTTTGTCCCTGAATTGACAAAGTACACACCTCTACACACAAATACACTGTTTAACATATCTGCTTAATAAGACCATGTTAATGTTGCATACTGGACAGATTTTTCACAACAGATTCCTCAACTGAGAGGTTTAGTGTTTGGTTAGACAATTTACTTCACCTTTTGTTCCTTTACACGGTCAGATAAATAGGGTATACATAAATAACGTTACTATTGATTAAATACATGGTATGCAGGTATTCAAAATGCCAGGCATATTTATATGTATATGTTTGTACTTGTATGTATGTATATGTGTGTGTGTGTATATATATATATATGTGTGTGTATATATATATATATATATGGCAGGGAAAATTCTTACAACCACTCTATGATATTCCTCCCTTAGAGGATTTATATACAAAGTCACTTAGTAAATATTAGTTCCAAGTATTTGTTTATACACAAGACATGAACTTTCCCTTTATGTTAATGAAATAAATGACAAAGTGGAATTAAGGTGAGATATTCATTCATATAATACGAAGAGAGACTACTGAACATTCCTGTACTGTTTATCTTAAAAAAACAAATCTTAAAGCAATACCAAGGCTTTCCCTTCGCTCAAGTGAGTGAGAGGATCCTTCTTCCCATCCTGTTGTTATCGAATGCAGGTCTTAATTTTACTTAACATTTGGCTCACAAGCACTGGGAGCACAGATTCTAGAGGTAGATCACCCGGGTTTGACTCCTGGCTTCTCCATGGACCAGCTGGTTGACCCCAGTGGGCTTGGGCCCCTATATGTGACACAGGATACATTTCTACACCACCTCACAGTGGCTATGAGGATTAAATGAGATCATCCTTTAAAGGCCAGAATCTGCCCAGGGCTGGACCTCTGGCAACCTGGCTGCTCTTAATCATATATGGTTAGTAGCCAAACACTGCTGTTTGGTACCCAGATTACACAGATTAATATTTTCACAGATACCAAAAGTTGGGAGTTGAAGGTTTTCTTTTTTTAACAAATAAATAATTGAGCAGCCTCTTTAATCACTCCAGGATGCCAAGTGACAAAATGTAGTTTCCGCCTCAAAAGAGATGCGAGTCCACCTAAAGACACAGGTACATTAATACCAATTTCAATGTTATTTTAAACAGCTATATTGGTTGCTGCATTGGTTATGCAAACTTCGGTTATGACATAAGTTAAACAGACTATCTCAGTCTAATCTGTCACAGAGATAAAACATGGGGCATAATCTGAGGAACTCTCCAGAAAGACATTATATTTGCAAAGACATGGATTTTAAAAACATGTTGTATTTTCAAAACAATTACTCAAGGCTGATGCCAGAGCTCAAGAATCCAGTGCAGAAGAGGTGGGAGGAGAGGGATGCTATGCTTATCAAGCTAAGAAAGAAGACCCACAATCATGACTGGATATTTGAGTGTATTATGCAGGAAAGTGAGAGAGCAGCAAGGTCAAAGATTTGAGAGAGAACTCCACAGGAATGAGAAAGATGGGCTAAAAGGAGGAAGACAGTAGTTTCCAATTCTAAGAGTGTAAGTATCTGATTGGTTAACATCAAAGGGAATTTTAATATCTGTACTTGAAAAAGAAGTGTAATAAAACATTTTAAAATGTAAGAATAGCATTTGTTATATATCAGTTAAATTCTAAGAATGAAAAGTCAAGCAACTTGATAAGAACTTTACATTAAAAAAAAGATTTATATCCTAAGTAGTATCAGTTTGGTCTTAACAACTTCACAAGTGGTTTTCTGTCTGGTGTATTACCTCCAGGGGAGGTATTAGTGGAAGAGTACAGAGTTTGGCCACCTGATGCGAAGAAATGACTCATTTGAAAAGACCCAGATGCTGGGAAAGATTGAGGGCAGGAGGAGAAGGGGACGACAGAGGATGAGATGATTGGATGGCATCACTGACTCAACGGACATAAGTTTGAGTAAGCTCTGGGAGTTGGTGATGGACAGGGAGGCCTGGTGTGCTGCAGTCCATGGGGTCGCAAAGAATCGGACACGACTGAACTGAACAGAGTTTCAGTTATGCAAGATGAATAAGTCCCAGAGATGTGCCGCACAACACAGTGCCTATAGTTAATAATGGAATATTGCATTCTTTTTTCCCTAGTTTGAAGCAAAAAGTTGATACTCACTTTATTTTTACTTAGATATACTTAGCATATAACATTTTGTAAGTTTAAGGTATACAGTGTGTTGATTTGATATATTTAAATAATGAGATATGATTATCACAGTAGCATTAGCTAACCTCTATTTAACCTCTATTAAATAGATATGTATTATAATCTTAAAAAATTTGCAAAGAGGTTAGCTCTTGCACTGGGCTCTTATCATAAAATAATAATAATGAATGGGGCAGGAGGCAACTTTTGGAGGTGATGGATATGTTTATGGCCTAGACTGCGTGATGGCTTCAGGGGTGTATGGTGGTTTAGTCACTAAGTGGGGTCCAACTCTTTGTGACCCCATGAACTGTAGCCCGCCAGGCTCCTCTGTCCATGAGCTTTCCCAGGCAAGAATACTCGAGTGAGTTGTCATTTTCTTCTCCAGGGTAGCTTCCCAACCCAGGGATCAAAACCAGGTCCCCTGAATTGCAGACAGATTCTTTACTGACTGAGCCACCTACTTATCTCCAAGCTCTTCAAGTTATATACGTTAAATGTATACAGCTTTTTGTATGCTAAGGAAAAGAGTTATAAAATAAATTCTTGGCCTGAGATTTTTAAGTTACTTTTAGTACTAAGTAAAAGGTCACCAAAAGAATCAAGTAAACAAGACATCCAAAGTCAGAACCAGACAATAAAGATTAGGAAAATCAATCTCGGAATTTATATAGTTTATAAAGGAAAATACTTCTCATTGTTATTTCCATTTCAAGTCCCAACAATCTTTTTGCATGGTCCATAAAGTAACCAAACGCTTTTCTCATTAAAGCAAGTGCCTTGGATTCACTATATATTTTCTTCCAAGTTGGCAGCGCTGACCATCAGAAAATTAAAACTCTCCTGAATGGAAAAGCCAGGGCTTCACCCTGAAACATAAACCTTCCAGCTGAGAGGCAGCCTTCTTCCCTTTTAGAAGTACTCAGATCCCAGTCGGTTGTAATACTTTTGCCTTCAAAAGCCAGGCCAAAGTGCTGTAACGTTATCCTTCCTGAAAACAGAGGGAAGATGGTCCCATGTCGAATGTTTTCTAATCTGCTCTTTATCAGAACGTAGAGGTCTGGATTGTAACCATACACTTACATTAAAGAACAATGACCTCACCCCCAATATGTCAAAATGTTATCAGGAAACCCTGCATCTGAGATCTGATGTCTGACTGCAGAGCGCTTTCCTTTGTCCACTGCCCTATCTGTTTCAGTAAAATGACACCCAGCAGACATTTCCTTTACATTCAAGGTATGTTCCTCTCATACCAGCAGAGGGAGGCCTGATCCACTCCCTGAGCTCTGCGACTGCTCAATTAAGTCTCTCAGGGATTCTCCGGGAGGAATGTAAGTTTCATCCTGTTCTAACCCAATGCTGTACCGAGGTCTGGCTTCTTGTCTTTTATACCTGAAGATGCACAAAGGGAGAAAACGTTAGACACTGGACTGCAACGACAGGGACAGAACACGCGGAGCCACGGCAGGCTTCATCTTTGCACGTAAATACAGGATTAGATGCTCAATACATATTATCCTCAGTTATGATTTCCAAAGCACAAAGTCATCATGAGTGTTCCAACCTATTTTTAAAACTAAACTTCAAATTTTCACTCAGTCACAACCATCTTTAATTTTCTTTCTCTGTTTCTTTCGATTGCATATATCCAAGCGGCCTACATTCCATTAACATTTGTATACAGTTCCAATAGTAGCAGTTGCTCAGTCGTGTCTGACTCTTTGCCACTCCATGGACTATAGCTCACCAGGCTCTTCTGTTCAAGGGATTCCCCAGGCAAACATACTGGAGTGGGTTGCCATTTCCTTCTCCAGGATAGTTCCAATATCCTGTCCCTAAAATCTTTTCTTACAAGGTCCTTAATCAGCTAAAGATNTCAGTCGTGTCTGACTCTTTGCCACTCCATGGACTATAGCTCACCAGGCTCTTCTGTTCAAGGGATTCCCCAGGCAAACATACTGGAGTGGGTTGCCATTTCCTTCTCCAGGATAGTTCCAATATCCTGTCCCTAAAATCTTTTCTTACAAGGTCCTTAATCAGCTAAAGATGCCGATTTTTGGTTTACAAAAGACATTGTAACTTTCTCATAAAAAGCAATGTATAAAGCAATAGTATAGATAAACCGAAACTTTAAAAGCTTTTGTCAATAATCATGTCTTCAGTTAGAATTGATATTTGAGTCAACGCTTATTTGTAGAATAGTAACCTACATAAGTATTACAAAAGGGCAACCATAACAACTTAAAGGTCCCTGATATTTCATAAACCAGAAAATGAGTTCTTAGGTGATTGAAAATAATTTGTAATGTTGTTGTTTACTTGCTAAGTCGTGTCCGACTCTTTGCGACCTCATGGACTGTAGCCTGCCTGTCTCCTCTGTCCATGGGATTTTCCAGGCAAGAATATTGACTATGGGTTGCCATTTCCTTCTCCAGGGGATCAGAAAATGAGTTCTTAGGTGATTGAAAATAATTTGTAATGTTGTTGTTTACTTGCTAAGTCGTGTCCGACTCTTTGCGACCTCATGGACTGTAGCCTGCCTGTCTCCTCTGTCCATGGGATTTTCCAGGCAAGAATATTGACTATGGGTTGCCATTTCCTTCTCCAGGGGATCTTCCTGACCCATGGATCAAATCTACATCTACTAACTGAACATAGTCTATCTTAATAATCAATCTGTAAGTTATCTTTCATAATCATTCAATACTAAGGGAATCCTGTTAGCTTACAAATCAAGGAATTACTGAAGTGATTCTAAGTCAGCACGGTCATTTCTTGCTTTGAATCAGAGGTTAGTAGCAACTAGTTGCTGAATTTCCTGGCTACCATAACTTTCCTAGAGATGAAATTCTTCTGGGTAATCTTGATATTTGAAGCAGAAACAAGATAGCTATCTATTAATAACTTCATTAGGACAAATGATTATCAGTAGTAACTGATATTGTCAGTGAAATCTAATATCTAACTAGGTCAAGGAAAGCTGTGATGAAAAACATCAACTGGTAGAACAGTATGAGGATGATTTTATAAACTCAAAATTCTACATCCACGTGTTGGAAACTTACCTGAAGTAACAGAATAAAATGATGAGGACCAAGAGCAAACTACACACGGTCACAGATATAAGTAAAGCTTTGTGGTGTATAGGCCCGTCAACAAAATCTGAAATTAAATAGAAGTAAAGAGAGGCATAATACAGTATTATTTTTACTTGAAAATTAGGAAGCAAGTCTTTCCTCAAAGTGCTTGCTAACCTCCATGTGTAAGATGTGAGGTTCTTTTAATCTGCTTATTGATAAGAAATAAATATATACTCTCAAAATTTGAGTAAATAAGCTTGAGTAACATGAAGCCCTGTTCATCTAGGCACTCACTTCAAGAGTACACATTTCTTCCTCTTTGGAAGGAGTAGGTTTGACACAGGATAAAAGCACAGAATATAAATAAATGTAAATGGACCGATACCCTTAAAATATAAGCAGATATTTTATTTCAGAGCTAGTTGATAGGTTTCCAGGCTTTTCTCATGTGGTTTCTGGGGCACTCTACAGCATAAATTTGGATAAAAAATGAATCTATATTCATTGTACATAAAGAGCAAAGCAATCCTATGATGGATAGAAAGGAACACAATTCCTCAAATATTGGCAAATAAATAGAATACACGGATGTGCAATACTTTAAACAAAGATGCTCTTCAAAAATACATAACTAATTTTTTCATAAATGGCATCAGTTTTTAAAAGAATGGATGTGTCTACTCAAAGAATTATGGTGTGATCTTTTTAAAGAACAAATCATTAAATAGTATTCACGCTATTTTAACTCCAGTTCTTCACAAATAAGATTTCCTTATAGCATGATTTTTCAAAACTCCTAAAAATGACTAGGAGGGCTTTATACAAATGTTGATTTACTGACTTCAACACCAGAGATTTTTATTCAAAGTATTTTATTTTTATTTTACAACCATCCCAGGTGATTTTATATGCAGTAGTCTCTGGAACGTATGTTTTTTCTGAGAAAATTGACTGAAAGCCAGGTGCACTTACATAGTAACAGAATTAGCACCATTCTGATTAAGGGCACCATACATCCTTGGGAGAATCATTGCTGCTTCTTATCTTTGAAAGGTATCATGTATTGTAATTTATTACTTTGGTTACCTACAAACAAGATGTTTTCTAACTGTGCTATGCACTTTTCATTGTTCGGCTACCTGAACATTCTGGCTGGGGACCTCATCCCACTCAATGTAACTTTCTTTTTTCACTCAAAAGCATTATATATTCCCTGAAGAAAAACTGAATAGCACAAATTAACTGAAATAAATAAAACTGCCATAAAGAAAACTTACTATAACATTTTACCATATGTCTTTCCAGTCTCATTTCAACAAACAAAAAAATTTCATGAGCAAAACAGTTCACAAAAATGCTTTATAAACCCACAGCTCTATTATGTTCAACAGTTAAAATATGTAGAAAAACTGAATAGCACAAATTAACTGAAATAAATAAAACTGCCATAAAGAAAACTTACTATAACATTTTACCATATGTCTTTCCAGTCTCATTTCAACAAACAAAAAAATTTCATGAGCAAAACAGTTCACAAAAATGCTTTATAAACCCACAGCTCTATTATGTTCAACAGTTAAAATATGGAAGTAAACCGTGTCCACTGATACAAGAATGGATAAGCAAAATGTGGTGTATTACGTAAGATGTAGTTCAGCCTTAAAAAGGAAGGCGTTCCTGACAGATGCTACAATGTGAATGAACCTCGAGGACATGAGGCTAAGGGAAATAAGCCCGGCATAAAAAGATGAACACTCCACTTATATGAGACACTTAGAGAAGCCAAAATCATAAAGACAGAACGAAGAATGGTGGCTGTCAAGGGTTAGGAGGGACGAGCGTTGGGGAAAACTAAAGCTTAATGGGTAAGAGTTTTGTTCTACAAGATAAACAGCTGTATAAATGGGTGGTGGTGATGGCTGCACAACATTATAAATATATCTAATATCAATGAACTGTATACCTAAGTGATTAAGATGGAAAACTTTCTGTTCTGTGTATTTCACCACATAAAAAACTGTGGGGAAATCATAATTACCTTATAACTAGATTGTTTTCATTTATACTACTGTAGGCATTTTCTAAAACAATAAAATTTTTTCTGCAACATGAGTTTCAAAGACTACATGGCATACATACAGGCACATCCTAATTAGAAAGTCAGTCTTCTGATGATGTATATTTAGGAGATTGGGAAGATTTTGTTATAATACATCTTTGCTGTGATACATAAAATTCTGTGATGAACATTCTTACACATACATCATTGCACATGTCAATGATTATTTTCCTAATCTAGATTCTAAAAAGTACAAGTGTTAGGCTGAAGGATATATATTTTAAGTTTTGTCATACACATTGTCAAAATATCCTTTTTACTGTAGGCATTTTCTAAAACAATAAAATTTTTTCTGCAACATGAGTTTCAAAGACTACATGGCATACATACAGGCACATCCTAATTAGAAAGTCAGTCTTCTGATGATGTATATTTAGGAGACTGGGAAGATTTTGTTATAATACATCTTTGCTGTGATACATAAAATTCTGTGATGAACATTCTTACACATACATCATTGCACATGTCAATGATTATTTTCCTAATCTAGATTCTAAAAAGTACAAGTGTTAGGCTGAAGGATATATATTTTAAGTTTTGTCATACACATTGTCAAAATATCCTTTTAAAAAGATAACAGTTTCTTATTATTTTTTTTTTTTTACCAATGTGAACATACACCTTAATTATTTTGAAATAATTTCAGTCTTATAGAAAACCTGTAAGGGTAAAGGATTCCAACAGGCCCTTTAGAGAGTTCCCATTCCAGTGAGAGAGTAACTAACAATGCAGGTGTACAAACACCATGGAGCAAATAATGGCACTGGAAACTTAAAATCTATTTCCAGTTTTAAGGACAAGAAAGCAAAAAGCCTGATTTTGCAGAAAATCAGAGAGATCCCTGGATACTCTATCAGAACTAGAAGAACTAATTACATAAGCACAACATATTATCAGTATACAAATATAGAAAGCCTCAGCGACTTTCACTTTTCCACGTAAATGCAGAATACTCTGAGCCATAAGAACAGTATATTTATTACTCATCTTAACAGATTTCTGATTGATGAGAGCCATGAGACCACAAAGAATCTAAGGGATTCTTCCTTATCATCAAGCACTGTTTTAAAAAAGGCTAGCATTATCTTCCCACTTTCTTTTTCTTGGCCCCAATAACCCCAGCCCCTATAGCCTCAAGAACTGCCTCCTGGTCTTCTGTCATGAATTTATTGCCTTATCAATAAACCTTCTGCTTCTGTTGGTCACGCCAGTCAGGTTTTAATCTGCCATTACCTGTGCTCAGAGCATTAACAATGTAAACATTCAAGTCACTGCCGAGTCTCAGAAGGCGAACACTACCAGATACCTATCAGGAAAAGAACAGAGCCCCTGATTCTCTCCAGGGCAGCAGGCTTCTATTTGGCTGTCACTCCAGCTGCTCAGGGAAGTAGATCGGAGAACTCTCCAGGGAAGTATGGTTCACTCTGAGAGGCAAAGAAGAATCACCAGTGGTTTCCTAACAAAATAGTATTGTCACTACTTGTCTCCTCTCTGATAATTAACTGGTTTGCAGCTACTTAAAATGCCAGGACTGTTTTCATAAGGCTAGAATATGGCTCACAACTGCAAGAAGAAATAAAAAACTAAATAGCTAGGAAGAATCTTGGAAACACATGCTGGAAGACATCCTGATGTGTGTTCTCAGTGTTATAATCTCAGGTAAATTGGAGACATCCTTCTATTACTAGAGCAAAAAGTGCCTGAAAAGCATAGTCTTGTCAGAGGGTGTCAGTCAACAGATAATACTGTAATCTGTTTTCCTCATATATTGGTATGCCATCTTATGATAACATCTAGAAATGCATTCACTATAAGAAGAAAGAAATAATATTCTAATTACTTCCCTGCAGAAAAAGTTTAGAATTTTATTTCCTGGTAACAAAGGAAGTTAAGAAAGAATTTTTATATTCAGATTAAAAAAGACTAATGATTTCTAAATTCCTTCCATATGCCTCCAATATAAAGTTAACCAGAATTTCCAGAAAAGTTAAAAGCTGCACATTTCAAGAAATGTTGAGGCTACTCCTTGTCAAGGAATTCAGCTCAGGCTCACATACTGGTTTATACTACCGCAAGTATAATACATGTGTCAGAAGGAGAATTCTGCAACTCAACTTTGCATTCTATCGTATATTCAACCTATCTATGTTGTGGAGAATAAGAGAGTTGCTTCACTGGTTAAATACCGGTTACTCTATTGAGTTTAATTTACAATTGATAATACCAAAGCTAAGTAACAGCATTTTAAAACAAATCTGTACAGTGCTCAAAATATTTTTTTAGTTGAATAAGAAATCAGAAGGTGAAGTTGAGCTTAGGAAATCCTGTATTATAATGTTACTTAACCTACAATGGAAGTTACCCTATTTCAAAACAAACAAAAAGGTGTTTCTGACACATTTTCTATGAAGTATATATGCAGTATACATAATTCCCATATTTAAACACACAAAAACCCACACCTATTCCAAAAAATTATATGAACTTTGGTTTTGTAAAACCTAACCTAGAGGATCCCATTTAATAAAGGAAAGCTTCTGTTCACTTCAACACCAGACTTCCACCCCTTTAAGTGCTCATTTGAAAAAAATTTAAACAAAAATAAGTAACTTGAGAGGAGAAAAGAAACCTCACCAAATTCTCCTGCCTATACATCATTTCAAGAGAACATTTTACTCACAATATCTTGGTCAGACCATGTAATGCTGAGAGTGTAGGTACACATCATCCTTCCGGTGCCCCTTCATCACTAATTCTGCAGGCAGGAAGCCGGACACCAGGGCACTATGACTTTTCCCTACAAGCCTGTCCATCAAAACAGACATCTCTCCCTTCTCTTAGCACCAACTGCAGTGTTACTGGGCTTCCCAAATCAAACTTCATCAGTTATGATGAAGGTGCTGCGTTTGATCTAACTACTTGTTATAATTCTTCCTTCAGGAGAAAGAATATCATCCAAGGTATTATGCGTTGCTGGTGCTGAAATAAAATAAGCAAAGGAAAAGGAAAAATAATAGTCACAAAAGAATTTCTGCTGCTTTCTGGCCACCCTTCATCATCTTTTTTGTGAAATAGAAGATGACAAATAAAATTTCAAGTTTCTAAATACACATTGATAAATATTTATTGGACGTGATTTTGTATCTCTAATATCCTGCTAAGCAAATGCATCCAAGTTGGGGTGAGGGGGGGGAGGTGAAAAAACTGGATAGATAGAAAAGGTTTTCTTGCTTATTTTTTAATCAGCAAACTTACTTGTAGGTATGTATAATTAAAGAGACTTAGGTGAGGTTTTATTATAGATCTGAGAAGTACTAAGTGTAGAAGTGTGTGCATGCCTTCATGCTAAATGGCTTCAGTCATATCTGACTCTTTGTGACCCCATGGACTATAACCTGCCAGGCTCCTCTATTCATGGAATCTCCAGGCAAGAATACTAGAGTGGGTTGCCATTTCCTTCCCCAGGGGATCTTCCCCACCCAGGGATCAAACCCATGTCTCCAGCATGCATCTTCTGCATTGCGAGCAGATTTTTTTACTGCTGAGGCACCGGGAAAGCCCAGTACTTGGATGGAATTCAATAAATGATAAATTATAGGGAAGAGGAGAAAGGAGGAAGGAAGAGAGAGTGGTGTGTAGCACTAGATTCTAGAATAAGAAAGTGAGTGAAAGTCGGTCAGTCATGTCCGACTCTTTGAGCCCCCATAGACTTACAGTCCATGGCATTCTCCTTGCCAGAATACTGGAGTGGGTAGCCTTTCCCTTCTCTGGGGGATCTTCCCAACCCAAGAATGGAACCCTGTCTCCCACACTGCAGGCAGATTCTTTACCAGCTGAGCCACCAGGGAAGCCCATTCTAGAATAAATTGCTAATTGTGCAAAGCAAACATAATAAACAGAAGGCGTTGAAGTAATCATATTGTTTCCTAATTATTTTGTGATATGGCTAACCAGCCACTACTTACTTAGAGCTTTCCAAGTCTTAGATACATAAAAGCTTTTTTTCCGACAATGTCATTCAGGGTTTTGGTTTCCTTTTCTTTTTTATAGAAGATTCAGGGTGATGTGGTCCAAGGCCCACTTCCCATCTCCAGTACTCACTCAAGCTGTGTACTTGACCTCACTGCTCCTCAGCTGCATGTCTGTGAAATGGGGACGATGATAACAGTGCCTTCCCCACTGAGCTGTTATGAGGATTAAATTAGTTAGTATATGTAAAGTAATTAGAAAAGTACTTGGACAGCAAGCAGATCAAACCAGTCAATCTTAAGGGAAATCAACCCTGAATACTCTTTGGAAGGACTGATGCTGAAGCTGAAACTCCAGTGTTTTGGTCATCTGATGTGAACAGTCTACTCATTCGAAAAGTCCCTGACACTGGGAAAAACTGAGTGCAGAAGGAAAAGAGGGCATCAGAGGTTAAGATGGCTAGATGGTATCACCGATGCAAGGGACATGAACTTGGGTGAACTTTAGGAGATGGTAAGGGACAGGGAGGCCTGGCTTGCCACAGCCCGTTGGACTGCAAGAGTCAGACATGACTGGGTGACTCAAGAACAGCTTAGAAAAGGGCCGTGGTAAGTGAGCACTCCATTCATCTTAGCGAATGTGATGATCACGGTTATGACGATAATTTCCACTGCCCTCACCTACAGAACTGGCCTGGGCCCTGAGCTCTGGCTCCCTTCAACTGTAACTCTTTCCAATGAGCAGTGGGTTTGCAAAACTCCAGTGAAGTGTCCATCCAGAATTTGTCCTATCCCACTCTCCATTTAAATCACTGGCCATTGCCCCAAAGTCTGAAATTCTACCCAAATGGCTCCAGGCCTGTGTCTGGGGACTGTACAGCTCCCTGTCTCCTTGAAGGTGGACTGAAAAACTGGTGTACTTACCCTAACCTTTGACAAAGAGGTGGCGGAGGTTGGCTGGGACAGGACATGTGGGCAGAGCATAAACCAGAGGGCCAGGTGTTCGCCCAGCATTAAGCTTCTGATTACTGAGGCATCCATTTCAAAACATCTATCTCGAATAAACATATTACCAGCTGCATGATGCAACTACTAGTAAAACAACTAGTAAGAAAGCAGGTGACCCTGCCCACGAAGTTCCCTGGATAACTGACCACCTTAATAACTCCACTTTTCCTTCCCCATACCCTCATCCCCACTCTTATGTTTTAAATTTGCCAATATTTTTGTAGCCGTGTAGGGTGACAAATGTTAGCTAGACTTATTGTGGTAATGATTTTGCAATACATACAAATATCAAGTCATTATGTTGTACACCTGAAACTAATATAATGTTATATGTCAATTATAACTCAGCCATTTAAGCTAATTAATCAATTTGCCAATAAAGGGTGAACCTATGAAATCCTAGGCACCCTACTTTTGACCCCAATAAAAGTAGAAGCCCAGGTTCCCACCCCAAATGCCTGTGACCCTGCTGTGTGGCCCTCAGGTGTGCTGTGTAACCTCTAGTTTCTGCAAATAATGCATCTTTTTTCCCAGATTTCTCTGACAGTGGTTGCTGAGGTGAATTTTATATAATAAGAACCACATGGGCTAGTCTAGTCACAACATTGGGTCCAGTTGAAGAAATGCCTGTGGGGGTTGCCAGAGTGGTGTGGACCCAGGGCAGTGCTTCAAGCATTCCGAACCAACAGTACCACCACCACAGACACAAACAGGTGTCCAGCTGCATGCGTGAGAGGCTCCTCCCAGTGCAGGGATCCCCATCACTCCCCCTCCCACACTGCAGTGAATAAATCAAGCATTCTAAATGCAAAGTTGGTGCTCTTCACCATTATAAAAATATACTTGTTAAATTCAGTTAATAGAAAGTATTTTATTTACCAGTCTGCTATATTGGATTATGAGTTTTAATTAATTAGGTAAATGGTTTGCGATCTTCCATTTATACTATTGCCCCAGCTCCACAAAAGTTAGGGTTGGTCCTAAGTATTACAACAGCAGCTAAAATTAAAAATATCAAAATAAGATGGTTCCACGTTCTTTAGTTTGGGTTTTATACCAAAACATACATACACACATCTCCAATACAACTATATGTAGACATATATACATAAGGCTGTAATGCAAATGTTTCTGACCAAGGCATTACTGATATTCAGTAAACATATACAGTACACTTCCTGTAAAAATGCTGCCCATGTATATATGGTAGAGGCAAAAAAAGAAGAAAAAAAAACAAAACCCAGCAGTTCTATGGTATATTTATGTAGACATGACCAGTGCTCTCAGACCACAGTCTTCAGTGACTTTTACTGAACCCCAAAATGACTGCACCAAAAATGGTGAGGTGGAATCTACACAGACCTCACCTAGGCACTACCTAGGATCCTCTGAGTTCAAAACAGTAACTTTTAAAGCCACTAAACTCCGCACCTTCAAATCCATCACCTTGTATAGTTCTCACATAATCCACCAGCCACATCAGCACCCACTTTCCTGAACAAAGGACCTGCCTTCCCAGTACCACTGCTCTTCTCTCCAAAACCTTTTCACTCCATTCTGGAGAATACTCAGCCTCCTCAGAGAATCCTCGCCTGTAGGCCAGGTCCTAACTGGAATCTGGTTCCACCTACAGGACAGTATGTAAACTGCAGCCCTTTCAGCGTTTAAGTCAGTGTTCCTAATCCCTGCTGTTGGGCTTTTCTCCTTGAGGGAAGCGATTCTAGCACATCTATCTTCATCTCTCGCACTCTTTACCCACCTCCTGGCCCCAAGCCCAACACATCAGCTCCTGTATCAGTGTTATTCAAACTGCTGTCTATAGATCGCCTACTTTTTGCAGCTGATTTATAAGGGAATAACCACAAAACAAAATAAACATTTAAATTTTATAGCAGTTTGAAATCAGTGGACTTCTCTTTGAACAAGGTGTTGTCAAATACACACACTGAGACACAGCGGTGCCAGCCATATCCACACATAGGTCTTTTTCTACCAAACGTGTTGCCCAAACTTTAAAGTGCATATAAATCACTTGGGAAATCTCATTAAAAATGCAGCTTTAGTAGTCTGGAGTGAGGCCTGAGCCTTTGCATTTCTAATGAGTTTCAGGCGATGCTGGTGCTGCTGATCCACAGGCCCACTTTGAACAGCGTGGCACCAAACAACTGAATTAGACTTTTTGCAACCAGCTATGCCGTTTCACATAACTGAATTTTTCAAATCTTTCTCAAATATTACACAAGTTAGATTGCCTCTGTTTAGAGTCACTGCTATTCACAGGCTGTGCAACCTTGGGAAAGTTAATTAACCTCTCAGTGCTGCCAAAGCCTCATATTTAAAGGGGGATTAATAATCCTAAATACTCTACAGGATTGTTGTGAAGCTCAAATGGTTTAACTAATGTCACACTTACTAGCATAATTCTTGGCTTCTGTTAGCCATTTTCATTTTTAAACTGTTTATTTCTGCCTTACCTATGTAGCAAACTTCTGTTCATCCTTAAAATTTGCTCAAGTATCACATCTATGCAGCTATTTTCCTCCTACTCCAAAACGAGCCACTCTTTCGTGTCTACTGAGATTTTTCTGAGTATAATTATTTTCATGTTTCTCTCTCACAATCTAGTGTGCTAGTCTTGAAAGCAAGAATTTTCTTCATCCATTTCTGAATCCCTAACACCTAGCATGCTGACTGGCAAAAAAAAAACAAAACTGCCTGTTACTTTTTGATGTGAATTATTATGAATCAATCTTACAGAGCTAGGCTATAGGAACAAATGTTATAAAATATCATCAGAACCTAATAAGGTCACTGTATTTTGTTGGGAAGATATTCTCTTAAGAAATAAAAATCAATGATTATAAATCATCTTAAGCTACTTTTTTAAGACTTAAGAATCTATGACAATTACAAATCATTTATTTTGTGGTGAAACCAAGAAAAAAGGAAACATGGGAGCTGTTTTTAACCAAGAGTCATTGGGGATGCAGTGTGTGTCTTTTTTTAATGAGCAACACTAAATGTATAAGTCTTAGAACTAAACTTTTTAGGTATTTTCTCCATTTTATCAATATATATGAGTTGACTAAAGGGTTACTCTAGCATAAATAAATGAGCAACACTAAATGTATAAGTCTTAGAACTAAACTTTGTAGGTATTTTCTCCATTTTACCAATATATATGAATTGACTAAAAGGTTACTCCAGCATAAATAAAAGGAAAGGCCATGAAGCAAATAATCTAGTTAACCCTTTATAAAAAGGTCCCTAGCCTCTGGGATCTAATGTCTGATGATCTAAGGTGGAGAAGATGTAATAATAATAGAAATAAAGTGCACAATAAATTCAATGCACTTGAATTATCCTGAAACCACCTCCCCTGCGCAGTCTGCAAAAAAAATTATCTTCCAAAAAACCAGTTCCTGGTGTCAAAAAGGCTGGGGACTGTAGCTTTATAAGGTCCTTATTTTTAAAACAAATGTAGACAAATAGCAGTCTTTGAATGAAGCACAACTTCTGAATAACATTTAGGGGTAAACAAAAGACACTTTCTCCCTCCTCTAATCTCTTGAGACCCACTCCAAGCTCTAGTCACTAGTTTTCTGAGGGAAGTAAGAACAGGGTAAAGAAGTAAATCTTAAGAGTGAAGTCACATGTGACTATTTTCCCACTAACTCCCTGTGTTCATCTCTGAACGTCAGTCTCACTGTCATCTTGTCTCGGCCCTCTGGGCCAGGAGTGAGAAAACGGTACAGGCAGATACATTTGGAAAAGAGAATAATTCAAGTGTTTATCTTCTTTGTGCCTAAAGCTCTTCCGCCTGTGAGCCGTCCTCTCCTTACCTCTGGTTTTCAGCGGAGGCAGTGTGGGATGCAGATCCTTGTTACACTCATTCCGTTCTGTGCAGCATTCAATAGATCTTCTCTGATGAGGAATGGGAGTGTCCTGAAATTGAAACCTGACAGCTATTAACAAATCTCAAAGCCAAATCACCTAAAACTAGCAAACTAACACTCTTTAGAGAACTGACTTAAAATCCTAATAATTTTATTCAGACACAGTGAAATGCTGTATTAGGTAATTTCTTTCAAATCATCATGTATATTCTTACTGCAACTTTGCACTTCCACAAAATTACTATTTGCAATAACCAGTATGCAGGAAGAAGGCTTGGCTTAATGCAATTAACCAAATCGGAATTTGAGCAAGATGATCTAATGAGCCCCTAAGCCAAAAGTTAACAGCAAAAATAAAATGACTAGTTCATTTCAAAATAAAGGGAGAACTGACTCAATGCAAAATTTCTAATTATTGCCCAAAATCCTGAAAACAAGCTAGTCAAAAAAAATTCTGCTTTATCTTGCTTGAAACTTGGCTGTTCGCAATCTTGCCAATAAAAGGTTATACAGTGGAACCAAGGTATCTTCCTTACCCGACACTGAAAATCTGAGCCTTCTAGTCCTAGACATCCAGAAGTGACCACAGGCATCCCAGAGTCATCTTCTTCTATCATCGTGAAACAATATCCATCTGTGCTAAAGATCAAACAGGCAAAGTAAGTGTGTGTGTGTGTGCACGTGAGAGAGAGAGAGAGAGAGCATGTCCAGGGTAAAAGGCAATGAAGATGTTTAGCCCTTGTTTGGGGCTTCCCTGGTGGACCAGTGGTAAAGAATTCACCTGCCAATGTAGGAGACTTGGGTCCCAATCCTTGAGTCAGAAAGACCTCCTGGAGAAGGAAATGGCAACCCACTCCAGTATTCTTGCCTGGGAAATCCCATGCACAGAGGAGCCTGGTGAGCTACAGCCCACGGGGTCACAAAGAGTCAGGCACAATTGAGCGACTGAACAATAACGACAATCATTTGTTTCATTACAAACAAGAAGAAAGTAAAAGATCATATAATAGGTTATTATCTGATTAAAGAATCCCAGACTTCCTTCAAGTTGATTTATTTATCATTAACTATTTACTCATACATCCTCTGTCTCATGAGAAACTCATGAGAAAGGATCCAACATTTCCATATAACATATAGATTAATAGCATGTATAGTACATACTAAACACTCATTCTGGTCCTTCACAGCTATCACCTTCAGAAATCCACTCCAAGATGAAGGTAGTAATATGCTTACTTTCTATATGAAGAAACTGAGGTTCAGAGATCTTGAGTAATGTCTCAAAGGCCATACAGCTAGTGAGAGGTGCAACAGGGGTTTGAACCCATGCAGGTGAGTGTTTATTCTGGTTCTACTTGCTCTGAGCTAGTGAAGTGAATTTATCTCTTCCTATATCAGTCCTCGGTATTCTTTGAAAGGAATGATGCTAAAGCTGAAACTCCAGTACTTTGACCACCTCATGCGAAGCATTGACTCATTGGAAAAGACTCTGATGCTGGGAGGGATTGGGAGCAGGAGGAGAAGGGGATGACTGAGGATGAGATGGCTGGATGGCATCACCGACTCGATGGATATGAGTCTGAGTGAACTCCAGGAACTGGTGATAGAGAGGGAGGCTTGGCGTGCTGCAATTCACGGGGTCGCAAAGAGTCAGACATGACTGAGTGACTGAACTGAACTGAACTGAAGGCATACAGGGGGCTTACAGACAAAGGAGAAGTAGGAATTTGGGTCAGCATAGCCCAAGTGAGGCGACGAAGACTGTGCCATGCAGTGCTAAGCTCTACTTTCAGGATGGCACATGAAAACATCGGGCTTTGGGGCAACAAGTCCGGTCTTAATTTGGGTGTGGGGTAAGCATGGACAACAGAAAGAAGGGCTTTTAATACGATTATGAAAGCCAAAGAAACAATACTTTTAATTTCTGTCTGGCTTTCTACGCTGAGAAGAACTTTCACTTAGAATCTCATTTAATCCTCTCATCAATAATGACAAGTAATATTTCTATTTCACAAACAGGTAAACTAAGGTTATGAGAGTCTAACGAACTTGTACAATGTCACAAAACAGATATAGAATCATGTGTCGCATCAAGGACTTCTTGGTTCATTTTCTTTTCCAAAGTCCCTCCAGGAATTAAAAATGAAAAACAAGGACTATTATATATAGAACAATTTTTAAACCGACATTACTTCACAAGTTTGGGTGATGAATGCAAACAGACTCCCAATATAAGTCATAAACCACTACTGCATGTGCTAAGAAATACACTACTGAACTACATCTCCATCCTTCTCATGAGAGAAAGAGGTATATCCGTGGTCAGCGTCCAACACAGATGTGACTACATAGACCTAAAAGGTCAGAGGAAGAAAGCTCTGAGCAGGATTTGTGTGTTGGTCTATTCTGCGTTAGTGGCGACAGCATTCTGCCATACACCGGCACTTGAGTTATCATCAAAACCCTTAGAATTGTTTACTTGGTTTGTAAGCCTCAAGCGCTCCAAAATGCCTGTTTACAAGAACAAGCAAGGCAAAATTCAGACATACTAATGAATGGTAAGGAATGGCCAATGATAAATCTCTCTGTTAGACCAAGGTCAAAGGCATGAATACTGCCGTAGAAGCAAGACTGCCTTTGAACAGCCCATGCTCGAAACTCTTTGGGGCTTTTTAACTAATGTACTGAAATTACTATGAAAATCCAAAACATGTAAACACTGAAGGCAATAAATGAAAGAACCATCCCTTAGAAATTTACCTTAAACAATATAAGCAAATAACCATGTGATTTTTCTTTTATCCCTTTCCTATACATTTCTTTTATCCCTTTCCTGTAAGTGTGTAACTTGCCTTTCTCATCAAAAGTAAAATTCAGGAATTAGGAATAAATTTATTTTAAGCTTCTGACATTATCATCCAGGAGGTCCCCTTAAGTCAAAATCTGAGTATACAGAAATGTAATTTGAGGTAACTTATAAGAATCAAAAAAGGCTGGTAAAGCTGTTGGCATGTTACTTTTACAATGTCCTGGTAAATGTAAAGAAACATCAGGAAGAGTAATTCAAGCTTTAAAAATGCCCTGGGGGAGCACTCCCTTATCTGTGAAGAGGAAGAAGCTAAAATAGAGGATGGAAACAAGATTTTTGATGGAGAGATGCTGTAGTGTATACCGAAGTAGAAATAAAATGTACAATGAGACATGAAATGTTATAAACCAACATTATTTCAATAAAATATAAATGTTAAAAAGGAGATAGAGTGGGAGAGAGGCCCTAGAGAAAGAAGTTGGTGTCCTATAAGTTATAAATTTGGATACAAACTGAAATACTTAGTTGGAGGACAAGCAAGGGGGTAAGAGAAACATCTCAAGTGAATATTACTGACAAGAAGACAAAATTAATTTATAAACTTACTGAAATTTCTAGCTAGGAAGGGCCATTGACTGGAAACCAGTAGTGCAATTACAGACACTTAAAAATTACTTGAGAACTTTCATCCCTTGAGCAAGCACAAATATAAACACAACTGCACTCTGGAATCAAAGCTGATCAACCACCCACCACCAAGAGACGGCTGCTGAATGTCACCAAAGGCATCTGACTTTACTATGGGCTTATCTCAACATTCTGCTGCTTGCTTCCATATTTACGTACAGGTTTCAAATAGTTTATATAGATTATTACCCATCATACCTAGAGTGTTGAAAGTGATAACAAGAGATGAAGAATCATGAGAAAAATAAAAGGTGAAATAATTTTATACAAAATTGAAAGAAGTGAGATGTGTATATGAATGCAGGATGAATCATTTGATTAGAGTAATGATAATGAATTTTAAAAGACAATTCAAAAGGAAGGAGAGGCAAAATAGAGGCAGGGGATTAAGAGGTACAAACTATCATGTATACAATAAAAAAGCTACAAGGATATATTTGTACAGCATGAGGAAATATGGGCATTATTTTATAATAATTTTAAATGCAGTACAATCTATAAAATACTAAATAATTATGCTATATATATGAAACTAATGTAATACTGTAAATCAACCAAAGAGCAATAAAAAAGAGAACTGATGTGACATTTCAAAAATTCTGCCACTGTGTTATAAGTCAGGAAAAGTAATTGACAAAATAGTTGCCTATAAACATGATNAATAAAGTTACACAGGCTTCAGAAGAGCCACGGAGTTCCCTTCAAAATCTGCAACATGTTCTCAAGGATCAAAGAAAGTCAGGAGGAGCAGGAGTTGACAACCCTCCGATTAAAGTAGGACTCGGAGGAATGGATGCAAAAGTCCCAGAAAGAGGACGTAGGACGCAAGTCGGCTCTGGGCTGCTCGCCGGCCTCGACCTTCCGCTGCAGGACGCCCGCCACCCCGCCCGGCCTCCCGGCGGGTCCACGTGGGCCGCGCAGCCCCGCCAGCCTGCGGGCCGTCGAGAGAGCACCGCCACCCGAGCGCCCGGAACCTGCGCTCCCAGCGCCGGCGGCGCGCGAAGGCCGAGCCGGCCCCAGAGCGCCACCCAGCGGCTCGCCGAGAAGCCTGCAGGCAGGGCCTCCGCGGCCCGGCCGCCGCACCCCCCGCCGCCCGCCCGCTCCCTCTCCGGATGCACAAGGCCCAGCCCAAGCGCTCCGAACACAAAATGGCTGCCGGCAGCCTCGTCACGTGACCCCTTTGTGCCTTTCGGGCGCCCGAACTCCGCGGGCCCCGGGTCCGAGGGGCCAGGGTCGGCGGGTGGCCCGAGAGGAGGCCTTGCCGGGCCGCGGCGGCCGGGGGGCGAGGCCGGGGGCCCCAGGGTAAAGGCCCAGCCGGCGACGGGAGTCGGCGGCGGAGAGAAGATGGCGGCCATTTTGTGTGGGTCTGCGCTCCGCCGCCGCCGCAGGCAGCGGAGGGAGCGGGGCCCGGCGGCGGGTCGGACAGGGGAGTTAACACGTACCGACTCCTCTTCCTTCTCCATTCCGGTGGGCATCTGCGGCACGGCCCGGTTTATCGAGGCGTATTCGTGCAGGTCGGGCAGATCCTCACAGCGGAAAACCGGCAGCGGCTTCGAGGCGTCTAGCGCCCGCGCCCGAAACGACAGTTTACTCATCTCAGGCGCAGCAGATACCTCTCCGCTCTGGGGAAACGGCCCCGGCCAGCGGGATCATGGAGAACCGGGGGTTCGGTCCCCACTCGCCCACCGCTGCCGGGGACTGGAGGGGCGGAGCGCGGAGCCCGCCGTCCGGGCACTCAGAGCCGCCTGGAGGTGGGAGGCCGAGACGCTCCGCTCCTCTCTCGCTCGCTCTCCTCAATACGCCATGGCCAACATGGCGGACATTAAAACTCCACTGTGCGCTCTTCAGCCAACCCCAGCCATTCCCCACACTGCATCGCGCAGCGGCGCGGGCACGCGGCGGGGGGGGCCGCGGGCTCGAGGCCGGGCGCCGGCACGGAGCGCGCGTCCCGCCAACCCCCGGCGCCCGGCCCCGCTCCCCCGCGCCCGGCAGCTCGGCCCCCGCCCCCGCGCCCGCGGGCGGACCGGCCGGGATGGGCGGCGCGCGGGGCACTCGGACGCCGGGGACCACGGCCGGCCTCCCGCCCTGCGCGCCCGCCGTCCTGCGCTCGCTCCCGCCGGCGCCGTTGGCTGACAGGCGAGGGTGCAGCGAAGCTACAGCCCCCCCCCGCCACACCGCGCGCCGGCTCTCGGCGCGGCGGCGGCCCCGGGCACCTGTCAGCGCTGGCGGCCGGGCCCTGGGTGAGGGAGCGGGCGCCCCCAGCCCCGGCCGGCGCGGTGTCTCAAGTTTTATAACGAAACTACAGACGCCATTCGGGCCGGGATGCTACTCTGAGTGAACTTTTTAACCGGCCATTATCTTTACGTGTAAGGAAACTCTGGACGGTATTTGATCGTCTTCTGCTTGGATCCTGGGTCAGTTCCCATCACTGCGCTCAGTGTAAACAGGAGGCGTCCTACGTTTGCTCCAACCAGGGTTTGGTGGTTTTATTTTTTCATCCTGCATTTTTATCGACCCACAGTCAAGTTTGTCATCGAAGCAAAGGGAATAATAATTATCGGGCACCGTAACCCTTTAGGGAATAAATATAAAAGCAAGACCTAGTTCACATTTTGAGAGCCGGATGATTTTTCTGCACTGGAAGAAAATGTTGCTTCAACATAACCATGGGTTGACACTTATTTTTACCTTTACCTTATTTAACCATGGGTTGACACTTGTCCTCTAAAAGACTTTTTACAATTATTTGAAGACTTAGAGCACTCCTGCCAACCCCTCCCCCCAAAAAAATTTTTTTAGAAAGAAAAACTATTAGAAGAGTATTTAGATGGATATGATAGCTACCATGTGGTTTATATTACACACAAAAATGAGTATCCAGAGAGCCCTCTCCAGCAGAATACTTTAAAAAGCCGGAAGACTGTTGCGGTGGGTTTAATAGGTTTGGCGGCAAAATTTCAAATATTCACCGAGACCCCAAAATGCTCTGTACCTCCGCTTTTCTCTCCAGGGGACACATAATAAAAACAATCACTTCTTAAATACTGGGTTGGATGGGAACTGTTATTAGCTTAAGGCACAGAAGCAAGGTGCTATCTTTCAGTCTGGTTTAGCTACCACCCGGATGGGGTGGGGAGAAGGAAAGGAGAAAACGGGGTTGCAGTTCTCCAAAACTGTCATTAAACTCATATACTGACAGCTCACTTCT
Organism: Oreotragus oreotragus; assembly: GCA_006410675.1. NCBI lineage: Eukaryota > Metazoa > Chordata > Mammalia > Artiodactyla > Bovidae > Oreotragus > Oreotragus oreotragus. Next base: position 65,379 of record SJYX01019917.1, read on the forward strand.
GTGTAGCAGACATTCATCTACAAGTCCTGTACTAAGAGGATGCACTGACTGACTCAACCAGCAAACGTTTTTTTGAGACCTCAGGGACCCTCTAAGTACCTGCTAATTATTCAGTGGGACTTCCTTGATGGCTCAGTGGTAAAGAACCAGAGTGCCAATGCATGGGACTTGGGTTGGATCCCTGGGTGGGGAAGATCCCCCCAAGAAGGAAACGTCAACCCATTCCAGTATTCTTGCCTCAGAAAGCCCATGGACAGAGGAGCCTGGCAGGCTACAGTCCACTCGGGTCTCAAAAAAACTGGACAAGAACTAGTGACTAAAGAACAACAACAAAGGACGATTACTCAGCACCCACAGGACTCCCAGAGGAGCTTATGTGGTTGGAGCAGGACTCAGATGGAAGCTGCCACACCTGAAGTAAGTGTGAGGATGAAAGCTCAGGCTATTTGGGACCAGGTAGCAGTGGCACCCAATCCGTGGGGAGCGGCTCTAATGAAGACATTCGGGAAGGATTTTTGGAGGAGGTAATATCAGGGTGAAAACTATGTAGGTTAAGTATGGGTCAAGGGTTCAAAAAAAGAAGAGAAGAAAGGCATCTGGGGCCAGGTGAGCAGTTCATGGGAAGACCCAGAGCCCTGGGAGGGTGTGTCACACTCAGGGATCCTCACCACACCATGGGCCATGACAGCTACTTAGCCACGTTTAACAATTCTGAAAATACTGGCTGAATATTTGCATGGTAGGTCTTGCCAGGCTACATATTGTATTTCTGAAAATCCTTGCAGAATTCAGTTGATTTAGGAACCTAGAACTAAAACAGTCTTTAAGTCATGACTGAAGCACCAAGAAAATGAATATATATATATATATAATACATATATATATGACCTTCACTAAAACAACAGTCTATAGGGACTCCCTGATGGTTCAGAGGCTAAGACTCCAATGCAGGGGGCCGGGGTTCAATCCCTGATCAGGGAACTAGATCCTGAATGCTGCTACTAAGAGTCTGCAGGCTGCAACTAAAGATCCCGTGTGCCACAACTATGGCCCAGTAGAGCCAAATAAATAGATAGATATAAAAAACAATAACAGCCCACAGATAACATTTTCTATATCCTACAATAGATCCTCTGGAAAAGGAAATGGCAACTCACTCCAGTATTCTTGCCTGGGAAATTTGTGAACAGAGGAGCCTGACGGGCTATATAGGGTCACAAAGAGTTGGACACAACTTAGCAACTAAACAACAACACAAACGATAATGGGCACTATACAACTAAGTTCCTTGTTCAATAGAAATTCTAGACTCACACTTCATGGAGGGTTCAGAGAGATCCTTACAAATTAAGCTTGCCTTTTGCAGGTGGTCTGCCTGCCAGGAGACATTTTCTTTCTGCCACTGATCCCCATTCAGCTCAAGGCCCTGGATTTCTGACTTGCAGATCTTACTTGGTTCCCAAAGACCCATAGATTGCAGTCCCCTCTTAGATTCAGTTCACCACCCTCCCTTCTATGGGGCAGGGTGTGGCAGTAAAGGCTCCAGTTTAATTTTCCTCAGCATCCTTTATCCAAGCAAAAAGTCACCTACAAGAATGACTAATCCTGCCCGGCCTTTCACTTTTTCTATTCCCAGCTAAAACTTCCTTTTTCCCCCTGCTGCTAAGTCGCTTCAATCGTGTCCGACTCTGTGCGACCCCATAGACGGCAGCCCGCCAGGCTCCCCCGTCCCTGGGATTCTCCAGGCAAGAACACTGGAGTGGGTTGCCACTGCCTTCTTCAGTGCATGAAAGTGAAAAGTCGCTCAGTCGTGTCCAACTCTTAGCGACCCCATAGACTGCAGCTTACCAGGCTCCTCCGTCCATGGGATTTTCCAGGCAAGAGTACTAGAGTGGGGTGCCATTGCCTTCTCCGTTTTTTCCCCTAAGTATCCCCAATAACAGTGATACGAAATTCTCCATCTTGCAAAAGATACATACTACTAACATGAAGCTATATATATGAACCTTTACCCACAGGGAAATTTTGGGTTGGGAAGGAATTTGCAGTATTTAATACAGTTTTGGATTGATGCCACAAATATTTATTACATAACTAGGCAACACACAGTACCATCATTGCAGAGGCTATAAATACAATACTGATAAAGGGATGTCCACTTAACAAAATGACCAGGACCAGGCTGATAGTGACATGTAGTGCTCTGGGAGTTCAGAAGGAAAGCAGTCTAGGTGTGTTGATCAGACATTATGGGGAAAATAGCACATTATTTGGTTCTGAAGGATGACTACTATTCCAGCTGGTAATGGGAACAAAGTGGTAGAAGAAAAGGTCTTCATAGAAGAGGGCAACTCTATGGACAGAAAATGGGGAGGAGGCAACCAGCAGGTATGTGTGAACGTGAAGATGAGAGGGTTGACTTGGCCACGGTCAGTAGGAGATGACAACAACCCAGCTGAGAGATAAAACTGTCAAGAACTTGGGCAAAAGGAGTAGGAGTAGAAAGGACAGGGACATATTTTAATGGCAATGATAATCACATACTATCATCACCTTGAAACTTGATTCATTTCGATTGGTTTCAACTATAGAACGTCTGGGACTTCCCTGGTGATCCAGTGGCTAAGTCTCCATGCTCCCAAAGCAGGGGCCCTGTGTTTGATCCCTGGTTGGGGAACTAGATCCCACATGTTGCAACTAAAGATACTGGGCACCGTAACTAAGACCCAGAACAGCCAAGTAAATAAATGAAACAATATTTTAAAAAAAAACACAAAACAAATACAGAACGTCTGCTTAAACAACAATCAAGAATGTGTCAAATGCTACACTGACGCTGTACTTTGCTGTATACAATAAACCTGAAATACAGCTCCTTTTATTAGTTTACACCCAATATGAGCCCAAGTCTTAGTATTTCTTTGAAACTGCATCTAGGATTTGCATCCTTATTTCCATTCCCATTGTTTTCACCATCATCTCAGCTCTCATCACTTCCCACCTAGAAACAACCTTCATTCAGTCCAAGTCCTCCTTCAGTCACTCATTCCTTCAATAAGCCTTGGTGAAGCTTCCACTTCATGGGAATCAGCGCTGTCCTCTCCGACCACTGCCCGGTGGGGATCAGCAGTGGCTGGTGGAGGCTGTGGGTCCCTGGGGCTGTGTAGATACAGTACACAGTACACAGCTTACTGTGTAGATACAGTACAGACCGCCCTTCAGGGACTCGCAGTACCCTGCATGCATACGTGCTCAGTCATCTCAGTCGTGTCCAACTCTTTGCAACCTGTGGACTGTAGCCCGCCAGGCTCCTCTGTCCATGGGATTCTCCAGGCAAGAATACTGGAGTGGAGGGTGGGGTGAGTTGGGGGGGCATGGTTGCTGAGGCCTCATAATTTTGCCTCACTCTCCAACATTTTCTCCTTAACGCTTAGACAAACAAGCTCTTCATTCTGGCTGGTTCGTCTCATCATCATCTTTAGAAATCAGCCAAGTCTTTCCTGCCTCCAGATTTTTCTTTATTCCTTTTTCTCTGTTCTCCCTGTCCAGCTTCAGACCATCTGCTTCTAGCTACTGAAATGCTACTTCACAGGAATGTTTCGAAGATTAAATAAAAACAACCCATGTCAAACATTTATATGGTCTCTGGCCCACAGTAAACATTCAATAGATGTTATCATCCTTCAAAATCCGACTCAGAGATCACCTCCTTCATGACACTTCATGACAACATCACTTCTCTAGGTTCTAATTTCCTAATCTGAAGAATGAGTAAGTAGTTAGGTGAATTCGAAATCACTCTTAAGTCTACGTCAATCTTTCTCATCTCTGAACTTATATCGTTCAATCAGTAAAAACAGTAACTACCATTTATTGACTGTGCAAAAGTACATTTTAAATGCGTCATCTCCCTTAATTCTCCGTATCTATGAAGTGCATCCTGTTAGAAAGTTTGCACGTCCTGCCTGTGATTACAAAGCTGGTGAGAGGTAATGCTGAGTCCAGAATCTCTGGGTTCTGATTCCACATTGGAGCCTCAGAAAACAGATTAACTGAAGTGAAGAGTGAACTGAGAGTGAGCTTGGGTCAGGAGAAAGAAAGGATGTGTGTGTATGTGTGTGTGTGACTTTTCAGGTCATCACTTTTGTTGTTCTGGAAGATGGGAAAGATGTGGGTATGTTTGTTTGTTGACAGCAAAGAATCCTGTAAATAGATTAACTTTAGCACAGTCTTCCTCTGAGACAGAAGGGAAGGAAGGCAAGAATGGATAGTAATCCAATGAAGTTAGATTCTCATTGATGGGACAGTAAGATTTTTTTAAAAATCATGATTTCAGTTTGCAAGCTGGAGTCCAGATTCTTCTTCCTTTCAAGCATTCAACAAATCTTTTCTGAATGTTTACTGAGAGCTAGACAGAGCTGAGAGCTAATAAAGTAAGATACTGTGTAAGAAAATTTAATTTCTTTAAGATGTGTAATGCACAATGCTCTCAACATTAAAAGTGATACAGTGCTTTAATTGAGAGCACTGTGCCAAAGGACTAAAAACATTTTCACCTGCAATAATTATTTTCCTTCCCTTTCTTTTTATTTCATGATAAGCTATATAAAGAAATGGCATCAAGTAATTCTTCTAACATAACATTTAGGAAAATAAAAAGGAGAAGCCTTTTATGATGTGCTGCATGTTGGAAAGCAAATGTTGCAATTAAACAGCAGCATTTTTAATAGACTGTCACAGGAACAATATCTGAACGGCTGATTTCTCTACAGAATTGATTTATGCATGAAATTCTCTATATAATATTTAAGAACAATGTCTTGTAGAAAATAGGATAGTTAAGAATACATCCAGAAACAGTCTGCCTCTACCTTAAAAGAATAAAAGGCAAATTATTGACCCTAGCAAACTACAGCAGGACAGACTCAAAATTATTTCAGTTTAAATGTGTCTCCAATATACATGACTAAAACCAAACAAGTCTGTCTGAGAATCAATTAGAATTTTACAAAATCCACAGAATGGTTTCAGCATTTCTACTGGGGTTAGAAAAAAAAAAAAACAATGTCTTGTAGAAAATAGGATAGTTAAGAATATATCCAGAAACAGTCTGCCTCTACCTTAAAAGAATAAAAGGCAAATTATTGACCCTAGCAAACTACAGCAGGACAGACTCAAAATTATTTCAGTTTAAATGTGTCTCCAATATACATGACTAAAACCAAACAAGTCTGTCTGAGAATCAATTAGAATTTTACAAAATCCACAGAATGGTTTCAGCATTTCTACTGGGGTTAGAAAAAAAAAAAAAAGAAGACAATGAAATATGATACATCTTGTATAACATAAAATCCTAAATTTATAGAAAACCTATTCCTAGCACAGCAAGGATTTGCCAAAATTTAGACCACCATCCCAGGTCCCCGAAGTCCAATCTTTCCTTCCCCATCCTAGGTGCATAGCTGAGGAGCCCTCTATGGTAGCATTTTAACGAGGACACCACTAGATGAAGTTGGGGAGGTTGGGTGTGTTAGTTGCTTAGTCGTGTCCAACTCTTTGCGACTCCGTGGACTGTAGCCTGCCAGACTCCTATGTCCATGGAATTCTCCAGGCAAGAATACTGGAGTGGGTTGCCATTTTCTTCTCCAGGGAAATTTCCCAATCCAGGGATTGAACCTGGATTCTTGCATTGTAGGCAGATTCTTTACTGTCTGAGCCACCAGTGGCAGGAGGCATAAATAGGAAATCATCTGGAACTTAAATAATAATTTAGTACTTAAGAGAAGAATGTCATATATATTAATTTTCTAGAAGAATAGAAGTCCATCTTAGAAAATTAGAAAAAATTAAACCACATATACTAAAAATTTTTGGTAGTATTTCTCTAAACTGCTGCTGCTGCTGCTGCTGCTAAGTTGCTTCAGTCGTGTCCGACTCTGTGTGACCCCATAGATGGCAGCCCACCAGGCTCCCCGGTCCCTGGGATTCTCCAGGCAAGAACACTGGAATAAGTTGCCATTTCCTTCTCCAATGCATGAAAGTGAAAAGTGAAAGTGAAGTCGCCCAGTCGTGTCTGACTCTTAGAGACCCCATGGACTGCAGCCCACCAGGCTCCTCCATCCATGGGATTTTCCAGGCAAGAGTACTGGAGTGGGGTGCCATTGCCTTCTCCGATTTCTCTAAACTAGATTTTGATAATTTATTGTTATGTTATCGAATCCAATGACTGGCACTTACTGACAGACACCGTCTGTAGCCTGGGTGTGTGTGGGTCCAAGTTTGTAAAGGGCATAAGGATAAAAATGAGAGGGAGGGGACAGGGAAACATAGGAACCTCTGTGCCTTACAGTCTTGAGCCCATAAAACATACTAGTTGAGTATGATCAATAATAGTATAAATGGTACATGAAGGGTGAAAGGATGAAACTTAGAGAAACGAGAAAAAACTGCTCATGAAGTAGAAATTTGTGCTGAAACATTAAGTGAAAGTTACCAGTGGGTGGTAGACAAAGAAAGATGGATAGGGACGAGGACATTCAAGAGAGAGACTGTGTGAATCCTCATTGCTCCCATGACCCAAGAAAGGAAATTACTTCTATTAGTATAGTCCCCTGAAACATTAGTGAAATAAACATTTTACTTTCACTGGATGCATTCTTCTTCACCATACATTGAGTGACATTGTGTCAATTGCTTCGACAAGCACCCTGGTGCATCCAGAGAAAGGAAGGGAAAGTGAGGGATTTCAAAGCTGAGGAGTGAGGTGACAGGTGTGAAGAATGATTCATGGCGCAAAGAGAAGGGGCTGGGGACAGGAGCCCCAGGGAAGATCGACAACTGGGAGACAGCAGAGGAAGGAGACCAAAGGAGGTGGGAAGAAGCCAGGTGACCATTCAAGGAGGGGATCAATGAGGAGGAACCAAAAGAATGAGGAGGTCCTTGGAGACAGAGCAACCCTGATTTCTATCAGACAGCGTGGGCAGGAAATTCACTCTGGTGAGCAGAGACAACTGTAGGAGTCACAGGCTGAGTGGTGCCTGAGACATGTTAATCATTCACTAGGCAAGTCAAGCCAGGTCAAGTTTTGAAGTGCCTTCTTGTGAGACTTTTCTACATACTTGCTCACAGGAGAGAGAGTGCCTGGAGGGCAAAAAAAAAAAAAAAAAANATGTCATATATATTAATTTTCTAGAAGAATAGAAGTCCATCTTAGAAAATTAGAAAAAATTAAACCACATATACTAAAAATTTTTGGTAGTATTTCTCTAAACTGCTGCTGCTGCTGCTGCTGCTAAGTTGCTTCAGTCGTGTCCGACTCTGTGTGACCCCATAGATGGCAGCCCACCAGGCTCCCCGGTCCCTGGGATTCTCCAGGCAAGAACACTGGAATAAGTTGCCATTTCCTTCTCCAATGCATGAAAGTGAAAAGTGAAAGTGAAGTCGCCCAGTCGTGTCTGACTCTTAGAGACCCCATGGACTGCAGCCCACCAGGCTCCTCCATCCATGGGATTTTCCAGGCAAGAGTACTGGAGTGGGGTGCCATTGCCTTCTCCGATTTCTCTAAACTAGATTTTGATAATTTATTGTTATGTTATCGAATCCAATGACTGGCACTTACTGACAGACACCGTCTGTAGCCTGGGTGTGTGTGGGTCCAAGTTTGTAAAGGGCATAAGGATAAAAATGAGAGGGAGGGGACAGGGAAACATAGGAACCTCTGTGCCTTACAGTCTTGAGCCCATAAAACATACTAGTTGAGTATGATCAATAATAGTATAAATGGTACATGAAGGGTGAAAGGATGAAACTTAGAGAAACGAGAAAAAACTGCTCATGAAGTAGAAATTTGTGCTGAAACATTAAGTGAAAGTTACCAGTGGGTGGTAGACAAAGAAAGATGGATAGGGACGAGGACATTCAAGAGAGAGACTGTGTGAATCCTCATTGCTCCCATGACCCAAGAAAGGAAATTACTTCTATTAGTATAGTCCCCTGAAACATTAGTGAAATAAACATTTTACTTTCACTGGATGCATTCTTCTTCACCATACATTGAGTGACATTGTGTCAATTGCTTCGACAAGCACCCTGGTGCATCCAGAGAAAGGAAGGGAAAGTGAGGGATTTCAAAGCTGAGGAGTGAGGTGACAGGTGTGAAGAATGATTCATGGCGCAAAGAGAAGGGGCTGGGGACAGGAGCCCCAGGGAAGATCGACAACTGGGAGACAGCAGAGGAAGGAGACCAAAGGAGGTGGGAAGAAGCCAGGTGACCATTCAAGGAGGGGATCAATGAGGAGGAACCAAAAGAATGAGGAGGTCCTTGGAGACAGAGCAACCCTGATTTCTATCAGACAGCGTGGGCAGGAAATTCACTCTGGTGAGCAGAGACAACTGTAGGAGTCACAGGCTGAGTGGTGCCTGAGACATGTTAATCATTCACTAGGCAAGTCAAGCCAGGTCAAGTTTTGAAGTGCCTTCTTGTGAGACTTTTCTACATACTTGCTCACAGGAGAGAGAGTGCCTGGAGGGCAAAAAAAAAAAAAAAAAATCAGGGACACATCATCAGCACCTCCCATGTTATACATTAGCAGAAAATTAATTGCATTATGTCTCCAGTCTTCACAAAATCCTGGTAACAAGAGGAAATAAACCATATCTTCCATTTTTAAAATTGCAGAAACTAATAAACAAAAGACCAACTAGACTTAAGTGAATTACTGACCAAGGTATATACACCACATCTAGATCTTAAAATTTATTCCGAATTAGGCTTGCCTAACACTAGACTCGGAGAAGGCAATGGCACCCCACTCCAGTACTCTTGCCTGGAAAATCCCATGGATGGAGAAGCCTGGTAGGCTGCAGTCCATGGGGTTGCTGAGGGTCGGACACGACTGAGCGACTTCACTTTGACTTTTCACTTTCGTGCATTGGAGAAGGAAATGGCAACCCACCCCTCTTGCCTGGAGAATCCCAGGGACAGGGGAGCCTGGCGGGCTGCCGTCTATGGGGTCGCAGAGTCGGACACAACTGAAGTGACTTAGCAGCAGCAGCAGCAACACTAGACTCATCAGCCATAAACAACTCAAGGACACTGTGGTAGCACAAATATTTGGACACATATTTTGACTTTAATAGATTTATTAATAAAGCCTGTTAACTTTTTTGGCGCTTTTATTCCTTCTAGTCTTTCTGGTGGGCTGCCGTCTATGGGGTCACACAGAGTCGGACATGACTGAAGTGACTTAGCAGCAGCAGCAGTCTTTCATGGCTTTGTCTTTCACTTTCTTGTTTTATAACACTGGAATAATATTGTCCATTATCTTGTAATCCTCACTTCTCAATATAATTTGAGATAGTCCCACTTCATTCAATATTCTTCCCAGATGTTAGCTTAGTGTTTTTCAGAAGTATGTTTCATAAAGCACTAATCTGAGAAGTTATGTTCTGAGATGAGAGTTCCATAAAGAGTTCCATATAAAACCAGTAAGTCAGGGAAATAGCTGCCTCTTTAAAACACATAGAGGTTCACAATGTACAGGCTCAAAGAAGTCTTGCAGAAATACTGATGCTCAGAACAGTATTTTCCAAAGTTATCTCACCTTGCAACCCTTTACCATGTACTATCAATTACGTTTTATAAAAGTACACCTTGGGACTTCCCATTGGCTCAATGGATAAGCCGCCTGCCAATGAAGAGGACATGGGTGTGATCCTGGTCTGGGAAGATCCTACCTACCACGGAGCAACTAGGACTGCATACCACAGCCTAGAGCCCGGGCACCCCAGAGCCCATACTCCACAAGCACAGAAGCCGCCACCATGAGAAGCCGGTGCACAACTGGAGGGTAGCCCTGCTCGATGCAACTGGAGAAAACCCGTGTGCAGTAACAAAGGCCCAGCGCAGCCAAAAATAAAATAAAACTCTGAAAACAGTATGAAAAGAAAACGCACACCTTAGGAAATTCTAACCTAGGCAATTCAAGGAAATAGAAGGTTTTTTTTTTCTGATCAAGTTCTTTAATTACTTAGGAAGTCTGACATGAACTTTGAAAAAGCATAAAGTTCTTATAAATGTAAAAATGTATCTGTATTACCACTTCTTAAGATTTTTATTCTGCTAAAAACTGTGCAAGTAAGACAGGCACTAGAATTGTGCAGGTTGCTATACTTTGGCAATGGATTTGGTGTTTAATACTAAATTAACTGAAATGCTTAGCTACATTTCTTTCTAAAAGTTTCTCTACTAAAAAGGACATATGGAACTTTGATTCAGAGATTTTTTTTACTCTAACTTAATTAAGCTCTTGGAACTGCAGTTTCTTCATCCATAAAATGGGACTCCTAACACAATGTATCACTGAGGTTGTTACATTGAGTCAATGAAATCATTAGCAAAGAATTTAGCCTGGACCTGACACAAAAGTCATGCTCATTACGCATGAGCTATTTTTTAAAAAGGATATTTTTTATTCTCTTCCTGTTAATAGATCACTTTACTCTTCTTGTTAATAGATCATTTTACTCTTCTGAGCTTTATTTTTGTACACTTAGTATAAAACATAAGACTGATTGTAACGGTTTCAACACTCTTGGGTAAAGAAACAAAACAAAACTAAGAAATCCTCAAATGAAACAAGAGACCAAGATACATATATAAAATAATCTATGTAAACTATTATACCCATCTTCTAGAATCTTTCTGTTTTGTTTCTGTGTAGTTTTGTTTCTTATGTTGAAATCTACAAGGAGCTCTACAGTACCCACCCCCAACACCCCACCCCACCCCCCACTGACAACTGATTCACCAGGCTGTTGCCCAGTGATGCCTTAATCTCCAAATCTGGTCAAGCGAGCTCTCCAGGGGGTCAGGGCCTCTCTGTACAGGTTGCTACTGTTTCTCTCAGGGTGAGTGCTTTGTGTAAAAACAGAGTCCAATGATAAATAACCTTTTGCATTCAAAGTAGCCACAGAGTTTAGTGAGATACAGCATAAACTGCTGGAGGGAACACTGGCTTCCAGGTTGAAAGATCCAGATGCTAATCTCAGGCCTACCCTTTACCAGCAGCATAAGTTTACAGAAATGATTTCATCACGGGGCCTTGAGCATCTCTTATGCTTGGTCTGGCTTCCCAGGTGGCACAGTAGTAAAGAATCCGCCTGCCAGTGCAGGAGATGAAAGAGACTTGGGTTCGATTTGTGGGTGGGGAAGATTCCCTGGAGGAGGAAATGGCAACCCACTCCAGTATTCTCACCTGGAGAATTAATGGACAGAGCCACAGTCAGACATGACTGAGTAATATGACATGCTTGGTCTAAAGAATACTTTTTCTCCTCCTTAGGCCAATATGAAGAACAAACACAGTATGGTTAAAAAAAAAAAAAACCTTTGATAATTGCAAAGTATTTTTTTTTTATTTCCCATACAAATATACAAGGGAAGACTATATTATTTTATTTCAATTTCACCCTAGTGGTCAGGAAGGGCATACATATATTTGCTCCCACTGAAACAGAAGATCCCTCAGCTGTTCAAATCACGCAGTTGATCACAGAAGATTTCATTCCTAGTCTACGGCCCTTTAAGCACTTCCTTAAAAAGGAAATATTTAAGGCAATACCAAAATTCACCCATTTTACCTATTTTCAGTAGTCTTTTTCTTTCACCCCTTTTAATTTATCTTGCCATATTTCTTCAATTATTTAGCGAGTGTGTCTAGCACAATATAAAATTTTAGGAAACGTATGGTAAGTTTGAATTATTTTGAGATAAGCAGGAGCTTTAAGAAAAACTGTTAAAAGAATGTAATACAGTGGTTAAAAGTGCTGGCTCCAGAGTCAGACATGATTTGGGTTTGAATCTCAACTCTGCTCTTTCCTAGCTCTGTGAACCTGAATAAAATTTTAACTTCTACCACTAATACTGAGATAATACATACCTCCAAGTATTGTTGTGAATAGATAAATAAGCCACACTACCAAAGTTACTGACTTCTTACCTTGGCCAGGGTGCTTTACATGTATGATATCCCTTGTTCTTGTTGTTAGTCCCTATGTCATGCTCCACTCTTTTGTGACCCCATGTACTATAGCCCACCAGACCACTCTGTCCATGGCATTTCCCAATCAAGATCTCCAGAGGATCTTCCTGACCCAGGGATCAAACCCATATCTCCTGCTTGACAGGCAGATTCTTTACCACTGAGCCACCAGGGAAGCATGATCTCATTGAATCCCTATACAATCTTACAAGATGGCTCCAATGCCTCTCCTTATGGTGAGATTTCAAAAAGTGTTAGCTATTATTTCATCAAAAAGTCTGAGTATTCTTCTTAAAGAGTAAGAAACAGTTTCCAGGCGAGGGTGGAAAATTGGTTGCCCAAATAGGGTGACGGAGGTCCTGATTACCTTCATTTTAACATAAACACTACACCGGGTTTATCCTACCTGTTCAGTCCTCCTTTCTGTTGAACAAAAACATACAAAACCCAAATCTTTAAAAAAAAGAAATATTATCTGAATAAAAGAGTGCTCCCTCTTGAATATTTTTTCTCACACGCTTCTTCACATCAGGCTTTTCGGGACACTTTTGTGTGTTTCTCCAGCATCTACCTACCCTTCTTCCATCTTTACAGAATTCTCTTTGCCTTTATTTTCTTGGGTTGTTTCATAATCTGTGCTCGCCCACGCCCTCGCCCCTGCTTCAAATAACTAAACTTTCATGTTGTCCTTGAAAAACAATGGCTCCTCAGCATTATTTTTTTTTATTCTGTATAGTGGTCTTTCTTAACTCTTCATGGGAATAACAAAACAGTTGTAAATATAGAGAAAATAGTCTAATTTTATGATAATATTGCTTCTATTATGTGAGTTTTTAAAGTTACTTTTAAAAGCAAAGAAGTTTTTAAGCTATGTTACATTTTTATAATCATCATTAATGAATTACAAAAATAATTCATGCTAAGCTATCTCATCTGTATTACATAGTTACTTATGAGCATTTTAATTTAGAAGCTGGAGGTTCTAATCCTGGCTTTGCCACCAACTAGCTGTGTGATCTTGATTTTAATCTCCCTGGACCTCAGTATTTTCAACTTTGAAAAGGACTAAGACTTAATGATCCCTTCCAACACTTCCAACTCTCAAATTTGATGATTATCTCCCCATTTCTATAGTTGGTAGGAAAAAATTGAGGATACATGAAATTTTCTAAATGGAAAAAACTAACAAAAGAAAATTAGAGATATGAGATTTTTAGGAAGCTATGTCTTCAGTGTTTCCTGACTATGTATTTACATAGTATAGAAGGCCCTCGAGAAGACTGAGAGCAAAAGTCTAGAGTCCTAGAAGATATGCCTTACGGAGAGTAATTTCAGTGAGTGGGTCAAGATGTTATACTGTGGGATTTCCCTGGTGGTCCAGTGGCTAAGACTCCACATTCCCAGTGCAGGGTGCCTGGGTTCAATTCCTACTTGGGGAACTAGATCCCACATGCCATAGAAAAGAGTTTGTATGCTAACTAAAGATCCCGCGTGCAGCAACTAAGATCCAGTTATATTATGTTATACTAAATATGTTATACTGTAATTAGTAATAATTAATGATTAAGCAAAAAGTTTTTAAAGGATGCTTAGTATAAGTAGTCGGAGAAGGCAATGGCACCCCACTCCAGTACTCTTGCCTGGAAAATCCCATGGACGGAGGAGCCTGGTAGGCTGCAGTCCATGGGGTCGCTGAGAGTCCACCACGACTGAGCGACTTCACTTTCACTCTTCACTTTCATGCATTGGAGAAGGAAATGGTACCCCACTCCAGCGTTCTTGCCTGGAGAATCCCAGGGACGGGGGAGCCTGGTGGGCTGCTGTCCATGGGGGTGCACAGAGTCAGACACGACTGAAGCGACTTAGCAGTGTAAGTAGTCTTGCCATTGTTTTTAGTATAGTTACTAGTTATAACCAACTCCTTGCCACCCCATGGACTGTAGCCTGCCAGACTCCTCTGTCCATGGGATTTCCCAGGCAAGAATACTGGAGTGGGTTGCTATTTCTCTTTCCAGGGGATCTTCCCGACCCAGGAATCAAACCCACGTCTTCTACATTGGCAGGCAGGTTCTTTGGCAATGAGCCACCTGGGAAGCCCTTCAAATGTGAGCTGAGAAATCCACGTAGCATACAAATATAAAAACCATTAAAACCAAAAAATAAAGATTCATAATTAATGTAAAAAAAGATACAAACTGAAACAAAAGCCAAAGCAGAAATGGTCAAAATAATTAAGTCTGGTAATCAAAGACTGTGTGGATCACAACAAACTTCTTAAAGAGATGGGAATACCAGACCACCTGACCTGCTACTCAGAAACCTGTATGTAGGTCAAGAAGCAACAGTTAGAACAGGACATGGAACAACTGACTGGTTTCAAATCAGGAAAGGAGTACGTCGAGACTGGAAATTATCACCCTGCTTATTTAACTTCTATGCAGAGTACATCATGCGAAATGCTGGGCTGGATGAAGCTCAAGCTGGAATCAAGATTGCAGGGAGAAATATCAGTAACTTCAAATATGCAGATGACACCATTCTAATGGCAGAAAGTAAAGAGGAACTAAAGNTAACTTCTATGCAGAGTACATCATGCGAAATGCTGGGCTGGATGAAGCTCAAGCTGGAATCAAGATTGCAGGGAGAAATATCAGTAACTTCAAATATGCAGATGACACCATTCTAATGGCAGAAAGTAAAGAGGAACTAAAGAGCCTCTTGATGAAGGTGAAAGAAGAGGGTGAAAAAGCTGACTTAAAATGCAACATTCATAAAAGTAAGATCATGGTATCCAGTCCCATCACTTCATGGCAAATAAATGGGGGAGAAATGGAAAAAGTGATAGACTTTATTTTCTTGAGCTCCAAAATCACTGCGGACAGTGACTGCAGCCATGAAATTAAGACACTTGCTCCTTGGAAGAACTATGTCCAATCTAGACAGGATATTAAAAAAGCAGAGACAACACTTTGCCTACAAAGATCCGTACAGTGAAAGCTATAGTTTTTCCAGTAGTCATGTACAGATGTGAGCTGGACCATGATGTGAGAGTTGGACCATAAAAAGGGCTGAGTGCAAAAGAAGTGATGCTTTTGAACTGTGGTGCTGGAGAAGAATATTGAGTCCCTTGGACACCAAGGTCAAACCAGTTCAATCCTGAATGAAATGAACCCTGACTATTCACCGGAAAGACTGATGCTGCAGCTGAAGCTCCAATACTTTGGCCACCTGATGCGAAGAGCTGACTCATTGCCAAAGACCTTGATGCTAGGAAAGATTGAGGGTTGGAGGAGAAGGGGGCAACAGAGTATGAGATGGCTGAATGGCATCACCAACTCAATGGACCTGAATTCCAGCAAACTCAAGAAGAAAGTGAAGGACGGGGAAGCCTGGTGTCCTGCAGTCCATGGGGTTGCAAAGAGTTGGACACCACAGAGCGACTGAACAACAAAATTAAAAATCTGCAACTAGTCTAATATTCTCACTGGAAAAGTCAGACAATTTCTATGTAATAAACTAAGAAAATAACACAGTATTATTATCCAAGCACTGAGAGAAAATACCAAATAGCAACAAGAAGACCAATAATAATAACAATTTAACCAATTTAACAATTTGAAAAGTATGATGAAAGTAAGAAGAGTACCTTTAAATCTCACATCAAAAAACTAGGTTATGTGTGAGGACTTCCCTGGTGGTTCCTTGACTAAGACTCTACTCTCTCAGTGCAGGGGTCCTGGTTTTCAATCCCTGGTCAGGGAACTAGATCCCATATGCTGCAGCTAAAGACCCAGTGTAGCCAAAGAAATAAATAAAACTTTTTTTTAAAGTTAAAAAAAAAAGGTTATGTGTGGGATGAATTGGGAAATTGGAATTGACATACCACACTATGTATAAAACAGATAACTAGTGAGAACCTGCTGCATATCACAGGGACCTCTACTCAGTGCTTTGTGGTGACCTAAGTGGGAAGGCAATCCTAAAAAGAGAGATTTTTTTTTTTTAAAGAGGGGCAGAAGGAGAAGAGGGCATCAGTGGATGAGATGGCTGGATGGCATCACTGATGCAATGAACATGAACTTAGGCAAACTCCAGGAGATGGTGTGGGACAGGGAATCTGGCGTCCATGGGGTCACAAAGAATTGGACACGACTGGGTGACTGAACAACCACATGCGTATGTATAAGTGACTCACTTTGCTGTATAGCAGAAGCTAATGCAACACTGTAAAGCAATTATACTCACAATGAAAAAAACAGGCTTTACATAATATAAGCTTTTCTGACATTGTTTCATTTATTGGGCCCCATCTCTGTGCATGCATTGTATTATGAACCATGGGAGATACAAAAGAAAATAAATGTTATTGCCCTTAATGAACTTAATTCCTATAAAAGCAAATAGGGTGGTATGTCTTGTATGTGTATTCTGGAATATCCTGTTTTGAAAGGAACATTTAAAATAATTTTATATCATTTTATTTTCAGATTTACAAATTATTTAAATGAAATATACAGGAAATATGTCATAAATTTACTTCACAAAGTAGTTTATTTTCATAATACTTAAGAGCTAATTTTCAGGTTAACTATCTTAAACCAAAAGTGTATTCACCATTTCAGATTTTCCATAATAAAGTCGGAAATCAGTATTTAACAATCATGGAATAGTCAGCCATCAATTTATGTGGCTATTCATTTAAAAACATTATAAATAACACATGCAGAAGAGGATTTAGAGAAAGGGGAACCCTCCTACACCGTTGGTGGGAATGTAAGTCAGTGTAGCCACTGTTTGAGAACAGTATGGAGGTTTCTCAAACACCTAAAAATAGGATTACCATATGATCCAAATCCCATTCCTGGGCATATATC
This sequence comes from Oreotragus oreotragus, assembly GCA_006410675.1. Lineage (NCBI taxonomy): Eukaryota > Metazoa > Chordata > Mammalia > Artiodactyla > Bovidae > Oreotragus > Oreotragus oreotragus. The sequence continues at coordinate 82,294 of SJYX01019917.1, forward strand.
CAGACAAAAGTCTCACTCCAAAGAACACATGTAACCCTATGTTCATAGCAACACTATTTACAATAGCCAGGATGTGGAAGCAACCTAAATGTCCATCAACAGGTGAATGGATAAAGAAGATGTGGTATGCGTGTATACAAAGGAGTATTACTCAGCCATAAAAAAGAACAAAGTGCCATTTGCAATGACATAGATGCAACTAGAGATTCTCATACTACCTAAGTCAGAAAGACAAATACCATATGTTATCACTTACACGTGGAATCTAAAATAGGGCAAATGAACCTATTTTTTCAATAGAAACATATATAGAGAACAGACTTGTGATTGCCAAGGGGGAGCGGATCGGCAGAAGGATGAAATGAGAGTTTGGGTTTAGCAGATGTAAACTCAGAGAAGGCAATGGCAACCCACTCCAGTGTTCTTGCCTGGAGAATCCCAGGGTCGGCAGAGCCTGGTGGGCTGCCGTCTATGGGGTCGCACAGAGTCGGACACGACTGGAGCGACTTAGCAGCACTTAGCAGCAGCAGATGTAAACTATTGTATTTAGAATGGATAAACAACATACACTGCAAAACANGCCTGGAGAATCCCAGGGTCGGCAGAGCCTGGTGGGCTGCCGTCTATGGGGTCGCACAGAGTCGGACACGACTGGAGCGACTTAGCAGCACTTAGCAGCAGCAGATGTAAACTATTGTATTTAGAATGGATAAACAACATACACTGCAAAACAGAGAACGATATTCAATATCCAATGATAAACCATAATGGAAAAGAATATTTGAGAAATAATGTATATATATATATGAAAATGGAATCACTTTGCTTTACAACAGAAATTAACACAACATTGTAAATCAACTATATTGTACTTCAATAAAAAATTTTGTTAAGTAATTTCTGTGGCTATTAAGGTGACAAATAAAAGGTGTTATGGCTGTACATGGGAAGCAGCATACATGACAAGGTGAACTGAGGGAGCGAAGAGCAGCACATGAAGGACTTACCCAGGAATCACGACCTCCTAAATGCGTACAATGGACAATGAGAGGATCATGAAGGAACAGAAAGGGAATGTTCCTCCCGCCGTGTGTGAAGCAGTGTGATACCATCTTCCTCACACACTGAGAGAGAGAGAGGGATTCTCTGTTGAGTGCAATGGAGCATTTGCAATGGTAAATTCCAGAGCTGAAAAACAATCTACCTGGAAATTCCAATTTTCCATTTTGGGGGACCACGCCACATGGCATGCGGGATCATAGTTCTCTGACTACGGATGGAACCCAAGCCCTTGCACTGAGAGCACGGAATTTTAATCACTGGCCCACTGGGGAAGTCCTTCCAATTTTCCATTCTTAATATCACTAACCATCGGAATTTTAAGAAAGGTTAGTATGAGGTGAATTATGCCAGGAAAATCTTATGAAATTTAGTGTGGTTATTCTTGAATTTAAGATATATAGAAAAAAATAGTTTTTTAAATAAAATTTGTATAATCATGAAAATCCAAAATTTGAAATTCCACATATTTGGCATGTAAAATAGAATGTACATTTAAATTTCTATTCCTTATTTAACTCAAATTTTATTCTCCAGATTTTCCCCACTGTTTCACTAGTTCCTTTAATGTAGTGTAGCTGAACAAGTGTGCTTCCAAAAAAATGCAGTCTTAAAGAGTCTTATAAAGGCGTGTTTCCAATTGAAATGCATACTTTAAAAAAATTATATATTTGGCTGTACCATGTCTTACTTGCAGCATGTGGGATCTAGTTCCCTGACCAGGGATTCTTCAAACCCAGGCCTCCTGCATTGGGAGCACAGAATCAATGCCACTGGACCACCAGGGAAGTCCCGAAATGTATACTTTTACATTTTATACAAAATTCCGAGTTCTCATGCATTTGAAAGGAAATAATACAGCGATTCTGTACCAGCTGAGCTACAAAGGAAGCCCAAATAATATATAGACAACTGTCTATGTTTATGCTCTCAAATGAACAGCAATGTCATTCTGCCATTAGCCAGCCTGTTATTTTTCTTCTTTTCTCTTTAAATTTCTATTCATTTTGGGGAAAAGAACACTAAGTTATTATCAATAGAAGTAGCCTTATAAACTCACAGTTGTCAAGAAATAGTAAACAAGCAAATAAATCCCTTATGCACTCTTTCAGCTCGTCAGTGCCCTTATGCTGCCCCCTGCCGCCCAGTGTCCACACTGCACTCAAAACTGTCCCAAACTTTCAATCTTTTTCACTCTTCTCATCAAAACTTAATCTGGTTAGAGATCTATACCACTGGAGTTTTCCTCTACCAGGCTAATGGGTAAACAGATGTCTAGTAACACAGAAGTAGCTCCTTCCTATTTATCCCATCACCATTTCCAGGCCACTTATAAGTTTTTGAACTGATGTCTGATGGGTAATGACTGACATCCTGATTCCCAAGCCTGGGATTCCAAGTCCTCCTTGCACTGGTTCCAAGGTACCATCAGAGGTCCCTTCCCCCACCCCCTAGCCTCTAGCTCCCGCACATCACAGCTTACTCTCTGCCCACACTGGACTTCCAGCTGGTATTCCCAGTGCCACGGTGTTTTCACTCCTCTTTGCCTGTGTTCTCACTATTTTCTTTACTTGAATGTCTCCTCTCAATTTCTACCTGTTGAAAGCCCACCCACCTTCCAAGCTCTGGTCAAAAGTACTTGCTCCATGAAGTTTCCTCCAATTCCCAAATGCTTCACTTCCTTTCTCCCTTTAATCCTTTCAGGCACTGTCCAATACAGTTGTTGTTTTAATGTATTAGAAGCTCAATAAGGCTTTATTTAACGAGTGAAGAACAGTTAACAGAGGAACCTTAATTCTTGGAGCAACTAACTGACTTATCGACTTCATAAAGGACATGGGGAGGATGATGACAGCCTCTCTAATACTGCAACAACTTTATACACCAGGGTGAGGTGAATATTTTAATTCCCATCACAGAATGTAAGGCCAATTTTGATCCCTGAAACCAGAGGTATCTGTGAAAAAGAACTGAGTGCCTTTCTCATGTCAGGCATTATTCTAGGTGCTTTAAATGCAAATCTCATAGCAGTCAGGTGGGTAGGTAATATCACTTTGATTCACAGAAGAGGAAACTGGGTGTCTGGACCATTAAGTAACTGGCCGAAGGTTATAGGCATAATAAAGAGCTGATCGAGGAATTCAGACCTGTCAAAGCTGGGTATTTAGAGACTTCCCCAGTAGGGAAGTGGTGGTCCAGTGGTTAAGACTGTGTTCCCACTGCAGGGGGCATGGGTTCAATACCTATTTGGGGAACTAAGATCCCACATGCCCAATGAAAATATAAGAAATGTGTATTTAAAATGTTCCTGTGATGTCTCCAACAGAAATGTGTATGGAGAGGCTTCTAGTGAGCTATCTGGAAGTTAAAAAAAAAAAAAACTGTTAAAAGAATTGCCTTAGAAATTGTGACCACATAGACAAAAGCCAAGAGAGAGATTCAGTGTCAATTAATTATCCGTTAATATCTGCAAGAGCTGATTGTCTTACAAGGCATAACGTGAAGGACTGTAGTAGTCTGCCAAGTTCAACGGTCTCTCAAGGACAGTTATATATATTCTAAAAGATTAAGAAATACAGAATCCAAATACTTGTCAATTGATGTAGCCACTTGTGTGGGCACCAACAATTCTAACTTGAATGAAAAAAAGGTAAAGATATGACAATATCTCAGGAAAATAGGCTTTGAGAATACTTTTTTTTTTGATACAGTGAACATAAATAGGTTCATTATGTCACAGCATCTCAGACAGGGATCTAATTGTGTTGTAATCAAAACCTGTGCTCATCAAGAAACTTCAGTAGACAAAAAAAATAAACTGGAGAAGGCAACACTCTGATTTTTTGGTAGGATATAACTCTTTTCTTAGTAGGTAAGAATCTTTTAACTTCATAAAGAGTTAGAATAAGTACAGAAATGTTTTAAAATCTATGTAATTGTTGTTTTACAACATTTGGAGAAAGAGGTTAGCTTAGTACCCTTTTAAATAGAATTCCTTTTTATATGCAGCATTGAAACATTAAAGAGAACTTAAGAATCACCATATTTAAAAGTTAAAAGTATGAGGGGCTCCCCTAGTGATCCAGCAGTTGAGAATCTGCCTGCCAATGCAGGGGACTTGGGTTCGATGCCTGGTTGGGGAACGAGGATCCCACATGCCACAGGCAACTAAGCCCACGTGCTGCAAGCAAGACACAGTGTAGCCAAAATTTTAAAAATAAATAAACTTAAAAGTTAAATTTATGAGATGGATAAGCCCTTCTTAACTTCTTGAAAATGCCTGCTAAAGTACCAAAGTAAGCAACTGGATGCAGTAAAGGTAAAATGTATATAAAAAGTTGGGAGGTTTTTAATTAAGTAATGCCATAAATGAGACCAAGTTTTAAAGGACCATGATATCTAAAATTTGCAAGATTTGTAAGGTAAATTTAAAAACATAAGGAAGAACTACCTTTGGGTACGTATCTTCAATACATTTCATATTATTTTTAAATAACTTGATTTCAGAATAGTCTTTCAATATACAAGACTTGCTCTTGAGGGCATCAGGTAACTTATAATTGAAGAGTGGCAGCTGGACTGCTTTTCTTCCAGCTGAAGCTGGTATTCATTAGGCAGTCAGCACATGTGGAGAGAACTGGTTTAACTGTCTAATTATGCCTTCTGAACCTTCCTCCCTTCCTAGGTGACTGTAGCTTTTGAAACACGGAGATGAGAAGTAGCAACACTATCTACTGGTAGCCCCAATATCTGGTTTGGTGGCTTTGTTCCATAGGGTCACTCAGCAGTCCTCAACTCCAGCAGCATGTTAGAACCCCATGGAGAGTTTTTAGAAAATACTTATGTTCAGATTCCACCGAGATCAGCTAGAACCTCTGAGGATAGGGCATAGGCATTTAATTTATAAGTTTTGGGGTGATTCTAAGTGCAGTCTCTTGATGAAAGTGAGAGAGGAGAGTGAAAAAGTTGGCTTAAAGCTCAACATTCAGAAAACGAAGATCATGGCATCTGGTCCCATCACTTCATGAGAAATAGATGGGGAAACAGTGGAAACAGTGTCAGACTTTATTTTTGGGCTCCAAAATCACTGCAGATGTTGACTGCAGGCATGAAACTAAAAGACGCTTACTACTCGGAAGGAAAGTTATGATCAACTTAGATAGCATATTAAAAAGCAGAGATATTACTTTGGCAACAAAGGTCCGTCTGGTCAAGGCTATGGTTTTCCCAGTGGTCATGTATGGATGTAAGAGTTGGACTGTGAGGAAAGCTGAGCGCTGAAGGACTGATGCTTTTGAACTGTGGTGTTGAAGACTCTTGAGAGTCCCTTGGACTGCAAGGAGATCCAACCGGTCCATCCTAAAGGAAATCAGTCCTGAGTGTTCATTGGAAGGACTAACGCTGAGGCTGAAACTCCAATACTTTGGCCACCTCATGTGAAGTGGCCATTGACTCATTTGAAAAGACCCTGATGCTGGGAGGGATTGGGGGCAGGAGGAGAAAGGGACAACAGAGGATGAAATGGCTGGATGGCATCAATGACTCGATGCACATGAGTTTGGGTGAACTCCGGGAGTTGGTGATGGACAGGGAGGCCTGGCGTGCTGCGATGCATGGGGTCGCAAAGAGTCGGACATGACTGAGCGACTGAACTGAACTGAAGTGCAGAGTTAAGAAGCACTGGTCCACAGTGTGAGCCTACTGTGGTCTGAAGTTCCAAGAGAATTTTCTGTGATTATGGACACTGCTATAGACTGAATGTTTATATCCCCCAGCCTCCAAATGCATACACTGAAATCCTGGCCCCAGATGTGATGGTATTTGGAGGTAGGGTTTTTAGGGGGTCATGAGGGTGGAGCCCTCATGAAAGGGATTAGCACCCTTGTAAAAGAGATCCTAGAGAGCTCCCTTACCCCATCCACTGTGTGGGACACAGCTACAAGCCAGGAAGTGGGCCTGCACTAGACACAGAATTTGCTGGTACCCTAATCTTGGTAAAGAATCCACCTACAATGCCGGAAACCTGTGTTTGATCCCTGAATCAGGAAGATCCCCTGGAGAAGGGAATGGCTACACACTCCAGTATTTTTGCCCAGAGAATTCCATGGACAGAGGAGCCTGGTGGGCTGCAGTTCATGGGGTTGCAAAGAGTCAGACATGACTGAGCTACTAACACTTTTTACTTTCACTTGATCTTAGATTTCCTAGCTTCTAGAACTGTGAGAAATAAATTTCCGTTGGGTGTAAGCCACCCAGTTTACGGTATTCTGTTACAGCAACCTGAACAATTAAGAAGCATTCCACAAATTAGTTGTCCAATATGGTAACCAACAGCCAGGTGTAGCTACTGAATGTTTCATTTTAATTAATTCAAATTTAAATTTACAGAGCCACAAATGGCTAGTGACTGCCATCCTGGACAGCACAGTTCTGGCAGATTTAGACCATTTAAAATGACCTGAGTCTATTATTACCTAGGTGGTGAGTGATGTTTTATGATATGGATGAAAACAGCCCAGATCTGCCTCTTCGAGTACTTCATTCCAGCTTCTTGATGGGGTCTCCACAGGATGAAAGGATAATTCAATGTTTATTCAGGCTTCTGAGAATGCTAAGGACATTGAATTCACTGATTTTTTTTTTTTTTAATTGATTTATGTTGGAGGTTTGTTTCTTGGACTTTATACTTTAGTGAAAAATGAGCAAAAGCTTTCAGAACTAAAATTTTTAAGTCTCAAAGCAGTGAAGCAATTAAACTCTTGGCTCCTTGGTACTTGAGAGTGTTTTTCAGCTGGAGGTTGTGACCTCTGTCTTAGGAGGATGGAGAGTTTCCAGTGAATTGGGGCAGTAGCCTGAGTTTCAGAGCTAAATATAGGTCACTGGCATGATGGCCTCTTTTTCCCAGTCTCATCAAAACCGTGTCCTTTTAATGAACGTGGGGCTTTAGTGGGTGGTGGGATAAAATCTTGAGAAAACCCAGCAAAATGATGAGATAGAGAAGTCTTTTTCATATGCAACTTGCTACTGAGCACAGCCCTGTTCTATTTTTACTTGCTTTTAAAAATAATTTGTAAATTATGGATTACTATTTTTAAAAAAAGCTAAAAAAATACACACAAATATGAGTTGCTGGAAAAATAATCTCAAATGTGATGTTCATGCTGAAACATAAGATGATTCCTCCTTCAAGTCATTGCTCTACTCTCAAGGAGGCTATCCTGACCACCTATTCAATCCTGCACATGTATTTACTCATATATTTGCCAATTATTAAATTATATCCTTTAAAGTTCAGCATATTTCAAAGCCAAAATATTTTCCATGGCAGGTACCCTCTGAGTCCGTAAAGCAAAGTCTCAAAGGGTGATGCTTTGACCAGCAGCATTTGCAGCATGTGGAGGCTTCAACTTCTTAGGCCCCACCCCAGACCCACTGATCCAGGAACTCAAGGTGTGGGCCCAGGCACCTGTATGTTAGGTGGTGCACACTCAAGTCTGAGGTCCACTGATCTAGGCTACATTGAATCCCCCAAAAATGTCCCAGTGGGGTAACCTTCCCTATATCCCAAGGATGGAAAAGGTGGAAACATCTTGTACATAAATGTACCTTGTAAGTTATGAAATAGAAGCCAATATTCTCTTTTGACCTAGTGTTATGAATCATGAATTTACTCACTTCAACAAAGCTTTCCTGCATCTCTACTCTCTGATCTTTTTTTTTTTTTCCTTTTCCTGATAGAATTGCAACTTCTTTTTTTTTATTTTAGAAATGTAACTTCTAAAAGAATTTCTGAGCTGCTCCTGTAGAGATGATATATGGTACATGTATCTTCAGCAAATCTGACATACAAAAATTCAGATGTGTACAACTGATAGAGTAGGTAAGCATTGATCATGTTAAGAAAAGATTATTAGATTTATAAATTATTCACTAGAGGACTCATTTAAATAGGAATATCATACAGTTTATTTAAAATATGCCAATCTGGGGACTTCCCTGCTGGTCCACTGGCTGAAACTCTGTGCTCCCAATGCAGGAGGTCCAGGATGAATCCCTGGTCAGGGAGTTAAATCTTATATGCCATAATCAGGACCTTGCACAACCAGATAAATAAATAAATATTAACGATATGCCAATCTACAGAAGATAAATTTAGAAATATCCAGTGTTGACAGTTAGAAGTCCAGGTTCTGATATCAGACTTCCCAGGTTCAAACGCTGGCTTTTTCATTTACTATAACCTGGGCCAAAACTCTCTAAGCTTAGTTTGCTCATTTATAAAATGGGTATAATAATTATTCTATCTCCAAAGTTTGTTTGAGGATTTAAGGAGCTATTTAATACAGGTAGCATTTATCCTAAAGGCTGGAACATAGAAAGCTCTCATTAAATGCTTATTTTTCTAAATTAGCAGCATCCATGACCAGTCTGGTTTCTATGAAAACAGGTTTTATCATTGAAGAATGTTTTTACAAAGCAGTTAAAGTTTACACAAAGCAAATGGGAGCTAGCCACACTGAGCACTGGAAACTAGGCAGGTATTCACCTTTCTAAGAGCTCCTCCCTAGCTAAACCAATTAGGGTAACTTCAAACTCCCAGAGACAGGGTTTAGGTATGAGCATTTCCTACAAACCTGGTCAAAGAACTGTAAGAAGCAGTTTGCTCTGGGCCTCTGGGAAAGAATTTTTCCCCTTCTAAGAAGATGCTTAAGAGAAACTCTGGAAATTGTAGTATCAGGATATGATGCTTGGAGATGCAGCAGCCATCTTGGGACTATGGGGAAAGACACTGCTGACATTATGGCAATGTAAAAGAATGGAAACTACCAAGGAACTTGATAATATTGTTGAGCCATTGAATCAGACTAGAAATGGCTTGACTCTCCATTATTAATTTAGTTGAAATAAAGTGTCCTCAATTTTTTACACAGGATCCTCTGTTAGTACAAAAGCAAACTATATGATATAATACATTTAGATAGTATTTTAATTGGTTGTATGATAAAATAATTTGCTGACTTCATTTCTGGAGGTCATCTTAAACCACACACAGAGAATTCTTGATGAATAGCTCCTTCCCTTTCAGTTCATCTGTATATAACAGCAATCTTACTTTCCTGGTTCCATATCTGATGTGCTTCACTAATTAACCATTAACTACATGTTTAATTATATTAACTTCATAAATTAAAATACAAATGGTTATTATAAAAATGTTTGTCATGTAAATACCCTTGGAATTATTTCAGACAATTAAAAAAAAGTTTTCATTCCAATGTAATCCTTTAACACGGAAATTGTACTTCCCTGCTTCATTTCACAATTGTTACAGACACTACATTTATTTAATGAGAGCAAAATGTACAAAATGAGGCTACACATTAAAGAAAAAAAACTTTTCATTAAATGGACCTCATAAGGACACACCCAAATTTCCTACTACCAGAATGATCCTCTCCTCTTCTCAAGCAAATAAGTTAATATTTTAGTTTTCACTTTGCAGTGGTAATTTGCATTAGCTAACCATCTAATGTACAAAATGAGGCTACACATTAAAGAAAAAAAACTTTTCATTAAATGGACCTCATAAGGACACACCCAAATTTCCTACTACCAGAATGATCCTCTCCTCTTCTCAAGCAAATAAGTTAATATTTTAGTTTTCACTTTGCAGTGGTAATTTGCATTAGCTAACCATCTACTTATACAGCATCCATTAGGGCTATATCTAAAATCTGAAGGCTATTTTCCCTTCAAGGTGTCCCAAATAATGGTCCTTCAATAGAATACAAGGACACTTGTTAAGCCCTATATAGATTTTTTTTTTAAAGCTTTACCCCAGAAATATTATTTCGCCCTTATTCTCAGATGGAGACTCCCACATCTAAGATCTTAGATTTAAGAAATTTTAAAATGTTGAACCGTATTCGACTGTAAACTCCCTGAGGGCAGGAATCTTTGCCTTTTTTGTCTTAATACTGTATCCCAGCATTTTAGCACAGCAGCATATAAGAGGAGGAAAATATAAAACAAACCCCTAAGTAGAAATAAATGTTGAATAAATCAAGTATAAAGGCCATTCCTTTCATCTTTTTCTTAAAGAAATCATTATGTTTGTTTTCCTTCCCTTTAGAGTTCCATTTGAGAATCTTTTCGGAAAGATAAAAAACAAAGTCATAACACAAACATCCATTTGATCTCTTGTCTTTCCCTGTCTTTTCCTTTGCAAAACATGTAATGATATGTCTGAGAAAAAGAAGAGGTAAGCACACACAAAAAGAGGGTGGAATTAGAAATAGATACAATTTCAAGTCTATCTTCCACTTGTTTTTCAGAGAGCAAAATTTTTAGCTAATTTTCCTTCTCCTAAAAAAGTTTATTACATGTTAGATTGGTTCTAGCTAATGTTTTCAGCATTTTATGATGTCATCTATATATCACTGCAAATGTTTCTTCTCTTTGTTACTGCATTTTTCCTAATAGGTTTGCTGACCTGAAAATTTTCCCAATCTTTAACAATACTAATGAATACAAATGAATAAATTAGGAAATTATGTGGGTTCACTACATTAAATCTTAATAAAATGTTCAGTTTATTTCCATTATTGACCAAGCTCATAATATCAAGTTCATATTTAGGAGGTTTATTGTTTAGAATTTGATTTACAGATCTTCTGTTTCTTTGGCATCATTTATTTCTTCTTTCTGCAAACTGGTTTTTGGCCATTTCACTACTCATTGATCCCTCCCCTCCATCAGAGGGATGAAGCAGGGTGAGAAAAAACGGTAACTATATTTTAACATGGTCAATGTTGCTACTTAACTACTGTCTCTGATAAAAAGGTGTGTCAGAAAAAAATAAGTGTGTAATTGTTGACTAAAATAACATTTCAAGATAAAAAAAAACTCTTTATTTTTCATGATCTAGCAACTGTTACTATGAAAAACTGAGTTAGTTCCCTACATACTACATTTAATAAATAAGATTTTTCAGGATAAAACAGTTTATTATAATCATTCTAATCATAATCTCACTAAACTCATAAACTAAATGCCTATAAAATGTTGTCAATAAAAAAATGTCTGAAGAATCAAGAGTGAAAATGAAGCACAAGGTGGATTTAAAAATGGAGAATAACATAAAACAATGAATTGTTTTTGCTTCACAGATTTAAACCTTATTTAGTGATGTAAGAGTCATAGATAGAAGAATATCTTTAACATAAATATCTATGGAAGATTTTAAAAAGTGAAGATGCAACTCTAATGGTTACTCATAATCAATGATGTAATAGTCGATGATATAGGAGAACAAAGAACATTGCATAGCTACATATGGACTTCACAGAATCAGTTTGTTTTTAAAAGGGGGGCTTCATTAGATAAATATTTTTAGTTTTCACAAATTCAATGCACAAAGTCACCAGCTGAATAACAGAATATTTTAGCAATAAACATATTGGGAAGTATATTTTATTCAGTAGATTAACTTCAGAGAACTAAACTCTCCAGCACAGAGGGTTACAGAATATATTTACTACACCTGCAGTATTTCACTCTATAAATAATCTATAATGTCAAAACCAATCTTGATGGGAAGATTGAAATTTTATGATGGGATAAAATGTTATAGTGAATATTTTCAAAATTTTATAGCAGAGTATAAACAAAATATAGGCATAATTTATAATTATTTTTTAAGTTCAAGGAAAGGATTCAACACTGATAAGTAAATATGAGACACAAAAATCAGAAATACTATTCCTAGTCATTTTCACACATTCTTTTACTTGAAAATTTTAACGATTAGTGAAATGAGCACTTACATATTTCAAAGTGAAAAAAAGATACTTTATAACTCCAAAAATGTTGACTCTCTAAAGAAATCATCTATTCAATCATATGAAAAGGTGGTCTAGGATACTATCTCAGTTGGTTTTTGTTTTACTTAGCAAAATAATTTGTTTTACGGTACAATTGCTGATTTTTTTCCTCTGTTCTTTTTCAACTAAGGACATATTTACTATCTTCATAAATATCTAAAATTTTCACAGAGACCAGTAAAAACTATGTCATATCGTAATACACATTTTTGTTCTTAGGTGGCTTTAGGCCTAAAATCCTATATTCTCTAATCAGCTAACTCTTAACAAGAACAAAGACAGAAAAGATTTACCCTGCACTTAGATATATGAATACCAATATTTTAAAAGTTAAAAGCAGTTGTATCCATATTCTTAAAAAATTATCTCAATCTAAAATATTTGCTCAAGGATATACATAAATTCAACTGAAGTATCACTTCAAAATAAACAACAATGTAAGCATTATTATATGTCAAACTCCTAGAAAATCCCCAGGAGAAACTTAGAATAGTTATTTAAGAAATCCCTAGGTTCAAAATGAAATTCAACTTTTACAACATTCAGTGAACTAAAACTCAAAACATTTTGTTAAATTAAAGATGCTGGATGGATGATATTGTAATAGAAGAAAAATACAAAATGTTACTGAGGAAAGAAAGGGTAAACAGACAGCTTATTATTGAAAAAAATTGTGATCTAGAGATGATCAGATCAGATCAGATAAAACACAACTGCAAACTGCATGCTTGGCCTGCTGCTCCCTGGACGGGTTATGACGACGTGTCTCTTCTCACCCATAGTTCACAGTTCACAGAAAACATTAAAACAATACAATTGAATAATTTCCTTCGACCAAATCAAACTTTCTTTAAGGAAATAAAGAGAGAAGATAATAGATCAAATGTTGCCCCACCTCTTTTTTTTTTCCTCCTTTTTTCTTTTAGTGAAACTGACATAAATTGTTGAGGAGAGCTACAGCGCCACCAACACAGATCAATGCAAAACAAAAAAGATCTCCCACCGTGTGCAAATAGAAAAAAAAAATTAGAAAAATGCCAAAAATTACAAAATGTCTCCCAAATGTACCTTTTTGGAGAAAAACAAGCTAGATCAGCAAAGATTATCTAATGAGGAGCCTCAGAGAACTACTAACATGGAATACAAGTTTAGATTTGATCAGCAAAGAAAAGATCCACTATTTAGTAACAGCCATAACTTAATATAAACCCGGTTATGTCAATCTCCACCTTCATTCTACCAAGGGCAGCTTTTCTGTAGTTTGTATCTAAGCAATCCATCAAGAAAACTACAATAGGCCCATTTCACACCAAACCAAACTACATCTATAGTTTGCCTGCTGATCATTTAGTCCTGGACAAATTAGGTAATACATAATTTTTATAAAGAGGATATGCACATATTTGGCATTACCAACATTGCTGGCACAAAACAAGTCCATCTTGAGATAGCTGAGTTCCCTTTAGCTCACTGTAATTAAAGTATAATTTATAAATATTTTGCTTTAATCATGAGGTTAAAATTTTTTTTTTCTTTTGGTAAAAATTAACCAGATAAGATTAGGTGGAAATGTGCAGAGATCAAAGCTAAAGAAAAACACCAAGATTGGTTTTGTGAGAAGAAACACAATGAAAATCCTTTTTTAGCTGGCGGCTCAGTCAAAGATGTAATGGCATAAATGTTGTAAAATGACAAACTTACCATTAGTGGAGGCAAAGAAGAAGCCAGTTCTGGAAAAAGAATTGTAACAATATAGGCTGGATACTTGTGTCCCTAGAAACAACAGCCCCCAGGCAGCGTATGGATCTTCCAACATCTTTAAAATATCTGGTAAAGAAAAAGTCAGACTTTCTTCCATTATCGGTGGCTGCATGGGGTGGCTTCCCCAGGATCTGTGGGCGTTTGGGAAAAAAATCGGAGAAATATCCACGAAGATTAAAAGCAGAGGAGGCAGCGGCAGCCAGAAGACTCTGGGGTTAACAACTTTGCGATGGCAAGCAGGCGGGCTCTGATTGGCTGGGCGGCCAGCGTCCCTACAGTCTGCACTATCCCCCGCTCCCCCCGCCTCCTGCAGCTCGGAAAAAAATGCAGTGTGAGTGCCATTTTACACTGGGCTTTTAAAAACACAGCCACCCAAACGACAAAGTCTGAAGCTCGCTACCAAGTGACACTGCAAAACAATAGCGCCCACGACTGCCCGCGAGCTCAGGAAAATGCCCCCTTTGATGTCTCCAGCCACACTCTTTATTTCTTGCAATTTTTTTTTTTTTTTTTTTTAAGGACGAGCACGCTTTTCTTAAGCAGCTTGTCATTCACCAACGTCGTGGTCTCCTTTGGATACCAGTGTGGCCAGTGAAAAATGGTCCCCATCAAAACATTTTTTTTTTTTAATTTAACATCCCAAAGGTACCTAGAGAAGCCTGGCACCGAATTCACGTCGTCTCCAGGTCAGGGAGCTTTCACTCCTCGAAAAAAAAAATTAGAATGGGTTAGCACTACTGCTTCCTCTTGTGCAGAAAATACAAATAAAATAATGATTTTAGCGGCTACGTTACAAACAATAGGCATGCGTACTTTTTTCTCCTTCTTAAATAATTGTTTCAGAAACCTTTGCTGACTGATAGAATCCTACCAGCCTGCCTTACAAACAAAATGGCTGTGGTACTGAGTTTTTTTGGATCCTCCCACTGTGGCTCCTCCAGGCCCTCCAGGAAGTGGTAAAAATCCAAAATAAATACAGTACTAAAAGTACACTGTCCAGGCTGAACTCGGGTGAAGCCTTGGATGGGGGGATGTCTTAAACATGTGCTGCTTTTTATTAGTTTTTTTTTAATTGTTTTGAAAAGAACATCAATCACTAGGGATTTACTTGACTGTAACGTGAACTTCCTGTTTTACATACTTATAAGGTCTTTCACCTATCTTGGCAGGCTTTCAAATTAAGGGGGCTGGGAAATTTGATGCTCCGTGTCTAGTTGTGAGCTGAGTCAGGTATTTGGTGGTTGCAACTGGGCTTTTAAATAAAAACGAAGTCGAAAACTTAAAAAAAAAAAAAAAGGATGAACGTTAAATGAACGCTACAGTATGATTGATTGCAAATGTAAAGCCACAAATGTCAGCAAATACGGAAATATGTCAAATACCGCATACATGTGTTAATCGAACACATTCAGTATAAAATTCTTTGCCAGAGAAATTTCTGGTGAGCCAAGGGTAGTACAGGGTTTAAAGGAATCGAGTGAAGAAAGCAGTGAGCAAGTGCCTGTGTTCTACAAACCCTCCCCAACAGCCGCCCTCCGCCCCACCCCCCGCCTCTCCCCACGGTCTGGTATTTCTTCGCGTTTGGCGTTTTATCGGTAACATTCTCAGAAGAGAGCCATAGCTAGGGTGACCATATAATTTATTGTTTAAATCGGGACATTTTTTGAGAGTGAATGTTTTATTTTGTAATCTCACCAGTAGTTACCTGATGAGAGCACGTTTCAATGACATGTGATTATAATTAGGAAAACATCCTTAAGAAGTCATCTAACGAAGAGAGTAGACTAAAATTCTTGATACATTTTAAAGCAGTTTTCCTTCCAACAGAAAAAAATTGCTAGGGATCATTTTCATTACTACTGTCTTATCTTACCACCTCCCCAGCCCTGAGTTTTTCTCTCCCAACCCTTCCCCCATCCTATATACGAAGATTCATATATGTATAAATACATATAGTTATGCATCCATATATGCATATATGGATGGGCATATACATGTATACTTTTATTATCTATAGATTAGAATATTCTGTGTATTTTCCATAATATGCATATTTTAAGTTATATACTTCCCTACCACAGAATTTTCTTCAGAATTTTTGAGACCATATTCATGATATACATGATTTGAACATCTTTTGTTTTGGTAAAGGTAAAATGTAGAGTGAGATGTTTTGGAAAAAGTATCACTGAAAGACATTGGGTAAATAATTCTCACATTGTTTATTCAAATAGCTCTTGAGATCTTGGGATTCCCTGGTGGCTCAGATGGTAAAGTGTCTACGCGCAATGCCAGAGACCCGGGTTCGATCCCTGGGTCAGGAAAATCCCCTGGAAGGAAATGGCAACCCACTCCAGTATTCTTGCCTGGAAAATCCCATGGACAGAGGAACCTGGTGGGCTATAGTCCATAGGGTCACAAAGAGTCGGACACGACTGAGTGACTTCACTTTCATTTGAGATCTTAGGGTGTACTAGGCATGATGCTCCTTGCTGAAGTGAAGTCGCTCAGTCGTGTCCGACTCTTTGCGACCCCATGGACTGCAGCCTACTAGGCTCTTCTGTCCATGAGATTTTCCAGGCAATAGCCCTGGAGTGGATTGCCATTTCCTTCTCCAGGGGATCTTCCCAACCCAGGGATCAAACCCGAGTCTCCTGCATTGTAGACAGACGCTTTACCATCTGAGCCACCAGGGAAGTCCGATGCTCCTTGCTACATACACATTAATGGACAAGCAGGAAGTTTCTCTCCCTCATGAAGCTTATAGTCTTGTGGGAAGACACAGAAACAACCAAGTAATTGCAAATTATATAAAAATAATTTTTATAATTTTCAAATATAATTTAAAAAAATAATTTAAAAACCTATAATTGGAAATTATAATTGCCACCAAGAAATAAAGTGCAGTTTTCCAGAATAACAGGGAGGGAAAGACATAGAGAAGGGGGTAAGAAAAGTTATTTCTAAGCACATGGCGTTGGTGCTAGACTTGAAGGATGAGAAGGGGCCAAAGTTGAAAAATAGGAGAGAAAGAGTCTATGGGGTCGCACAGAGTCAGACATGGCTGAATCGACTTAGCAGCAGCAGCAGCAGCAGCAGCAGCAGCAGCAGCAGCAGCAGCAGCAGGAAGTGGTTGTAGCAAGTGCGAAGGCCCTGAGGCAGAATGGGACTTGGAGTATTCTAGGAAGTAAAATGAAGCCAATAGCCCTGCAGCATATTGAGAGAAAGGGAAAATGACATCAAAAGCCAGAAATGTAGTGACATGCTACCGAAGTTTGAAAGTTACAGAAGGAGAGTAAAATGCTGGAATTTGAGTTTGGAGGTTTCAGTGATGGTAAAATTCAAAGAAATTGTGGTGAAGTGGAGAAAAAACTCCATGCTAGTAATAATTTTGAACTTACATAGCTGCAGAAACAAATGAACAAGCAACAACAAAACCGAGAATTCCCTGGTGGTTCAGTGGTTAGAACTCCACACTTCCACTGCATCGGACCTGGATTCCATCCCTGGTTGGAGAACTAAGATTCCACAAGACGTGTGACCTGGCCAAAAAAAAAAAAAAAAAATNAGCAGCAGCAGCAGCAGCAGCAGCAGCAGCAGGAAGTGGTTGTAGCAAGTGCGAAGGCCCTGAGGCAGAATGGGACTTGGAGTATTCTAGGAAGTAAAATGAAGCCAATAGCCCTGCAGCATATTGAGAGAAAGGGAAAATGACATCAAAAGCCAGAAATGTAGTGACATGCTACCGAAGTTTGAAAGTTACAGAAGGAGAGTAAAATGCTGGAATTTGAGTTTGGAGGTTTCAGTGATGGTAAAATTCAAAGAAATTGTGGTGAAGTGGAGAAAAAACTCCATGCTAGTAATAATTTTGAACTTACATAGCTGCAGAAACAAATGAACAATCAACAACAAAACCGAGAATTCCCTGGTGGTTCAGTGGTTAGAACTCCACACTTCCACTGCATCGGACCTGGATTCCATCCCTGGTTGGAGAACTAAGATTCCACAAGACGTGTGACCTGGCCAAAAAAAAAAAAAAAAAATCCCCCAAAACTAACTGTAGCTGCATCACAGTGTTTCGGTATTGTATTTTTAAAAAATTATATTTCATCTGCATTGGGACAGCATTGATTATGGCTCAGTGCATACATAAATATGAGTGAGAAACAAATATCTAAGACCATACACATTATTAATAAAACAAAAGGAAGAATTCAGGCAACTGTTTTAGTTTTGTGCTTCTCTTCAGTAGTGTCAATTCTGGTATTTTTTATTCAAAGAATTCACATCATATCAGCTGAACAAAGCTCAATTGACACTGTTTTTTTAAAACAAATGAGGCAAAGTATTATTCAAGCTAGAATTTAAATCATATAATGAGAATATAAATAGTGTTTTGTTTAAATTTACTAACTGTTAGCAAACCAAATCCTATGTACACATGAGCAGAAATAGTATGTTCAATTTCTTAGATTCTAGGACTTAGAAATTGTAAAAGCAAGTCAAATCAATGATACATAATCTTTTAAATGAGCTTCCATAGTTTGGGAAACTCTAAACAAATCAGATTGTAAACCAATTAGGTATGGCAAATTTTAAGATCTTTACCACTCAGAACTGTATGGGGAAGAAAAATATGTTTTGGAATTCAGAGTTTCTACAATAATTTAAAAATAATAATATGATGCATTATCATAATCACCCCCATAATCAAGTATAATAATACATTGTACTGAAATACACGGTCAGTTATACTAAATGGAGTAAAGACAGACCGTAAGTATCCCCAGTCATTTGGGTCAGCTTTTGTCACCAAACTGACTGCAACTTTTGAGGAAGTCTCAGAGGTTAAAGCGTCTGCTTCCAAAGTGGGAGACCTGGGTTCAATCCCTGGGTCAGGAAGATCTCCTGGAGAAGGAAATGGCAACCCACTCCAGACTGGGCTCTTCCATCCGTGGGATTTTCCAGGCAAGAATACTGGAGTGGGTTGCCATTTCCTTCTCCAGGGGAACTTCCTTGTGTAATATTCCTGGACCGGGGATTGAACTCATGTCCCCTGCATTGGCAGGCGAATTCTTAGCCCCTGGACCACTAGGGATGTCCTCCAGTTGTTTCTTAAAAATATATTCTTAGCTTAAAACAAAGCTTATAATCCTAATGACTATAAACAGAGTTACAAAACAATAAAGTCCTACTGTATAGCACATGAAACTATATTCAATAAAAATAAAGGAATAAACAAAGTTACAATTTGGAAATGGCCAGATTTCCATGTGTGGGCCCTAATAAATGAATATACATGGTACTAACAAATTTTTTTAGTTATTTGTGTGGTCTTGGACAAACCCTTTAAAAACAGAGTTACAAAACAATAAAGTCCTACTGTATAGCACATGAAACTATATTTAATAAAAATAAAGGAATAAACAAAGTTACAATTTGGAAATGGCCAGATTTCCATGTGTGGGCCCTAATAAATGAATATACATGGTACTAACAAATTTTTTTAGTTATTTGTGTGGTCTTGGACAAACCCTTTAAATTTTACTCTTACGACTTTCCCCATATTTTCTTAAGAATAGTGAAGTTTACCCTTAATTACATTTTTTTTGGCAAAATATTTTCAAGCACTAACTCACCAGATTTTTTTCTTTCCCAAATGCTTTACTATTTAGCAGAAATGCCAAGAGTGTTTACTTCAGATCTCTTTACCCGTTGTGGGATGTCTTTAGATTACTTTCATCCACTGCAAGCCAAGTGGCATTTTCAAGAAGGGTCATTCCCAGGAGCAGTTTGTGACCTTCAGTGTGGCTGAGACTGCTTGCTGACTAACCAGTATCCATCTTTCCTTAATCCACTTTAAAAAAAAAGGCACAACTTGAGAGTTGTGAGGTAAGTTTTATTTGAGGGAAAATGAGGACTGCAGCCTGGGAGACAGCCCCTAAGATAGCTCCGAGAGACTGCTCCAAAGAGGCAGGAGGGCGAGAGTCATTATAAAGGTGATTTTGATAAGGGGGGAATATTTATAATCAAGTACATATTTTTGCAGAAGGTTTCTGCTAGTATCATGAAGTTTTCTGCTAGTCATGAGGAATAGTCATCACCATGAAGGATTTTTAGCAGTTTCCTAGATATGAGGAGATATAGGAATTGGGCTCATAAAATCAGCTCCTGAAAATATCTATCTGAAGACCTGTCCTGCCAGTTCCTCCCCTCCCTCCCTTCCTCCCCTTACCCCCTCAAGCACAGAGTGCCTCATTTCTGATCTTTGCCCTGAACTCCTTTCAGGAGGTGTTGAAGGTCAGCAACTGCAGCAGCACGTGATTTAATCCTTGTAGAGGTAGATGGCAAGTGCCCTTGGCAAGTGCCAATATGTAGTTGGTACTTCCTAATAAAATTGGATTTTATATTGGGTTTGCCCCCTAGATGATCTAAGTTTCCCACAATGAGGTTTAATCAGAGGTCCTTTGGTTGAGGAAGCTTATGAAGGGGGCTGACTCAACAGGAGGTGCCTTTTGCTCCTCACCTTCGCCCTCTTTTGCTGGGAGTGTGGTCGCCACACCTGGGTGGAGTCAGGAGCTCTGTTTTGACAACAGGGAGGAGAGCTCAAGGCCATGAGTAGCTGAACAGAAAGAAGAAAGCTAGGCTCTGTGGAAGAATCTTTTTTTACATGAGAGAAAAAAAAATAGAAAGCCACTAATTTGTTTTGAAGCACTGTTTTGTGGGGGGGTCTCTTCCTCATAACTAAATGCAGTTCTTAGTACAAAAGTAATCTTCATTTTCTCTGTTAAATTCAGCTTTTTTTTTTTTTTTTTCATTTTTGGCTTTCCCACATGTGGACTCTTATTTCCCCAACCAGGCTTGATACCCATGCCCAAGCAGAGAAAGTGTGGAGTTTTAACTACTGAACCACCAGAGAAGTCTTAAATTCACTTTTTAGAAAAATGATATTTATTTATTTTGGGCTATCCTGGATAAAGGACAGAAATGGTATGGACCTAACAGAAGCAGAAGATATTAAGAAGAGGTGGCAAGAATACACGGAAGAACTGTACAGAAAAGATCTTCACGACCCAGATAATCATGATGATGTGATCACTAATCTAGAGACAGACATCTTGGAATGTGAAGTCAAGTGAGCCTTAGAAAGCATCACTATGAACAAAGCTAGTGGAGGTGATGGAATTCCAGTTGAGCTGTTTCAGTCCTGAAAGATGATGCTGTGAAAGTGCTGCACTCAATATGCCAACAAATTTGGAAAACTCAGCAGTGGCCACAGGACTGGAAAAGGTCAGTTTTCATTCCAATCCCAAAGAAAGGTAGTGCAAAGAATGCTCAAACTACCGCACAACTGCACTCATCTCACACGCTAGTAAAGTAATGCTCAAAATTCTCCAAGCCAGGCTTCAGCAATATGTGAACCATGAACTCCCTGATGTTCAAGCTGGTTTTAGAAAAGGCAGAGGAACCAGAGATCAAATTGCCAACATCTGCTGGATCATGGAAAAAGCAAGAGAGTTTCAGAAAAAACATCTATTTTTGCTTTATTGACTATGCCAAAGCCTTTGACTATGTGGATCACAATAAACTGTGGAAAATTCTGAAAGAGATGGGAATATCAGACCACCTAACCTGCCTCTTGAGAAATCTGTATGCAAGTCAGGAAGCAACAGTTAGAACTGGACATGGAACAACAGACTGATTCCAAATAGGAAAAGGAGTACGTCAAGGCTGTATATTGTCTCCCTGCTTATTTAACTTATATGCAGAGTACATCATGAGAAACGCTGGAATGGAAGAAACACAAGCTGGAATCAAGATTGCCGGGAGAAATATCAATAACCTCAGATATGCTGATGACACCACCCTTATGGCAGAAAGTGAGGAGGAGCTAAAAAGCCTCTTGATGAAAGTGAAGGAGGAGAGCGAAAAAGTTGGCTTAAAGCTCAACATTCAGAAAACGAAGATCATG
>SJYX01019917.1:105690-144732 GCA_006410675.1 Oreotragus oreotragus
TTCTTTGGAAGGAATGATGCTAAAGCTGAAACTCCAGTACTTTGGCCACCTCATGCGAAGAGTTGACTCATTGGAAAAGACTCTGATGCTGGGAGGGATTGGGGGCAGGAGGAGAAGGGGACAACAGAGGATGAGATGGCTGGATGGCATCACTGACTCGATGGACGTGAGTCTGAGTGAATTCCGAGAGATGGTGATGAACAGGGAGGCCTGGCGTGCTGCGATTCTTGGGGTTGCAAAGAGTCAGACATGACTGAGCGACTGAACTGATCCTGGGTCCTGCCGACAAAGGTCTGTCTAGTCAAAGCTATGGTTTTCCCAGTAGTCATGTATGGATGTGAGGGTTGGACTATAAAGAAAGCTGAGAGCCAAAGAATTGATGCTTTTGAACTGTGGTGTTGGAGAAGACTCTTGAGAGTCTCTTGGACTGCAAGGAGATCCAACCAGTCCATCCTGGTTGTAAAAGTGAATCAGTAGTTAAAAGGGAATCAGTCCTGAATATTGATTGGAAGGACTGATGCTGAAGCTGAAACTCCAAAACACTGGGCACCTGATGCGAAGAACTGACTCACTGGAAAAGACCCTGATGCTGGGAAAGATTGAAGGTGGGTTGAGAAGGGGACAACAGAGGATGAGATGGTTGGATGGCATCACTGACTCAATGGACATGAGTTTGAGTAAACTCCAGGAGTTGGTGATGGACAGGGAGGCCTGGTGTGCTGCAGTCCATGGGGTCGCAGAGTAGGACACGACTGAGCAACTGAACTGAACTGAACTGTCTTGGGTCTTCGTTGCTGCTCAGAAGTTTTTTCTAGGTATGGCGAGCAAGTGCTACTCTCCATTGTGGTGCTCGAGTTTCTCATTGCAGTGACTTCTCATTGTAGTGACTTCTTGGGGTGGGGGGCTGGGTGCGGGGTGCGGATCGCCAATAGTTGTGGCTCCCAGGGTTAGTTGCTCCATGGGATGTGGAATTTTCCTGAACCAGGGATCGAATGTTTATCTCCTGCATTGGCAGGTGGATTCTTAACCACTGGTCCACCAGGGAAGTCCTATCTACTTTTTAATTGCTTTGTAATACTAGGCTGAGAAGAGGAATGAGGGGCTTTATGGAAGGCAAGAAATTTGACTTAGTCTAGGCTGTGATTACCGGAGAAGGCAATGGCACCCCACTCCTGGAAAATCCCATGGATGGAGGAGCCTGGTGGGCTGCAGTCCATGGAGTGGCGAAGAGTCGGACACGACTAAGCAACTTCACTTTCACTTTTCACTTTCATGCATTGGAGAAGGAAATGGCAACCCACTCCAGTGTTCTTGCCTGGAGAATCCCAGGGATGGGGGGGCCTGGTGGGCTGCTGTCTAAGGGGTCACATAGAGTTGGGCATGACTGAAATGACTTAGCAGCAGCAGCAGGCTGTGATTACATAGATATGAGATATGAACTTATGTTTGTCCACAAAGGTAGTGAAGGTGATGTAATTCCAGCTGAGCTATTTCAAACCCTAAAAGATGATGCTGTTGAAGTGCTGCATCCAATATGCTAGTCAATTTGGAAAACTCAGCAGTGGCCACAGGGCTGGAAAACTGCAGTTTTCATTCCAATCCCAAAAAAGGCAATGCCAAAGAATGTCGAAACTGCTGCACAACTGCACTCATCTCACATGCTAGCAAGATAATGCTCAATAATCCTTCAAGCCTGGCTTCAGCATTACATGAACTGAGAACTTCCACATGTATAAGCTGGATTTAGAAAAGGCAGAAGAACCAGAGATCAAATTGCCGGTATACATTGGATCATAGAAAAAAGCAAGGGAATTCCAGAAAAACATCTACTTCTGCTTCACTGATGATACTAAAGCCTTTGACTGTGTGAATCACAACAAACTATGGGAAATTCTTAAGGTGATAGGAATACCAGAGCACCTTACCTTCTTCCTGAGAAACCTGTATACAGGTCAAGAAGCAGCATGAACTGGACATGAAACAACTGACTGGTTCAAATTTGGGAAAGGAGTATGTCAAGGCTGTATATTGTCATCCTGCTTATTTAACTTTTAGGCAAAGTACATCATGCAAAATGAATGGAGCACAAGATGGAATCAAGATTGCCAGGAGAAATATCAATAACCTCAGATATGCAGATGACACCACCCGTATGGCAGAAAGTGAAGAGGAACTAAAGAGCCTCTCGATAAAGGTGAAAGAGGAGAGTGAAAAGCTGGCTTAAACCTCAACATTCAAAAAACTAAGACCATGGCATGCAGTCCTATCACTTCATGGCAAATAGGTGGGGAAACAATGAAAACAGTGACAGACAATTTTCTTGGACTCCAGAATCATTGAGAACAGTTACTGCAGCCATGAAATTAAAAGATGCTTGCTCCTTGGAAGAAAAACTATGACAAACCTCGACAGCATAGACATTACTTTGCTGACAAAAGGTCCATCTAGTCAAAGCTATGGTTTTCCCAGTAGTCATGTACAGATGTGAGAGTTGAACCATAAATAAAGCTGAGCACCGAAAAATTGATGCTTTTGAACTGTGGTGTTGGAGAAGACTCTTGACAATCCCTTGGAGAACAAAGTGATCAAACCAGTCAATCCTAAAGAAAATCATCCCTGAACATTCACTGGTGCTGAAGCTTAAAACTTTGGCCTCCTGATGTGAAGAACTGATTCATTAGAAAAGAACCTGATGCTGGGAAAGATTGAGGGCAGGAGGAGAAGAGGATGTGATGGTTAGATGGCATCACTGACTCAATGAACATGAGTTTGAGCAAATTCCAGGAGATGGTGAAGGAAAGTGAACCCTGATGTGCTGCAGTCCACGGGGCCGCAAAAAGTCAGACATGACTGAGCTACTGAATAGCAACAAATGTAGTACAGTGTCATCAGGAGGCTCGAGTCCACTGAAAGTTGAACATTCCGCCCTCCTGGGCCTAATCAGTTCTAATCAGGTTTTGTTGTATCCAGCTTTTCTCAACGGCTGTGTCATTCTTTAAGGGTTGTACCATGCCCTCTTCCCTTCTGTCTCAATGGGATCTGATCACCTGAATATAGACAATGTTAAAGAGTTGCACAGATATAATTCTTTTAAAAAATATTCAATAAAGTCTCCTTGATCTATATCCTAAGACAACTACTCATTTCTCTCATTTAAAAATGGTTCTGTTAATGTTTCTACATGTTTCCCCATAATCAGGTTGCTGACACAGTGTTCTAGAACCACATATACCATCACTATTCACTCTCTGAATATTCTGTTTGAGAGAAATATGTATGCCTCCATCAGCAGCAGCCATCTTCATTTTATGAACCCTTAGTCCTGGCTCACTCAAGTTTCTTATTTCTATATGACTTATCAGAATTCTGACCTATTGTGAACCTAGTGAAATGATTAAACAGCAAAACCTTAGGTTGGAGATTTTTTTTTTGTATGATATTGGAAGTATCAGTAAAAATACAACAAAGGAATTTTTCATCTAGTATTCAATATGAAAGTTTTTCTTTTTGCTCTTAAAAAGTTGGACTATGTAGAACTCCTTCCCTTCCAAGGCCACCTCACCCACCTCAGACTGCAGGGTAGTGATGAAAAATCTACACATTGACACAGACCATACTGCTTAAAATCTTAGCATTGCTTCTCACCAGAGAAATGCAAATCAAAAACACAATGAAATATCACTTCACATCCGTCAGACTTGTTATCATCAAATAATCTATGAATGACAGATATTGGCGAGGATATGGAGAAAAAGGAACCTTTGTATACTGTTGGTGGGAATGTAAATTGGTGCAGACACCATGGAGAACAGTATGGAGGTTTTTTCAAAAATTTTAAAATAGAACTACTATACGAATAGTAGATATGGGTATATACCATATATACCCAGCAATTCCACTCCTAATTATATATCCCCCCCAAATGAAAACACTACTTCAAAAATAAACATGCACCCTGATGTTCATAGCAGCACTTACAGTAGCCAAGATACAGAAACGACCTGTGTACATGGACAGTGAATGGATAAAGAAGACGTGACGTACAGAAAACAGAATATTGCTGTGCAGTGCTCAGTCACTCAGTCATGGCTGATTCTTTGCGACCCTGTGGCCTATAGCCCACCATGCTCCTCTGTCCATGGATTTTTCAGGCAAGAGTACTAGAGTGGGTTACCATTTCCTCCTCTAGGGGATCTTCCCAACTGAGGCATTGAACCCAAGTCTATGCATCAATTGCTGTGCAGTGCTCAGTCACTCAGTCATGGCTGATTCTTTGCGACTCTGTGGCCTATAGCCCACCATGCTCCTCTGTCCATGGATTTTTCAGGCAAGAGTACTAGAGTGGGTTGCCATTTCCTCCTCTAGGGGATCTTCCCGACTGAGGCATTGAACCCAAGTCTATGCATCGTTACATTAGGAGGCAATTTCTTTAGTAATGAACCATCTGGGAAGCCCAGAGTGGAATATTCAGTTCAGTTCAGTCGCTCAGTCATAGTGACGTACAGAAAACAGAATATTGCTGTGCAGTGCTCAGTCACTCAGTCATGGCTGATTCTTTGCGACCCTGTGGCCTATAGCCCACCATGCTCCTCTGTCCATGGATTTTTCAGGCAAGAGTACTAGAGTGGGTTACCATTTCCTCCTCTAGGGGATCTTCCCAACTGAGGCATTGAACCCAAGTCTATGCATCTTTACATTAGGAGGCAGTTTCTTTAGTAATGAACCATCTGGGAAGCCCAGAGTGGAATATTCAGTTCAGTTCAGTCGCTCAGTCATGTCCAACTCTTTGTGACCCTATGAATCACAGCACGCCAAGCCTCCCTGTCCATCACCAACTCCCAGAGTTCACCCAAACTCATGTGCATCAAGTCAGTGATGCCATCCAGCCATCTCATCCTCGGTCATCCCCTTCTCCTCTTGCCCCCAATCCCTCCCAGCAGCAGAGTCTTTTCCAATGAGTCAACTCTTCGCATGAGGTGGCCAAAGTATTGGAGTTTCAGCTTTAGCATCAGCCCTTCCAAAGAACACCCAGGACTGATCTCCTTCAGAATGGACTGGTTGGATCTCCTTGCAGTCCAAGGGACTCTCAAGAGTCTTCTCCAACACCACAGTTCAAAAGCATCAATTCTTTGGTGCTCAGCTTTCTTCACACTCCAACTCTCACATCCATACATGACCACAGGAAAAACCATAGCCTTGAGTAGTGGAATATTACTCAGCTATAAAAAGGAAATTCTGTCATTTACAACAACATGGATGGACCTAGAGATTATAATGCTTAATGAAATAAGTCAGACAGAATGTATGAGATCACTTATATGTGGACTCTAAAATTTTTTTTAATGAATGAATATAACTAAACAGAAATGGACTCACAGATATAGAGAACACACTAGTGGTTATTGTGGAGAGAGGGAAGGGAAAGGGGTAAGATAGAGGTAAGAGATTAGGAGACACAAACTGTTATGTATAAATTAGATAAGCAACAAGGATATGTTGTACAGCACAGGGAAATACAGCCACTATTTTTTAATAACTTTAAATTGAGTGTAATCTATAAAAGTGTTGAATCATCATGTTGTACACCCGAAACTAAAATAATATTGTAAATCAACTATAGTTCAAAAAAATGAGTCTTACTAGAAGTATTTCCAAAAAGCAAGAACATTCCAGAAAAAAACATACTTCTTCTTTATTGATTACGCCAAAGCCTCTGACTGTGTGGATCACAACAAGCTGCAGTAAATTCTTAAAGAGACGGGAATACCAGACCACCTGAACTGCCTCCTGCGAAATATTTATGTGCAGTCAAGAAGCAACAGTTAGAACTGGACATGGAACAACAGACTGGTTCCAAATAGGGAAAAGAGTACGTCAAGGCTGCATATTGTCAACCTGCTTATTTAACTTCTAGGCAGAGTACATCATGTAAAACGCCAGGCTGGATGGAGCACAAGCTGGAATCAAGATTGCCAGCAGAAATATCAATAACTTCAAATATGCAGATGACACCACCCTTATGGCAGAAAGTGAAGAAAAACTAAAGAGCCTCTGGATGAAAATGAAAGAAGAAAGTGAAAAAGTTGGCTTAAACTCAACATTCAGAGAATTAAGATCATGGCATCCGGTCCCATCACTTCATGGGAAATAGATGGAGAAACAATGGAAACAGTGACAGACTTTATCTTTTGGGGCTCCAAAATAACTGCAGATGGTGACTGCAGCCATGAAATTAAAAGACGCTTGCTCCTTGGAAGAAAAGCTATAACCAACCTAGACAGCATGTTAAAAAGCAGAGACATTACTTTGCCAACAAACGTCCGTCTAGTCAAAGCTATGATTTTTCCAGTAGTCACGTATGGATGTGAGAGTCGGACTATAAAGAAAGCTGACCTCCAAAGAATTGATGCTTTTGAACTGTGGTGTTGGAGAAGACTCTTGAGAGTCCCTTGGATTGCAAGGAGATCCAACCAGTTTATCCTAAAGGAAATCAGTCCTGAATATTTATTGGAGGGACTGATGCTGAAGCTGAAACTCCAATACTTTGGCCACTTAATGCGAAGAACTGACTCACTGGAAAAGAGCCTGATACTGGAAAAGATTGAAGGCAGGAGGAGAAGGGAATGACAGAGGATGAGATTGTTGTATGGCATCACTGACCCAATGGACGTGAGTTTGGGTAAACTCCAGGAGTTGGTGATGGACAGGGAAGCCTGATGTGCTGCAGTCCATGGGGTCGCAAAGAGTTGGACACGACTGAGCGACTGAACTGAACTGAACTGGCAAGAATTTCTGCATCGTATAGATTTGTGAGGTCGAAAAGGACTGGAATAGCTATAGGGATAGAAACACAATTGATAAAGACTTAATTAAATTATGAACCTGAACAATCGTACAAAGAGAGACCAGAATTTTCTGTGTAAGAGATCATTACAAGTTTCCATACAAGGAAGACCATGTACTGCTATGGAACATGAATTATTATTTAAATTAAAAGAGAGTCAGCAAATAATTCAGGCCTAGGATGACAAAGGAACAGGAATTTAATAGGATCAAATTATAAATTATTTCCCTAGCTACATCTAGCTAAGAATTCTTATAATTCCTTAGTGTGGAGGGAGTTGGGTTGATGTTAATGACAGAATTTACACAGGTGGTTTATTGTATTTTAATATTTAGCCAGTTATGCTTAATGAATTCTAATGTCTATATTGTATTGCATTAAAAGAACATGATAGAAATTGTTGTAATTTAGATTTGGGGACTGAAGAGCTCTCAACTGACAAATGCATTCAAAATTCTGGTGCTCAGTGTGGGTGGTGAAGAGAAGCAGTACCTCTTACAGAAAATGTGTTTTATAAGGCTTATTGCTGTCTGGTTGGATTAACATCTTCCGGGCCTTCACCCTGGGAAGCAGGGGGACTTGATTTTGCTAATTAAGTGTAAGTAGCAAAAGAGAAACCGTCCTCGCAAAGCTGGATTGCTAATGTGATAATTGATTTCTACCTTTTGACCATTGAAAGAATCATTATTTGACATATATGTGTGATAAAGTCTGGTTGGATTAACATCTTCCGGGCCTTCACCCTGGGAAGCAGGGGGACTTGATTTTGCTAATTAAGTGTAAGTAGCAAAAGAGAAACCGTCCTCGCAAAGCTGGATTGCTAATGTGATAATTGATTTCTACCTTTTGACCATTGAAAGAATCATTATTTGACATATATGTGTGATAAATATATATATGTATACATTTATACTCTACACACTATTATCCAATGTCAAATCTAGCTTTCAGATTTTTTATTGATAAAAATAATTTTCTAAGTGACCTTTACCCCTGCATATTATTCTCTTCTATTAATATTATATTTATTTTCTTAAGGCACTCTGAAGGAGTGCGGATGGTAAAAGTAACATAAACTCAATACCAGCCATTTGGAAAAGATGGAAATTTGTCATGAAGATCACACTAACCACTGTAGTCCCACTTCTTTGGAACTCTTTCCAGTGTCTTTCCTTGTACTTCATTTTGTGTTGGCAAACTTTCAGAATCAAGAGTGCCAAGTCAGAGATCCCTATTATGTAACTGAACAAGTATATATAATAGCAGTCACAAAAATAACTCAGATGGAAATGATTACATAATTAACACAATCGCACCCTCCTTTGATAAAAGGCAGAGATTTTGCAAGAGGCTTCGGAAGACTGTCCCTTCTATAGTTCTAAATCATTTGTCAGATCACAAGTACAGACTACTTTAAATGAAATCATCAGCTTGCTTTTTTGCTTCCTAATCACTTCTTAGATTATCTGAGCTGAATGAATAGGGTTACATGGGAATGAATACTGAATAGAGTGGTAACTTTGGGGCTTGAAAGACTTGGAAAATGGGCAAAAACGGCAATGGGATACTCCAAGGGGATGAGGGAGAAGAAATGTCAGGAGAGGGAACTGGGGCATAAAATAATATGGGATGGTGCCAGATAGGGTGATCAGATAATTTAGATTAAAACCCAGAACATTTTCACTGTTAATTGCACTGGGACAATAGGTTGGATTCGGAGAAGGCAATGGCAATCCACTCCAATACTCTTGCCTGGAAAATCCCATGGGCAGAGGAGCCTGGTAGGCTGCAGTCCATGGGGTTGTGAAGTGTCAGACACGACTGAGCAACTTCACTTTCACTTTTCACTTTCATGCATTGGAGAAGGAAATGGCAACCCACTTCAGTGTTCTTGCCTGGAGAATCCCAGGGACAGGGGAGCCTGGTGGGCTGCTGTCTATGGGATCGCACAGAGTCGGACACGACTGAAGTGACTTAGCAGCAGCAGCAGCAGCAACAACAGGTTGGATTATACAGGATAAACAAGGAAATATGGTCATTTTATGTAAACTTAAAAAAAAGAAACAAACCTACAGCCCTGTTGGCAGCCAACAGCTTGCTTTTTACCAAATACATGACAAGTTTGATATTAGTATCCTTAAATTTTTGATCCCTTTTCTGTTTTCACAAGCAAAGGAAAGGCCAGGTGGATCCTCACTGAGGGTTCTTTAAAGAGATTGAGTACCTAGGAGTCAGTGTGAAAGGTTGCTGAACCCAAGATCAGGTTTCCATCGTCATAAGAGTAAGTTAAAGTCACTCTCTTTTAGGATCCAGGCTTCACTCTCAGAACTGCTAGTGAAGATCTATGCTCTTTGTTTTATGGCAATTCTAAGCTAGAAGCTATCGCGGTGGATTCCGTCTTGTCCTATCTGTAGTGACTGTTGCATTATATTCAGTGTCGTGCTACAAGTCTTAAAATGTAAGGTCCACTGAAAGATATCTTAAGCTGCTTGTATTTTCAAATCAGTTTTCTGGGTTCATTGTCCACGTTTGGAAACCAATCCATCAAACCTCAGTCTGCAAACTGTTAACTTCAGGGATACACACACCAGGAAATAAGACTAAATTCATTTCTATTTTGAACCAGCCCTGAAGCAGTGCTTCTGGACCAGTTTTCACCCTGGGAAGGTGAGTAATAAGGGAGTAATTGTGGTTCAGCTGGTAAAGAATCCGCCTGCAATGCGGGAGACCTGGGTTCGATCCCTCAGTTGGGAAGATCCCTGGAGAATGGAAAGGCTACCCTTTCCAGTAGTATGGCCTGGAGAATTAAATAGACTGTATAGTCCATGGGGTCACAAAGAGTCGGACATGACTGAGCGACTTACACTTCACTTGCACTTTAACAGGAATAGGATTTCAACCTTTACAGAGAGGTCCTCAGTTCACTTGCCATTTTAGGAGCACTCTGTGGTAGGATATCTCATTGAGAGCTGCAATCCTTCAGGCCTGGTACTCTGAGCAGAGTACGATGCTGGCACTTTGCTGTTGCCAAAGAACCCCAAGAGCCCTAGGTCTCTCGGTGCCCCTTGGGCCACCCTGCAGCATTCGATACTATTGTGCATGCGTGCCCAGTCACCTAGTTGTGTCTGGCTCTTTGAGACCCCGTGGACTGTAGCCCACCAGGCTCCTTAATCCCTGGGATTCTCCAGGTGAGAATATTAGGGTGGGTTGCTATTCCCTTCTCCAGGACATCTTCCTGACCCAAGGATTCAACCTGGGTCTCCTGCATTGCAGGTGGATTCTTTACCAGCTGAGCCACAAGGGAAGCCCCAGTTGGTATCATTAGAAGAGATTTTTTGGTAATCATATCTCTTCCTGCTGTTCTTCTCTTTCGCCAGTGATATCAAAATAGGGCTCACTTGGGACTTCCCTAGTGGTCCAGCAGCTAAGACTCCACACTCCCAATGCAGGGGGCCCGGGTTCCATCCCTGGTCAGGGAACTAGATCCCACATGCTGTAACTAAGAGTTCAAATGTGCAACTAAAGATCCTGCATGCCACAATTGAGACCCAGTGCAGCCTGGTAAATAAATTTAATTTAAAAATATTTAAAAAAAAATAGGACTCAGTCTAGCTGGACTTGTTAATCTAGATGCCCCTAAGAGCCGTGGGAGAAAGGGTTGGAACCCTGAAGAAATGTGGATGGTACTTGGAGACTTCCCACTCTGAGTAGCAGGAGGAATGCTCTGGTACTGTGTGTCTGGCAACAGACTGAGATAGGATTGAACCTCAGATTGCAGAGAAGTCATCTGCTCATCTGCTTCGTAAAGAATGTTCCAAACTGCAATTTCTTGGAGTAGAGATTCTGATGTCTGTGAGCTCTCTGTGAGGATTTCTAAATTTTGCTCCTTCATTTCAATAATAATTTAAAAGATAATATAAGCACATATTGGATCATCTAAACAATTTCTCTGTATCCAAGCCTGGAGGACTACAATCCATGGGGGTGGCAAGAGTTGGACATGACTTAGCGACTAAATCACCACCCTGCAAGTTTAGTCTTGGGTTTGTGTTTATAACTGAGTCAGCACCGAGCAGTTCTGTTCTAATCAGAGAGCTAATGAGAAAGAACCAAAGCTGACTTAATATGCAAATGATGCATTTATGCCAAGCGAAGACCACATAATATCACAACAAGCTGTGGGAACAAGTGGTTTACAGTGATTTGAATGAAAAAGAAAAATGATGGGAAATTGTCATCTCACAGTACCTGGCTGTCACCTGTCATTCAAGTTACAACCAGTGATGACTGTAAGAGTAACATCTGTCACCTGAAATTGAACTTTTATTTTATTTACTTTCACATTTAAAAAATGCTTATTTATTTATTTTTGGACGTGGTGGGTCTTAGTTGCGGCATGTGGGTTCTTTCATTGTGGTGTATGGGCTCCAGAGTGCGTGGGCTCTGTAGTTTGTGGCAACAGCTAAGCTGCTCCATGTGGGAGATAGTTCCCCGACCAGGGATTGAACCCCCTACTTTGGAAGGTGGATTCGTAACCCCTGGATCACCAGGGAAGTCCCCCTAAACTTTCATTTGAAAACTTCCTGGTTTTATTGCTTGGCTTATATTCACTTTATGAGTTGGTATCTTTTGTGGCCGCATAGCTCTGTAAGTTGGAGAAGGCAATGACACCCCACTCCAGTACTCTTGCCTGGAAAATCCCATGGATGGAAGAGCCTGGTAGGCTGCAGTCCATGGGGTTGCTAAGAGTCGGACTTGACTGAGCGACTTCACTTCACTTTCACTTTTCACTTTCATGCATTGGAGAAGGAAACAGCAACCCACTCCAGTATTCTTGCTTGGAGAATCCCAGGGATGGGGGACCTGGGTGGGCTGCTGTCTATGGGGTCGCACAGAGTCGGACACGACTGAGTTGACTTAGCAGCAGCTCTGTAAGTAGGAGTTGCTATCTAGTTGCATGTGAGGACCAGGATCTTTATTTTTTTAATATAAATTAATTTATTTTAATTGAAGGCTAATTACTTTACAATATTGTATTCGTTTTGCCATACATCGACATGAATCCGCCATAGGTGTACATGTGTTCCCCATCCTGAACCCCCCTCCCACCTCCCTCCCCATACCATCNTTTTTTTTTTAATGATTGCTTCACAATACATATCATTTGGATGTTGGGGAAGAAGATGTATCACCCAGACAAAAATGAGGTGGCAACTTATTTTTCATTTTTTTTATTCTGCTCCATCACTGTTCTTGGATTCAAGATAATCATGCCATGATAAAATTTAATTTACCTCATTTTTTTTTCATTTAATTGGATAACATTTCCAGGGGAAGAATTCTCAATTTCAAAGACAATAAATTAGGAACTGCTTAGAAAATATCCCCTAGAATGAATCAGTTCTCTTTTCTTAATGGATAACATTGTCCTTGCCAATAATCTTAAAGTATTGCCAAAACAGAAAAATAAATGTGGTTCAAAAAAAGCTAACATTTCTAGAGGGGATGTTCCCTGAAAACTGCTTTTGTCTGCATCTTACCTAAAGTGAAAAAGAGAGAAAAAACCCTACCACATACTTAGTAAGGAAAAAAAAAAAAAGCAATTTTCAGAAAGTGCAGAAAAATAAAAGAAAAAGGTCAGTTACTTGAGGATAGCTACTTTTTTTTAAATGGGTAATATTATTTTATTAAGTACAGCATTCTGGCTTCAATTCTTCATTTTATGAGCTGGGTAAAATCACAGGGGNAAAAAAAAAAAAAGCAATTTTCAGAAAGTGCAGAAAAATAAAAGAAAAAGGTCAGTTACTTGAGGATAGCTACTTTTTTAAAATGGGTAATATTATTTTATTAAGTACAGCATTCTGGCTTCAATTCTTCATTTTATGAGCTGGGTAAAATCACAGGGGAGCTTTAGAAAATATCTGCCACTTACTACTTTTTCAGTCAGTGCTTTCCTTGGTACAAACTGTAATCTTTGGCAAGGGAAAGGAAATAAAAAATGCTAATATCTGGGTTCTTAAGAACACATGCACAAGGTTCCTTAATAGTTAATTTTCCTTTCCATTATTGTTGGTTTTCTTCCAAAGGGAACAGCAAGATTCTGCAGAATATTGTTCAGTTCAGCATTAACAGAGCACCTGCTGACAATTCTAAAGCATTAAATCTTATACTTTGAGGTAATAAAAGTAATTATCAGCAATATTGTTTTCTTTCATTTTTAACACAGCACAGAAGCAAGTATAAGTGTACATGCATGTACCTATATATGTATTTGTGCGTGTATAATTTATCATAAGAACACTGGGTAGTCTCATGTGCTTTTGATATTATGGATTTAACAATAATTTGTAAGCAATGAAAACTGTAGCGATTTTTGAACAGCTGTGTTATTTAATTCCATGTTAACATAAACTGAAGAGTACGGGTACCCTCTCTAGATAGTTCATAAATCAGCTAGCACAGATGGGCACCTTATGGAGGACAGCATCCTGTGAACTTTTAACTCTGCTCTGTGTCAGAAAAAAAAAGTTCATTCACCAAGCTAGTTTCCTGTTTGTTTGTTTTTTCTTTCCTCTGAGATAGTACATGTCAGCACTTGGCTGAATCACAAAACAGAGTACACAGCATAATGGAGATAAAAGAGAAAAAGGAAGAGAGAGAGTGAAAGGCAGGAAGAAAGGGAGAGAAGGAGACAGGGAGGGAGAAAAGAAGGAAGGGAAGACTGGAGGAAATCACTGGAGAATCAGATGCCTCCATCTATATACCATTACTATGGGCATGTGATGTGTTACCAGCCAATTTCTACATTTGGGGCTTCCCTGGTGGCTCAGATGGTAAAGAATCTAACTGCTGCAATTCAGATGATCTGGGCTTGATCCCTGAGTCAGGAAGAACCCTTGGAGAAGGCACTCCATTCCAGTATTCTTCCCTGGAGAATTCTAGAGACAAAGGAGCCTGGCAGGCTACACTGGTCAAGCCCTACATTTATGCCTTTATAATTCTGCCTCATTTTATTTATGGCTTACTTTATTTTATGCTCATGAAACGGGAATTATCAATATTTGTTGAATACTAAGTTTGTGTCTTTTAGGTTTGTGGAGATTTTATATATTTCTTTAAAATGTGTTTATAATAACTCAATAAAGCTATAAAAAGCAGCATTTATTGCTTTACTTTTTTTCATTTTTTTAAATTTTATTGTAGTAAAATATACATAACATAAAACTTACTATTTAAAGCCACTTTTCAATTTACAATTCAGTGGCACTAAGTAAATTCGCAATTTGCAACCAGCACTACTATCCATTTCTATTCTTTTTTTAATTTTTATTTATTTTTTCAATTTCTTTATTTTAATTGGAGGCTAATTACTTCGCAATATTGTAGTAGATTTTGCCTTACATTGACAAGAATCAGCCATGGACTTACATGTGTTCTCCATCCTGAACCCCCTTCCACCTCCCTCCCTATCCCATCCCTCTGGGTCATCCCAGTGCACCAGCCCTGAGCACCCTGTCTCATGCATCGAACTGGCAATCTGTTTCACATATGATAATATACATGTTTCAATGCTATTCTCTCAAATCCTCCCACCCTCATCTTCTCCCACAGAGTCC
Organism: Oreotragus oreotragus; assembly: GCA_006410675.1. Taxonomy (NCBI): domain Eukaryota; kingdom Metazoa; phylum Chordata; class Mammalia; order Artiodactyla; family Bovidae; genus Oreotragus; species Oreotragus oreotragus. The sequence goes on from SJYX01019917.1 coordinate 120,151, forward strand.
AAAAGACTTCTATACATCTATGTCTCTTTTGCTGTCTCTCACATAGGGTTATCATTACCATCTTTCGTATTCCATATATGTGTATTAGTATACCGTATTGGTGTTTTTCTTCCTGGTTTACTTCACTCTGTATAATCGGTTCTAGTTTTATCTACCTCATTAGAACTGAATCAAATGTATTCTTTTTAATGGCTGAGTAATACTCCATTGTGTATATGTACCACAGCTTTCTTATCCATTCATCTGCTGATGGACATCTAGGTTGCTTCCATGTCCTGGCTATTATAAACAGTGCTGCGATGAACGTTGAATACACGTGTCTCTTTCAATTCTGGTTTCCTCGATGTGTATGCCCAGCAGTGGGATTGCTGGGTCATAGGCAGTTCTATTTACAATTTCTTAAGGAGTCTCCACACTGTTCTCCATAGTGGCTGTACTAGTTTGCATTCCCACCAACAGTGTAANAGTCCAAAAGACTGTTCTATACATCTGTGTCTCTTTTGCTGTCTCACATACAGGGTTATCATTACTATCTTTCTAAATTCCATATATATGTGTTAGTATACTGTATTGGTGTTTTTCTTTCTGGCTTACTTCACTCTGTATAATAGGCTCCAGTTTCATCCACCTCATTAGAATAGATTCAAATGTATTCTTTTTAATGGCTGAGTAATACTCCATTGTGTATATGTACCACAGCTTTCTTATCCATTCATCTGCTGATGGACATCTAGGTTGTTTCCATGTCCTGGCTATTATAAACAGTGCTGCGATGAACATTGGGGTACATGTGTCTCTTTCAATTCTGTTTTCCTCAGTGTGTATGCCCAGCAGTGGGATTGCTGGGTCATAAGGCAGTTCGATTTCTAGTTTTTTAAGGAATCTCCACACTGTTCTCCATAGTGGCTGTACTAGTTTGCATTCCCACCAATGTGTAAGAGGGTTCCCTTTTCTCCACACCCTCTCCAGCTTTTATTGCTTGTAGACTTTTGGATAGCAGCCATTCTGACTGGCATGAAATGGTACCTCATTGTGGTTTTGATTTGCATTTCTCTGATAATGAGTGATGTTGAGCATCTTTTCATGTGTTTGCCTGGGCCTGCTAGGTATTCCTGTAGTAAAATAATTTAGCTCATTAGCTAAATTAGCATACTAAGTAATGTAGGTCAGGAAGAGAAAGACGAATACCAGATGATATCACTCATATGTGGAATCTAGAATATGAACTTGTCTATGAAACAGAAACAGACATAAAGAACAGACTTGTGGTTGCCAAGGGGGAGCGGTGGAGGAGGAATGGATTGGGACTTTGGGATTAGCAGATGCAAGGTGTTATATACACGATGGATAAACCAGGTCCTACTGTATAGCACAGGGAACTATATTCAGTGTCTTGTGATAAATCAAAATGGAAAGAATATTTTAAAAAATGTATGTGTAACTGAATCACTTTGCTGTACAGCCAAAATTAAGACAACATTGAGTATCAACTATATTTCAGCAAAATAAAAAATGATTTAGCTCAGAAATAAGTAAAGATATAACTGTGTGAGAAATCTCCTCTGTTGGATAAATTAAGGTATATAAAATAATAAATAACATTTACATAGTTATCAGGTTTGTAAGAGAAAACTTTCTCAAATCCTGGGTTGAGAGGATTCCCTGGAGAAGGCAATGGTGGTCTACTCCAGTATTCTTGCCTGGGAAATTCCAAGCACAGAGGAGGCTGGCAGGCTTCAGGCCATGAGGTCGCAGAGTAGGACACGACTGAACCCACATGCACATTCTATTTAGGCTTCAACATCTACCCTGGAAACTAGATATTTTGTTGCTGTTATTATAAAGATGAGGAAACTAAAGCTTGAACAGTTGAAGTGATATACCCTGAAAAACATGCTTGCTATGAGCATTTGATACTTTTTCCCCTTATGGTGAATAAAGGAATATTTTATAACTGAACATTTTTCCTGTTTTCTTTTGGGTTGCTAGGAGGCCCAGAGCTAATTTTGTAGCTCATACATGTTCTTGTATAGTACTTATTGGTCTGGACAGCTATGTTAGATTTTCTGTCCTGTTCTTGATTTTTCTATTCTAATTTGCATTTTCTCTGATTCTGAAAATTTATGCCTCATTTTATTATTTGGAATTCTGTCTAATCTGACTCATATACATTTTGGAAAACTTTGAGCCCCATAAACAAATAAATTGATTTGTGATTGCATGACTAGTAACATTTAGATCTTGACCTGTGCTCTTTTGACTTTGTAGGAAGTCACATTTATTTAGCATCTAGTATGTCCTGGTACTTTAAATGCATAATTGTATGCAGTCCCCACATAAGCTGATGTGAAGTAGCTCAGTTGCTCCTGTCTTTATTTTCAGAGGAAGATACTGAAGCTTATAAAAGTATTAAGACTTTCCCAAGGTTAATAAATGTCTTAATTTCTGATTTTTTAAATTGTTAACAGTTTAAACAAAAGCATGTACTTCCTCTTCTAAAGCCAGATCTTTGTATCCATCTCCCCACCCTTTCCTCTCCCCCACAGTATCCCTTGCCCTTCCCCCACCACCACCATGTGGCTTTTCCTATTATGGCTTTGCCAAGAACAAAAGTGCCATTCCAACTATCTGCCACTTAAGCTATTTATCATTTTTTAGTTAAAATAATAGTATTACAGCAGAACACAAATATTCGGGAAAGATGGCCCCCGGCTTACAGTATCCTTAGCAGACTTTCAGGGTTTCCCAGAGCACTGTTCTTTGTGCCATTGTGGTACACTTGTCCAGGACGCCTTCTAGAAAGAGACTGAATACAGGGAAACTCAGAGACTGGTGTCCCAAGGGTGAGCTGGCGTGCAAATCTACGTATGCTTCCTGATCCTGGCCAACTTGCCCGTTCCTTTTTTTTCCTTGACGATTTGTTTATTGGCTCCGGTGGGTCTTGCTAGCTGCGCCCAAACTTTCTCTAGTTGCAGCGAGCGGGGCTGCCCTTCCTTCAGGTGCCTAGGCTTCTGCTTGCGGTGGCTTCTCTCGGGAGCTTGGTCTCGAAGGCACTCGGGCTCAGTAGCTGTGGTGCATGGGCTTAGTTGCTCTGAGGCATGCAGGATCTCCCTGGACCAAGCATTGAACCCATGTCCCCTGCATTCGTCGGTGGATGCTTAACCACTGGACCACCAGGGACGATCTTCCTGTTTCTTTAGTTAGTAAGGGGTAGTCGCTCAGTCGTGCCTGGCTCTTTGCGACCCCATGGGCTGCAGCCCACCAGGCTCCTCTGTCCATGAGATTTTCCAGCAAGGATACTGGAGTGGGTTGCCATTTCCTTCTCCAGGGGATCTTTCCAACCCAGGGATCGAAACCGGGTCTCCTGCACTGCAGGCAGATTCTTTACCGACTGAGCTAGGAGGGAAGCAGGGCTTGAAGACTATCATGCAGATTGGCTCCTGTCAGTATATCTCCTGGTGATTCAAAACTGCTTCTCTTAATTGCCAGCCAGCAACAAGTGTGGTGAAGTCCTATGTTGACGGAATTAAGGTTGAACAGAAAGTTTGTTGCCATTGTGACCTAGATCTATGTCACAGGAACTGCTGGAAGCATCATTAGGGGTCCGTCATCCAGAGACTAGAGTGAAGGACGGTAGAATCTCAGTATCTCAGCCAAAATTATACACCAGTCTATATGGTGTTACCCAGAGACTGGGGTTTCACAGACTTCAGTCATCTGATTACCACAATTTTTGCTTATCCTCATGTCATCTTTAGTTTGTATGCTGTGCAAAGTCATGTCCAACTCTTTGTGACCTCATGGACTGTAACCCACCAGACTTCTCTGTCCATGGGGATTCCAGGCACGAATACTGGAGTGGGTTGCCATTTCCTTCTCCGGGGATCTTCCCAACCCAGGGATTGAACCCAGGTCTCCTGCATTACAGGTGGATTCTTTACTGTCTGAGCCAGACCTCATGGACTGTAACCCACCAGACTTCTCTGTCCATGGGGATTCCAGGCACGAATACTGGAGTGGGTTGCCATTTCCTTCTCCGGGGATCTTCCCAACCCAGGGATTGAACCCAGATCTCCTGCATTACAGGTGGATTCTTTACTGTCTGAGCCACAAGGAAACCCAAGAATACAGGAGTGGGTAACCTATCCCTTCTCCAGGGGAACTTCCTGACGCAGGAATTACACAGGGGCCTCCTGCATTGCATGCAGATTATTTACCAGCTGAGCTACCATGGAAGCCCCATCTTTATTATACATACACACACACACACCACTCAGTCGTGTCCAGCTTTTTGTGATCCCATAGACTGTAGCCCACCACGATCCTCTGTCCATGGAATTCTCCAGACAGGAATACTGGAGTGGGTTTCCATTCCCTTCTCCAGAGTATCTTTCCAACCCAGGGACTGAACCCAGGTCTCCTGCATTGCAGGTGGACTCTTTACTGTCTGAGCCACCAGGGATGTATATCTTTACTGTAATTTATTTCAGTATAACAGTTTTACTTAAATATATTATTTTAAAAAGAAACTTTTAGTTGCTCCCATTAATGAGAGAACAGTTTCACTTACTATAATAGAAGATCATCTTAGAACTAATACAATGACAACCAGATTATGCTATCAAATTCTTTGCAGACACAGGGATTGGGAATTAGGAGGTCTGTTTTTGTTTTGTTTTGTTTTTAATTATTCTTGGGGCTCCCCTGGTGGTTCAGTGGTTAAGAATCTGCCTTGCAATACAGAGGACGAGGGTTCAACCCCTGGTTGGGGAACTAAGCTCCTACATGCCTCGGGGCACCCACATGACCAGTCCAATGAATGCAGCCAAATAAACCTTAAAAAAATTATTCTTTTGCTTTTGTTTTTTATTTTTTATTGCAGTATAGTTGCTTCAAAATGTTGTGTTAGTTTCTGCTGTCATTTATTTCTAACAGTCATATAAAATACTGTGTAAACTATTGAACAGCATGCAAGAACTCTAACTTCTTGTGCCATCCCTTTCCCCATTTGAAAAAACCTCAAAGCCATTTACTTTTTTCATCATAGGCCATTATCTGTGAGGAAAAGCAGAGAGTTCCCTTTGCCAATTGCAAGATGTAGCTGGAGACTGTAGGGCATTAGGCTATGGAGGGAAGGGACTAATAGAGGTTTGAAACTACAAGGAAGGAATCAGTAGCTGACACTGACTCTTCCTTCAAAGGAGGAGAAATATCACAGCAGTAGAGAAATTTAAAATGGAAGAAGAAAAGATGATAAATGTTCTCAGGGGTAAATATGAAAAGTCCTGATTCCTAAGCAAAATTCTGCTTCCAATGATCATTCCAGATTAATCTCTTGATTTTGGAAATATACACATATCCTGAAAGGTTTCTTTACATTTTTATGGGCTTATAAAATACTACATGAGTTGCTTCGGTGGTAGCTACACTTGTGGATGTTATTTGTCACTGGATAACCAAAGAAAGGCCTAGAAGTCTCTCAGGAAATGTATGTAGATCATATTCTAAATATAATTTGTTCTTCAATAAAATTCAAATAAATCATCTATTGCCCAAATATAGGGATTATTTTATGAGAGCCTTGATTAAAATGCCATTGGGAATGAGTTTCAGACATATTCACTCAATGATTTAGCTGCCAAGAATGAAAGCACATAACTTGGTTAAACCTTGGATAACTTGCCATGGAAGAGAAAAGCTGTGATTGATTTTGGAAGAAATATATGGAGAAAAAATGAAAACTGCTAGTTAAATCGGAGAAGGCAACGGCAACCCACTCCAGTACTCTTGCATGGAAAACCCCGTGGATGAAGGAGCCTGGTAGGCTGCAGTCCATGGGGTCGCTAAGAGTCGGGCACGACTGAGCAACTTCACTTTCACTTTTCACTTTAATGGATTGGAGAAGAAAATGGCAACCCACTCCAGTGTTCTTGCCTGGAGAATCCCAGGGACGGGGGAGCCTGGTGGGCTGCCGTCTATGGGGTCTCACAGAGTCGGATATGACTGAAGCGACTTAGCAGCGGCAGCAGCAGCAGCAGCTAGTTAGATATTATAACAATTTTATGCACTGGGTTGAGAATAAGGAATATTTACAAATTATTGTAAAAGATAAAAAGCTGCAAAGATGACACAACAGCAACAGAAATCACTAGAAAAATGTTCAACCAGTTGAGCAAGATTTGGGTGTGATGATAATAATGTTAAGAATCAGTGGAATAAGCTATCACCCTTGAGTACTTTATTACAGAGCAGTGCTGCTGTGAGTATTTCAGCAGCTGCATACCTCCATTAAGTGTGGATCTTGGGAACAGTTAAGTACATGTTACCTTAAGATTAAATTGCTTCCTAGAAAGCCAAATGACAATTCAAAAACTTCTCTGTGACTAGTGTTTTTTGAATCCTGTGGCAAAGAAAGAGATGAGGAAATAAATCCTATTTCTCTCTTTTATTTTATTTCATCTTATTTTTAGCTGTGTTGGGCCTTTGTGGCCGTTCTGGGCCTTCACTGCTGTTCACATGCTTTCTCTAGCTGCAGCAAGTGAGGGCTACTCTCTAGTTGTGGAGAGCGTTCATTATAAAAGCTTTCATTGGAGAAGGATGGTCTCTGGCATCATGTATAGGCNTTATTTTTAGCTGTGTTGGGCCTTTGTGGCCGTTCTGGGCCTTCACTGCTGTTCACATGCTTTCTCTAGCTGCAGCAAGTGAGGGCTACTCTCTAGTTGTGGAGAGCGGGCTTCTCATTGCAGTGGCTTCTTTTGTTGCGGAGCATAAGCTCTGGAGCATGTGGGCTCAGTAGTCCCGGCTCCTGGGCTTAGTTGCCTGCAGCAAGTAGAATTTTCCCAGATCAGGGATTGGGATGTGCCCTGCATTTGGCAGGTGGATTCTTAACCACTGGACCACCAGGAAAGTCCCCATTTCTCTTTTTTCTTCTCTTCAGAGCAAGAAAAATCCAGTGTTTCCCCATCAATTTACATATCATAGCTATAAATGTGATCACAGACTCACATCATTTTGAAGAGGCAAAGAATTTTTGGGGGAATGTGGGGACTTTCAAAAACATCTGCCTCTTCAGACTAAAAGGTGGAATATGAGCTCAGGATCTCAATGTGATTGAATTTAGTCTTAAATTCAACATTTTCAAGATGATAGTTGACTTTTCCTGCTTTCTGGAGGTGTCCACCTGTCGTGATTGGTTGTCACTACCTCCTCAGGATGAGTAGCCTTGATGTTGAGTAGGTTCTCCATCACATATTAGCATTTTTGACTTGGGAAAGTTTTCTCAAAAATATGGGTATAATCTTGGAGGCTCCTCACTCCCAAAAGTTCTCTAACATAGAATCGTATGCACTTGGTGTTAGAGATGTCTAAGTCAAATATATAAAGCTAAGTCTTGTCAAAGACACTGGCATCAGGACAGATGAGAAGACTTCTACCATAGCCACGGTCATAAAAAATTCTGACTTTTCCTGGATATGTTAGCAAGTGACCTATGAATGGCCTTTTGTCTCTAAAAACTTGTGGATACCCTTAAGGATCATTGGTGTTTCACTCAAGGAGACTTTTGGGTCATACTTATTTTATTGAATTTGATATATATTCTAAAAAGCATACAAATTTAAGAGTATATATATCTTGATGAAATTTTACGAAATGAATAGGACCCAGATCAAGAAACAGGATACTGTTAGAATTTTAGAAATTCCTATTATGCCCACATTCAGTTACTCCCCAACAAGTAACAACTATCCTTATTTCTAACACCAAAGACTGCTTTTGCCTATGTTTGAACCTTTATACAAACCAAATTATACAATATATACTTTCATGTTCAATTATGTTGTGAGATTCATTCATGTTGTTGCATATTACTCATTGCTGAATAATATTCCATTCGGGAATAGATCACAATTTATTTATCAGTTCTACTGTTGGAGGACAGATGGACACCATTTTGATCACTTGCTGAACAGACTTGGCCCAGAAATCTGACTTCTGGACTTAGAGGAAACATTTCTAAAGTTGTCTTAGATGTGATATTGTTGAGGAAGCCTTAGATGAAAGATAAGTTGTTAGCAAATATTCCATTCGGGAATAGATCACAATTTATTTATCAGTTCTACTGTTGGAGGACAGATGGACACCATTTTGATCACTTGCTGAACAGACTTGGCCCAGAAATCTGACTTCTGGACTTAGAGGAAACATTTCTAAAGTTGTCTTAGATGTGATATTGTTGAGGAAGCCTTAGATGAAAGATAAGTTGTTAGCTAAGGAGGGATCCAGATTATCATCAGGGTTTGCTAGGTCTTCTTTAAGAAGTGAGGAATATTGTTCATATATTGGAATTGAGGTCTTCCAAGCATAATCAAATATTCATACTCACACAAGTTTATAAGGTAATTTCCTATCTTTCCTCAAGTGAAATTATGCATGTTTTAGAATTCTGTAAATTGCAGAGTCTGTTATCCATCATCAGAACCCTGAAAAAGCCAGAAACCATCACTATTTATGTCTAAAAAGAATACCAAGATCTCTTCTAGGGAGGATAAACGCCTGATAACTTTTCTTTTCACTTTAAAAATTTTTTGTTATTTATTTTTATTGAAGTATAGTTGATGTGCAGTATTATATAAATTACAGGTATATGATATAGTGATTCACAATTTTTAAAGGTTATACTCTTTTGATAACTAATCTCATCATCATTTCTTTACCTGTGAAAGGTCCAACTCTTACCATTCTTTTGCAGAAAAACTAAATAAATCAATGTATTTTTCTTATTTGGTTACACTGTTGACCCACTTTTTCTCATGGTATAAACTCAAGATGTTGAGTGATTTTCTACTATTTTGCCCTCCTTTTATTCTACCTAGGTTTCTAGTTTTGAAATTTAAATTTCAAAGTTCTGTTTTCCATACATGGCTATGATACTTTGATTAAATTTGAGTCTGAAATTTTGCTCCATGCTGATCTCCTCTGGATCTTTATTTTTAAATTTTTTTTCGATGCTTATTGCAACTGTATTTACCTTGGTTCTAAGCCCTGATAACTCTTTATAAAGATATTGTTGTCTTTATATTTAGTCTCCAAAACCCTGGGCTTTCATTATAAAAGCTTTCATTGGAGAAGGATGGTCTCTGGCATCATGTATAGGCTTCTTTTAATACAGCTATGGGGCTTCCCTGGTGGTTCAGTGGTTAAAAAAAAAAAAAAAAATCTGCCTGCCAATGCAGGAGACACGAGTTCGATGCCTGGTCTGGGAAGATTCCACATGCCGAGGAGCAACTAAGCCCCTGAGCCACAGCCGCGGAACCTGTGCCCTGTATCTGGGAGCCGCAACTACCAAGGCCTGCGTGCCCTAGAGCCTGTGCTCTGCAGGAAAAGAAGCCACTGCGACGAGAAGCACAGGCCCTGCAGCAAACAGTACCCCCCACTTGCCACAACCAGAGAAAAGCCCCTGCAGCAATGAAGCCCCAACACAGCCATAAAAAAAAATAAAAAAACACAGCTCTAGTGACAGGGTGATTGATCACGGATGAGCACGTGAGTCTGAATTAGGAGAAATGTAACTGTGAAGGATTCATTATGGCTGAGCCACCAGGGATGCCCAGTTAACACCCTCAACCATAATATCGGTGTTTACAGAAAAGCCGCCGCAGTTCCCCTTGACACAGTTAGCTTTGTGTGGCTGTGAGGAGCACAGACAGTTGACTACTCATCAGACTTAATTTCTCTCCCTATTAGGCACTGGGAAACAGTACTGAACACTTCCCTTTAAGTAAGGCTTTGGTTTTTATTTTTATTTTTGGAACAGTCTGTAAGTGAGACGACTTTAGGTAGAATTAGTGCCTCCTTTCCTCCCTTCCTCCCCTCCCTCCGATTAGATCACCCTTTCCACCCATTCTTCTCCCTTATGGAGTCCCTGGAGGGCCAGGAGGCAGCTGGTACGGCAGACAGATCAATTACACACAGGGACATCGAGCCAACAAATACATACAATTTCTTACTGTTGGAGAAGGGATTTACAAGTACGGAAGGAGAGAGGCTGAAGAGAACCCCAAGGCACTGGATCGGAACTGGAAGTATTGGGTGTTTGAAAGAATAAGTTAAAAAAAATAGATACCCTGAGAGGTAGAGAAATACAGTTGTTTGTGGAGTCTATATGTTCGTGTGTCTGTGGGTACACATGCATTTATTTCATAGTTTGAGTCTCTGCTGTAAAAACAATAGCCCGGTGGAAATAAATGTTCTGAGTGCCCAGATCGTGGTTTCCAAATATCAACATCCACTGAAAGAAACCAGAACTTGTTGTAAACGGCAGGCTCCAGGGTTGAAGTAGAGGAAGTACAAGATGGTAGTGGTCACCTGTTGCTCAAGAAAGTGAGGAAATACACGAGGAATTGTGGACACTTGTCAAAGGACAGAGAAGCCAGCTTGAAGGGGTCTCTACTGGCTGAGTCTGGATCATTTTAAGAGTCAAAGTAAGTAGTGATAGTAACACATTGTTGTTTGTTATTTAGTCACTAAGTCATATCCCACTCTACAACCCCATGGATTCTAGCTTGCCAGTTTCCTCTGTCCATGGGATTTCCCAGGCAATAATACTGGAGTGGGTTGCCATTTCCTTCTCCAGGGGATCTTCTCAACCCAGGGCTTGAACCCTCATCTCTTGTGTCTTGTGCATTGACNCTACAACCCCATGGATTCTAGCTTGCCAGTTTCCTCTGTCCATGGGATTTCCCAGGCAATAATACTGGAGTGGGTTGCCATTTCCTTCTCCAGGGGATCTTCTCAACCCAGGGCTTGAACCCTCATCTCTTGTGTCTTGTGCATTGACAGGCAGACTCATTACTGCTGAGCCACCAGGGAAGCCCAGTAATAGATGACAAAACATTAAATAAAATAGGAATTCACAGGACTTCCCTGGTGGTCCAGTCTAAGACTCCATGCTCCCAATGCAGGGGACCTGGGTTCAATCCCTGGTCAGGGAACTAGATCCCACATGCCCCAACTATAGATCCTGCACCCAGTAACAAAGATCCCATGTGCTGCAGCCAAGACTCAGCACAGCCAAAGAAATTAAAATTAAAAAGAAAGGAATCACNTAAGACTCCATGCTCCCAATGCAGGGGACCTGGGTTCAATCCCTGGTCAGGGAACTAGATCCCACATGCCCCAACTATAGATCCTGCACCCAGTAACAAAGATCCCATGTGCTGCAGCCAAGACTCAGCACAGCCAAAGAAATTAAAATTAAAAAGAAAGGAATCACTTGTCCATAGACAGGTGAATAAGTATACATGGAGAAGGGAAAGATTTCCTTACAGTAGAATGTTAAATTTTCTATAAATCTGAAATTATTTCCAAAAAGGTAACTATGCACTGTAAGCAAACAGTGTTTCTAACACAGAGTTCCAAAACCGTACAGTTTAAAAAAGACAACAAAGTGAGCATCAGTAGAATTCCAAGAAACACAGTCGCAGAAAAACAACTCCTGGATGAGATAAAGGGGCATATTTTACTTTTTCAGAAGTGGGGGTCTTTATTCCCTTTGGATTGAGAGGTCCCAGAAGAGACTCTTCCCATGCAGCCCCGAAATGAACACTGGTAGCCTACTTTCAGCAAACATCACTCATAGCAAGAAAAAAAAAATTTTTTTTTTTTCCGGTTGGTGTTGTTTAGTTGCTAAGTTGTGTCTCACTCTTTGCAATTCCATGAACTGTAACCCTGCCTGGCTTCTCTGTCCATGGGATTTCCCAGGCAAGAGTACTGGAGTAGGTTGCCATTTCCTTTTCCGGGAGATCGTCCCAAACCAGGGATCGAACCTGCATCTCCTATGTTGGCAGGCAGAATTTTTACCATTGAGCCTCTGGGAAGGACTATATTATCACTTTCTTTAGACAAATGAAGGAAAAGGCAAAATATACATTGAGCTACTTATTTCTTAGAAAAGGAGAAGTTGTTGGGGTCCAAGCTGATAAAAGCAGAAGAGAGAGAAAAAGAGACAGAAAGACAGAGAGAGGAGAGGGGAAAGCTATTTCTTGTTTGTGCCCTGGGGTATAAATACTAAGTCCGTATTAGTTACAGGTCCTTCTGAGTATGGGTTTGGACCACTGGGGTTAAAGTGGTAGCTAAAAGAAGTCTTCTTTCTCACCACTGGTGGGAGGCTCAGTTTGGTGCTATGAGTTGCTGGAAGACAAGTGTGAGCGTCAAGCTGGTGGTGGCCCAATGCCTATAGACTGCACCCTGTCAGGCAGGGGTCCACTGCCTGGTGCGTAAATGCAGGCAAACTCTCATCCCTGTTTATCGCCCGAGCCCCACTCTCTCCATGTTAGGCGCCAGCTGCCCTGGATGACTTGCATTCTAGAATATGACTGGAGGAATCAGGCTCCCTGACTTCAGACTATCCTATAAAGTTACAGTAACCAAGACAGTACGGTACTGGCACAAAAACCGAAATACAGATCAATGGAACAGGATAGGAAGCCCAGAGATAAACCTATACACCTATAGTCACCTAATCTATGACAAAGGAGGCAAGAATATACAGTGGAGAAAAGACGGCCTCTTCAATAAGTGTTGCTGGGAAAACTGGACAGCCATATGTAAAAGAATGAGATCAGAATACTCCCTAACATCATACACAAAAATAAGCTCAAAATGGATAAAGACCTAAATGTAAAGCCAGACACTATGAAACTCTTACAGGGAAACAAAGGCAGAACATTCTTTGACATAAATGGCAGCTAGACCTCTTTTGATCTGCCTCTTAAAGTAATGAAAAAAGAATATGCTATATCATCATCACCTCCTTCAGAAGGTAGCATTCTTGTTTTACTCTTCTCAGTATCTAAAATTCTCTCCTTGAAACTTCCTGCTGGCCAGGACTTCCAGAATAAAGAGTTACTGCATTCCTTCGTGTGTTTTCGAATAATATTTGCTCTGTCTTCTTTATTGTCAAGGGCCACCATCCATCTCAACAGATTGTGCTCGTTCTATTGACCGTGACCATGGCACTGAGATACTCGCCTGCCAGACTGTGAGCTCTTGTGGAACCCTGCACTTCTTATGGTACTTATCACACCTTCGATTATTTAATGTGCATCTTTTCCTTGAGCTCTATGAAAGCAATGGCTGTCTTGTTTACTACTCTGTGTTTAGGCTTAGCACAATGCCTGGAAATGATAGATTTTCAGTAAATTCAGTTTTGACCAAATTTTCTAGACCTAAGTAGGAATCTGTTCTTACACTGTCCCGCATTGTTGGTGGTTTAGCTCCAAATGCCGACCTTTTCCAGCCTGCTCTGCCACCTGGAGAAACTGTGACTTACTTGGCTGTGTTCTGTGGTTGGATAGCGACAAAGATGGCATCAGAGATAAGATTTTGGTTACCCGAACCATTACTCTATTTTCAAAACAAGACTTCTGGAAAGTAACCCTGTGATTCTTTTTAAGGTTACAAAGGATGCTTGCCAAGAGATTCAGTCTGATCAAAAGGAGTTTAAGCTCCTCGATGGCTCAGAAGGTAAAGAACCCGCCTGCAATGCAAGAGACACAAGAGACGCAGGTTTAATCCCTGGGTTGGGAAGATCCCTTGGAGAAGGAAATGGCAACCCCCTCTAGTATTCTTGGCTGGAAAAATCCCATGAACAAAGGAGCCTGGCAGGCTACAGTCCATGGGATCGCAAAGAGTCAGATGTGACTGAGCAACCAAGTGCGGCACAGCACTGTAGTTAATAAGACGGTATTATATACTTGAATTTTTCTGACAGAATAATCTTAAATGTTTTTACCACAAAAAAGAAAGGGTAATTATGTGACCTGATGGACGTGTTAGCTAAAGTTATGCTGGTAATTATAGTGGAGTGTATAAGGGTATCAATTCAATAGATTGTGCATCTTAAAGTTACACAATGTTATATGTCAATTATATCTGAAGAAAGCTGGGAAAAAATACTGTAACTGTTGCTGTGCAGCAAGGAAACATTAAACATAAAAATCTATAAAAAACATCATCAATATATTTTAAAAATGTATCTATTCTGCTGATGATTTAGAAAAGGTTATGCGATGGCTTTGAAAAAATGAATGTTACTAGGCTGTAATGTATGAACTTTCACTGCTTTCATGTTCACTAGATGCTTTTGGCAGAGATTGATACTTATATGAGAAGGGACATATAATATGCTTTCAGGCTGGTATTTCAGTTAGTAATGTTTATAGTTCCTTTTAGTAACGTAGAAGGTAAATGTGATTGGCAGGGAAAGTATAATCACAGCCAGAGGATACTTTAAATAAGAAAAATTATAAAAACAGATGTATAGAACAGTCTTTTGGACTATGTGGGAGAGGGCGAGGGTGGGATGATTTGGGAGAATGGCACTGAAACATGTATAATATCATATATGAAATGAATCGCCAGTCCAGGTTCAATGCATGAAACAAGGTGCTCGGGGCTGGTGCACTGGGATGACCCAGAGGGAGGGAATGGGGAAGGAGGTGAGAGACGGGTTCAGGATGGGGAACACATGTACACCCATGGTGGATTCATGTCAATGTATGGCAAAACCAATACAATATTGTAAAATAATTAGCTTCCAATTTAAATAAATCCAGTGTTCTTGCCTGGAGAATCTCAGGGACGGCGGAGCCTGGTGGGCTGCGTCTATGGAGTCACACAGAGTCGGACATGACTGGAGTGACTTAGCAGCAGCAGCAGCAGCATATTAAAAAAAAAAACAAAAACAAAACAGTTAATGGAGGACTTCCCTAGCAATCCAGTGGTTAAGACTCCTCCTTCCTAATGCAAGGGTTGAGGGATTAATCCCTGGTCAGGGAACTAAGATCCTGCATGCTGCAGTGGCCAAAATAAAATAAAATTAAACAGTTAATGGAGTAAAATCTCTTTGTAGTTACACTGCCTGGAAGTCTTTTATGTAAAGCATATTTTCAGATCCAGTTTTACAAAGTATTATAGATGATTGTTCAGAAAATATTTACTCTACCCCTCTCCATCCATTGACTTTACTCTCTTGCCACTGGACTTGGTCAAGAGTCTTCCACTGGCTGATTCTGTACGGTGAGGGTCATAGCCCGCCAGTTCCGAGTACAAGTTAAGAAATGTTATGGTTGCTGTTCTTACATTTGGTCTCCTACCATCTGCCACGCTCTAGGTAATCATTGGTCATTTAGCCTGAGTTCTAGAATAAGAGAGGCACAACTGATCCCAACCTTCAGCCTGGAGCTAAGTCTGGATAACTTAGTCAAATGTATCTGAACCAGAACTGACTTGTGGACCTGAGAGAGAAATGAGTGTTCGTGATCGTAAGCCACTGAGACTTGGGGCTTGTTTGTGATGCAGCATTATCACAGCAAAACTTGAGGAATACATTTCCCCAAACTTAACGCTATCTTTTCTTTCTTTCTTTTTAGTTTTGGCTGTGCTGGGTCTTCGTTGCTGCATGCAGGCTTTCTCTAGTTGCAGCTGGCGGAGGCTACTCTCGAATTGCAGTACTTGGGCTGCTCATTGCAGTGACCTCTCATTGCAAAGCATGGGCTGTAGGGCCTGTGGGCTCAGGAGCTGGGCTGCACCTGCTTAGTTGCCCTGCGGCACGTGGGATCTTCCCAGACCAGGGATCAAATCTGTGTCCCCTGCACCAGCAGGTGGATTCTTAACCACTGGATCACCAGGGAAGTCCCCAGAGTATCTTTTCTATTTTTACTAAAAACAAAAAAGAAAACCAACCAACCAAACAACAAAAAAACCCCAGAGGACTTGTTCCCTTTGTTAGTTCTTCTTTAAATTCACACATGACCTATAAAATATTAGTCAGTCTTCATGCTGGATACTGTTGGCCCCTCCAAAAGCACGCTCTATTCTCTCCCACCCTTAAAGGTTCTGTGCTTTAAGAGGCTTAAGGTCAGGTTTGGCCAATGGGGAGCTTTGACAGAAGAGCAGAAGGAGGGGCTTCCCTGATGGTTCAGTAGTTAAGACTTCACCTTCCAATGCAGCGGGTGTGGGTTCAAACCCTGGTCTGGGAGCTAAGAGTCCACACGCCTCCTGGACGGAAAAAAACAAACCATTTAAAAAAAAAAAAGAAGGGATAGTGTAACAAATTCAACAAAGACTTTAAAAATGGTCCACATCAAAAAAAAAAAAAAAGGGGGGGGGGTTGGGGGTGGGGCGGGGCAGAAGGAACAGAGTGGGAGTGGAAATATTTAGTTCCTGAGCGTCCTCCCTGTTGGGTCGCTGCAGACTGGCTGCGTCCGGTGGTCAAAGGTCATAGCCTCATCCAGGTGCCCTGCCTGTCTGCATCTCAGCCATAGGTCGCTCCTTTTGTCCATGCGGGCCTTTGGGTGGTGAGACGCTGCTCACTAGCAGTGGCCCTGCGGTTTCCTTGAAGCCTGCCTCACCTCCGCAAATAGCCTCTTCTTCAACTTCCGTCAAACGGCTCCGTCTGAGTGTGCCATCTGTTTCCTGCTGCGATCCGGACGATACACGCTCCTTGGTTAAATTTTATAAAAAGTATTTACTAAGTGGCAGAAGTTCAGTTTAATTTGGCATTCTGACTGACATGCTTTGTACCAAAGAGAAAACTGAAGCCTACCTATGCGAGAACTGTGCGTGGGTTCCCCGCCTTATTTTATTTTCCCCTGGAGACTCATTTTGTACTTGCTTAGGCTCATTTCCAGGGCAATTTTTTCTGTCAGGCACCTTGATTTTTACTCCCAGCTTCAAAATTTTATGCTAATTAAGAAAATCGTAGATTTTCCCTGTAATTCTCTCCGTAAATGCTAGACTAACTTGACTTTTCAACTTCTCAGGATTCAGTACATGAGAAAGAGAAGTGAAAAGAGAGTGGAAAAGGGAGAATAATTCTCCTCCTAACTCTCTAAGAGAATTAGTTTCATTGTAATGAATTTTCCCCCCAGTAATAGGCAATCCTGTTCTCCTAGGCTGCTGATCAGCTGTGAGAACTTAGGAAGCATATTCGTTCTTTCTATACCCCAGTTTTTTCAGGATAGTATGTCCAAGTCAGGAGTATCTATTTTCAGGTTTACTGTGTGAATTTAATACAATGGATGTAGAAGGATTTAGCAGTAATGAGCCTGTGTTGGGACCCAAGAAATGTCCATATACTTTTTCTTCCAACTGCGTATTTTCTTCCAAATGCGTTCCACGTGCTTTTCAGGTTTACTCCGTCCTTCTGTAATTGGTTTTCAGGAAGTCTGGGTACTTGGTGAACTTCCTTTTCTTTTTTTTCCTTACTTAAAAATTTTTTTTAATTGTGGAAAAATACGAGTTAACAGTTACCCTCTTAAACATTTTTAAGAAAAGAGGTTCAGTACGGTAAAGTATATTCACATTGTTTTACAACCAATCTCCAGAACCATTTCATCTCGCAAGTCTGAAATTCTGTACCAATTAAATAACAATTGCCCATGTGCTTCTTCCCCAGCTCCTGGCAACTATGACTATACTTCCCTCCTGCCAAGTCATAGTTTGTTTGTTTTTTTTCTCATCGGAGTTTTTTTTTTTAAATTGAACTATAGTTGGTTTAGAATGTTGTATTAGTCTCAGGTGTACAGCATAGTGATTCAGTTATAGTATATAACTGAATATATATCTTTGTACATACACACACACATATACATATGGTTATGGTTACTTTGGTAACCATAAGTTTGTTTCCTTTTTTTAATTTTTAAAAATAAAAATTTGTCCACACCTCATAACATGTGAAATCTTAGTTCCTGGACCCTACCCCCTGCAGTGGAAGCGTGAAGTCTTGACCACTGGACTTCCAGGGAAGTCCAAGTTTGTTTTCTATGTCTGTGGGTCTATTTCTGTTTTGTAAATAAATTCATTTGTGTCTTTTTTTTTTTTGATTCTTCATACAAGGAATATCCTGTGATATCTACACTCTACTTTCTGTTTCTGTAAATGTGATATTCTAGATATCTTAGATAAGTGAAATCATGGAGTTTTTCTTTTTCTTCCTCTGGCTTATTTCACTTACAATAATGTCCTCAAGTATCATCCATGTTGTAGCATGTGTTGGAATTTCCTTTGGTGAGCTTCTGCTTAAAAATGAATTTTCTAATAAATACCAGAATCCCTGGGTGTCATTTAATGTTACAGTTCTCTATGTGTCAAAGTTGCCCCAGCACTGCATATTACCATGGTGAAACTGCAAAAGTTGTAATCTATTCTTAGAAAGTATCTTCTAGTCACTAATATTCTCCTTATGTATATCCCCCTTTGTTTAATCAATGTCCCCATGGGGATATTTATTACCTTGAATCAGCCAACATTCTCTCCTTTGTCAGCCCCCTTGTTCAGAATTGTTTTATGAATTTTAATGAGCAAAAAGGAATGCTGTACAAAAGTATATTTCACACCTTAACCATGTAGACCCTCCATTGATTCTGGAAGTCCTGAGCAATTTTAATTTAAAATGTGCCTTTTCCACACCCATTCCTCCCGTGACTAGATTCCTTTCCAGGCTCCACTTCAAGCCTGACTTTCCATGTTCTTTCTTCCTGTTTGGAATGCACAGCTTCCCAGAGTTCCTGGAACTCTTCTGAACGTAGTGATTAGGGTCTCCTCTAAGACCTTTGCTGAATGTGGATGCCACTGCTCACTGCCCCAGAGCCTGCTCCTGGGAATCAGGCACAAGGCAGGCTTGGTGATTAGCAGAAAATATTATCTGAGTCAACCTACAGCAACTATTATTCAATCTTTTGGCTGTTGGAATGATTTCTTTTCTCCCTCTGTTCCATGAGGTAGTGGAGATGGGGTATGGGAGAGGGGGATAACCCAGCTATGAAGAGCACCCCAAATAGGGTCAACATTGGCCCCCTCTCCCAGTTTTACTGGGATATATTCATTGAATATAACCTTGTATTAGTTTAGGATGTTGAACATAATGATTTGAAATATATACATATAGTGAAATGATTGCCACAGTAAATTTAGTTAGCATCCATCACCTCACATGATCACAAGTTTTCCTCTTTGAGCATGAGAACTTTTAGGATTTACTCTCTTATCAATTTTCAAATATAAAACAGTGTCGTTAACTTTAGTCATCATGTTGTACATTACATCCCAGAACGTATCTTATGACTAGAAGTTTGCACCATTTGACCGCCTTCTCCTATGCCCCACCTCCACCTCATGCCTCGAAACCACTGTTTCTACAAGTTGGGTTTTTTAAGGTTCTACATATAGATGAGATTGTATAGTATTTGTATTTCTCCATCCTCCAAAATCACTGCAGATGGTGACTGCAGCCATGAAATTAAAAGACACTTACTCCTTGGAAGGAAAGTTATGACCACCCTAGACAGCATATTAAAAAGCAGAGACATTACTTTGCCAACAAAAGTCCGTCTAGTCAAAGCTATGGTTTTTCCAGTGGTCATGTAGGGATGTGAGAGTTGGACTATAAAGAAAATTGAATGCCGAAGTACTGATGCTTTTGAACTGTGGTGTTGGAGAAGTCTCTTGAGAGTCCCTTGGAGTGCAAGGAGATCCAACCAGTCCATCCTAAAGGAAATCAGTCCTGGGTGTTCATTGGAAGGACTGATGTTAAAGCTGAAACTCCAATGCTTTGGCCACCTGATGTGAAGAACTGACTTATTTGAAAAGACCCTGATGCTGGAAGGGATTTGGGGCAGGAGGAGAAGGGGACAACAGAGGGTGAGATGGTTGGATGGCATCACTGACTCCATGGACATGAGTTTGAGTGAACTCCTGGAGTTGGTGATGGACAGGGAAGCCTGGCGTGCTGTGGTCCATGGGGTCGCAAAGAGTCAGACACGACTGAGCGACTGAATTGAACTGAACTCATTTTAAGGTCCGTCTAGTCAATGCTTTGGTTTTTCCAGTAGTCGTGTATGGATATGAGAGTGGGAAACTGACACCGAAGAATTGATGCTTTTGAACTGTGGTGTTGGAAAAGACTCTTGAGAGTCCCTTGGACAGCAAGGATATCCAACCAGTCCATCCTAAAGAAAACCAGTCCTGAATATTCATTGGAAGGACTGATGCTTAAACTGGTGCTCTGATAATCTGGCCACCTGATGTGAAGAACTGACTCATTTGAAAAGACCCTGATGCTGGGAAAGATTGAAGGCAGGAGGAGAAGGGGACGACAAAGGATGAGATGGTTGGATGGCATCACCGACTCAATGGACATAAGTTTGAGTAAGTTCCAGGAGTTGCTGATGGACAGGGAAGCCTGGCACGCTGCAGTCCATGGGGTCACAAAAGGTTGGATATGACAGCGACTGAACTGAATTGAAGTTAATTATGTATGTCTGTGCTTAGTCGCTCAGTCACTTCCAACTCTTTGCAACCCCATGGACTGCAGCACGCCAGGCTTCCCTGTCCTTCACTATCTCCTGGAATTTGCTCAAGCTCACGTTCATTGAGTCAGTGATGCCATCCAACCTTGTATTTAATGCTCTTGAGATAGACTACCTGCCTTGTGACTATTTTGGTTGTGATGGGTAGTTAAGTGCAAGGACTCTACTACTTAAAAAAAAATTATGTATTTATTTGTCTGCGTTGGGTCTTAGCTGCAGCCACCCTAGCTCTCTAGTTGGGGCACTAGGGCTTAGTTGCCCCGCAGCCTGTAGGATCTTATTGATAGTTCCTGAACCAGGGATTGAACCTGAGTTCCCTGCATTGGAAGGTGGATTCCTAACCACTGGACCACCAAGGAAGTCCCTCTACTACCTTTTTGTGTTCCTCAGAAGCAGATGGCATACTACTCAGGCTACAGCGGACAGCTAACTCCATAAATTTATTGCTAACAATTGATTTTAATTTGGATTTCTAATTATGATTGGGGACCAGAGACTTATTTTCTACTTGTTTTTAAAACATCTTTATTGAAATATAATTGACATAGAGTAAGTTGCTATAAAGTACATACTTTAATGTTTTCATACACACATATATATACACACTTATCAATTATATCACAGTTAAGACAATATAAGCATTACTCAAAAAGTTTTCTACAAGCAACTCCTACAGCTCAATTCCAGAAAAATAAACGACCCAATCAAAAAATGGGCCAAAGAACTAAACAGACATTTCTCCAAAGAAGACATACAGATGGCTAACAAACACATGAAAATATGCTCAACATCACTCATTATCAGAGAAATGCAAATCAAAACCACAGTGAGGTACCATCTCACGCCAGTCAGAATGGCTGCTATCCAAAAGTCTACAAGCAATAAATGCTGGAGAGGGTGTGGAGAAAAGGGAACCCTCTTACACTGTTGGTGGGAATGCAAACTAGTACAGCCACTATGGAGAACAGTGTGGAGATTCCTTAAAAAACTGGAAATAGAACTGCCTTATGACCCAGCAAGCCCACTGCTGGGCATACACACCGAGGAAACCAGAACTGAAAGAGACACGTGTACCCCAATGTTCATCGCAGCACTGTTTATAATAACCAGGACATGGAAGCAACCTAGATGTTCATCAGCAGACGAATGGATAAGAAAGCTGTGGTACATATACACAATGGAGTATTACGCAGCCATTAAAAAGAATACATTTGAATCCATTCTAATGAGGTGGATGAAACTGGAACCTATTTTACAGAGTGAAGTAAGCCAGAAAGAAAAACACCAATACAGTATACTAATGCATATATATGGAATTTAGAAAGATAGTAATGATAACCCTGTATGCGAGACAGCAAAAGAGACACAGATGTATAGAACAGTCTTTTGGACTCTGTGGGAGAGGGAGAGGGTGGGATGATTTGGGAGAATGGCATAGTAACATTTATAATATCATATATGAAACAAGTCACCAGTCCAGGTTCAATGCATGATACTGGATGCTTGGGGCTGGTGCACTGAGATGACCCAGAGGGATGGTATGGGGAGGGAGGAGGGAGGAGAGGTTCAGGATGGGGAACACGTGTATACCTGGGGTGGATACATGTTGATGTACGGCAAAAGCAATACAATATTGTAAAGTAATTAACCTCCAATTAAAATAAATAAATTTATATTTAAAACAACAACAAAAGTTTTCTGTGCCTCTTTGATTTTTTAAAGTTAACTTTATTGGAATCACTTTTATAAATATATATATATATATGTATATATATATATTTGACTGCACCAGGTCTTAGTTGCTGCTTGCAGGATCTAGTTTTCTGACCAAGAATCAAACCTTGGCCCCCTGCACGGATAATGCAGAGTCTTAGCCATTGGACCACCAGAGAAGTCCCCTGCACCTCTTTTGAATAGCCCTGTCCTCTCCTTCCTGCCTTTTACCCCACTCCCAGGGAAGTACTTATCTGTCTTCTGAAACTGCAGAGTTTTCTAGAATTTTCTATAAATGGATCACACAGTATGTGACATTTTTGTCTAGCTTTCTTTTCCCCACACAGCATTCAGAAGTAAAGTTACCCTTCCCCCCCAAAAAAGAAGTGAAGTTACTATAAATATTCATATACAAACTTTCATTTCTCTTAAGTGTATACCAACATGTAGAATGGCCGGGTTATACGGTACGTATGTTTAACTTTTTAAGAAACTGTCAAAAGCTGGCTCTACTTCCCTACGGGCGTTGTATGAATATTTGTTATTCTACATCCATACTTACACTTGGTATCGGCAGTCTTTTTAGTTTTAGATATTTTCAATGTATGGGTCTTGATTTGCATTTTATTTTTTTTTTAATTCAAATCCTTTTCTTTTCCTTTTTATTTTCAAATATTTATTTATTTGGTCCCACCAGGTCTTAGTTGTATGTGGGATCTAGTTCCATGACGGAGGATCGAATTCAGACCTCCTGCATTGGGAGTGTGGGGTCTTAGCCACTGGATCACCAGGCCGTCCCCTGATTTACATTTTTTAATGACTGGTAACTTCAAGTACTTAGCAGCCATCCATGTATCTTTGGTGAAGTGTCTGTTTAAATCGTTTGCTCATTTTTTTGGTGGATTGTGTGTTTATTATCAAGCTATGAGAGTTTTTGTATATTCTGGATACAGGTTCTTTATCAGGCATGTATGTTTTCTTGCTCTGTGGCTTATTTTCTCATTTTTCTTGATTGTTTTTCCGGAGCAGAAGATCTAAATTTTGATGAAGTTCAATTTACTAATTTTTTGTTTTATGGTTATGCTTTTAAGGTAGTGTCTGAGAAATCTTTGTTTAACTCAAGCTTGCATAGATTTTTCTTCCATATTTTGTTCTAGAAATTTTATAGTTTTAAGTTCCATTTAGCTCTATGACCCATTTTAATTTTATACGGTGGGGGTATGAATCAAAGTGGGGCTTCCCAGGTGGCTCGGTGGTAAAGAATCCACCTGCCAATTCAGGAGACACAGAGGACAAGGATTTGATCTGTGGGTCAGGAAGATTCCCTGGAGGAAGAAATGGCAACCCACTCCAGTATTCTTACTTGGAAAATTCCATGGGCAGAGGAGCCTGGTGGGCTACAGTCTATGGGGTCACAAACAGTCAGACATGACTGACACACTCACACAGACACACATACAGACACAGGCACACACACACACACACACACACACACACATCCCTGTAATAGGAAGACAAAAAAATTGTTTAAATGTTTATTTTTCCCCAGACTAAATCTTTTACTTTAATTGAGAGTGTGCCATTTTAGAGTAACATTCTTAAGAATTCATAATGTCTCTGGCTTAATTTGCTTCTCTTTGTTTTAATGTTTTGAAATGACCTCATAGATATTTTTACCATTTAATTTGAAGGCTATTGGGTTACATATTCTGAATTTATTTTTACACAATATCACCTCAGAAAAGATATTGCTATAGATATATAGTTATAATATTTCCATTTTCCCATTTGTAGTTGCACTTACACTGTATAAAAACAAATTATCATGTAGCACATTTGAACATATTCATATCTGAATGTCTATATATAAATAAATGTTAAAGGTATTAACTCATATAACTTCTTTTCTTGGCAGACATGCTGAAAGCATGTGATTACTTCAAAATATTTAAGTAAGGAAAATTAAGGGACATCGAACTAGAGTTTGCTGATTAAAATTTATATTTGTTTTTTGAGATCCAAATGTTTTTATTTTCTGAATTTTTTTTCCTTTCAGTTTTCAGTTCAGTTCAGTTCAATCGTTCTGTCAGGTCCGACTCTTTGCGACCCCACGAATCTCAGCATGCCAGGCCTCCCTGTCTATCACCAACTCCTGGTGTTCACTCAAACTCATGTACACTGAGTCAGTGATGCCATCCAGCCATCTCATCCTCTGTCATCCCTTTCTCCTTCTGCCTTGAATCCCTCCCAGCATCAGGGTCTTTTCAAATAAGTCAACTCTCCCCATGAGGTGGCCAAAGTATTGGAGTTTCAGCTTTAGCATCAGTCCTTCCAATGAACACCCAGGACTGATCTCCTTTAGGATGGACTGGTTGGATCTCCTTGCAGTCCAAGGGACTCTCGAGTCTTCTCCAACACCACAGTTCAAAAGCATCAGTTCTTTGGCGCTCAGCTTTCTTCACAGTCCAACTCTAACACCCATACATGACTACTGGAA
>SJYX01019917.1:168699-200564 GCA_006410675.1 Oreotragus oreotragus
TGGGCACCTACTGACCTGGGGAGTTCCTCTTTCAGTATCCTATCATTTTGCCTATTCATACTGTTCATGGGGTTCTCAAGGCAAGAATACTGAAGTGGTTTGCCATTCCCTTCTCCAGGGGACCACATTCTGTCAGACCTCTCCACCATGACGTGCCCATCTTGGGTTACCCTGCAGGCATGGCTTGGTTTCACTGAGCTAGACAAGGCTGTGGTCCTAGTGTGATTAGACTGACTAGTTTTCTGTGAATATGTTTTCAGTGTGTCTGCCCTCTGATGCCCTCTTGCAACACCTACCATCTTACTTGGGTTTCTCTTATCTTGGGCGTGGAGTATCTCTTCACAGCTGCTCCTTACCTTGGACGACGGATATCTCCTCATGGCCACCATTCCTGACCTTCAACGTGGGATAGCTCCTCTAGACCCTCCTGCGCCTGCGCAGCCACCACTCCTTAGATGTGGGGTTGCTCCTCCCGGCTGCCGCCCCTCGGGTGCAGGGTAGCTCCTCTCGGCTGCCCGTGCTTAGTGTGCCGGTCGAAGGAATATGTTATTTATTGATCAATACCATACAACCCAGTACATGGATTTGCTGTTGTTTTTTAGTGGCTAAGTCATGTCCTACTCTTTCACGACCCAAATGGACAGTAGCCCACCAGGCTCCTTCAACTTGTGGGACTTTCCAGGCTACAATACTAGAGTGGGTTGCCATTTCCTTCTCCAGCAGATCTTCCCAACCCAGGGATCGAACCTGCATCTCCTGCGTTGGCAGGCGGATTCTTTGCCATTGAGCCACCAGGGAAGCCCAATATAACTGTTTCCTTAAACACACTATCTCTTTATAAACTCTCCAGAATCTTCACAATCCATTGATTATAAATGTGTAGTGTTTCATGAGTAAAAGAGCAGATGTCTAATCCCAGTAATATAAACATTCGGGGGACACATAAGTCTTTTTCATGGGGAAACTGTCCTGTGTCTTTTAGAGTTTTTAGCAGCATCCATCATTTCTACTCATTAGACACCAGTAGTACCCTTTCCCAGTGGTAAAAATAAGAAATGTCTTGAGATTGCCAAAACTGCTCCTGGGTTGAGAACCACAGATCTGGATTTCTATTTTAATTGTAAATTTAAATTAAGTCAAGTAAATATTCTCTGATAAGGCACAACAATAGTATTATGAAATGTCATTGTAAACTGTAAGTATATAATTAACATCCAAGTTCATATAAATCTATACTTTTATCACAAATAAAACAAATATTTTATAAATACTCAAATAAAACTTAAGTGTTACAATATCTCAAATAACACTTAAGTTTTTATCAATAACAGAAACTTTTATCAAAGTACCAACAGGAGAAGTAACTATTTTTGATTTTCCAAAAATATCACCCAATTAAATGCTTCCTTTCACCATTTGAGGAAGGTTTATTTTGGTTTTGGTCTGGACTAAAATGGTTGGAAGTACAGGAAGGTTTATCTAAAACATGAACATAGACTAAGTCTTAAAAACTTGCCCTAGCGCTACTTCCTATCACAGCTCCTGTTTGTTTACATTAGAGTGCTTATAAATTGGGTGTTATTTCCTTTCCACTAACTTTCAAGGTATTAACAGCCAAGGAGGTGTTTTTTTACTTTTTCCTCCTTCATTTTCTTGCATTTCCCCCAAATAAATAATGCACTGCTTGTAACACAATTTTAAGACTGGTCCCCAGACTTCAAAATTATTATGAATTTATTTTTATCTAAATCTATATACTTGAAATCTTTACCTTACTTGAAAGCCTAACATTCTCTTTAAAATAGAAATTAGTAAAATATGCATCTGCTGGTAGGTACCTACTTTCCAACAGAACCATTTATCTAGTCATTTCACAGCTAAAACTTGCAAATTCTTAAGTAAATCAGTTTCATTTATTTTGACTTCCTGCCTAGGCTCTTCATTCCAGAAAAAACATTACTCTAATATTTTCATCTATTAAGTACTCTTAAAATTAATGTCCCTATTTAAGCATATTTCTTACCCTCACTCCAAAAAAGAGGGGCACAATTAAAGGAAGCACAGATTTAGTTTGTTTCTCTGGATAGTTATCCTTGTCTGACTGTAAAGAAGCACAAGGTATGTCCATTAGTGACTTCCATTTGTGTGAGTTCAGAACTAGCATGGCGAAACAACTGGCTTTGTATGCAATCTGTAGCAGTGTTTGACAATTGCAAACCTGTCCTTGTCCAGTGAACTTACAGTGAAAAGCTGTTGAAAGTTCATGCACCCCAAATGCACATTCATTATAATTAAACAAGAAGATTACACAGACATTGCTGACAAGGATTATCAAAATAAAACAGCACCACCTGCCCCTTGCTCTCCCATTAATTAGTATGGAGTCTGAGGTGCCAATTAACAAGCAGCAGAAAAGGATCAGTAAACACAGCTCAAGCTGAACTTGAAGATTAACCCTTTCGGTTCAGGTCCCATTTCTTAACCATACTGTGTTGATTTAACTATGCAATTCAAAATAAAATCTTGGACTATTATTTTTTAAGAAAAACATTATCATTGAGAAGACAATTCTGTTGTACAAAATAATTCCCAAAATAGCCAACCCCAAAGTTCATATAATTCCACGAACAAGGGGCCATTCAATATTTCACAGAGATGCAGAATACCAAATAATCCAGGTAATACCAGCGCCTAAAATACTTCCACATTATAAATTACAAATCTATGGTAGTTTATATTAACTCTGAGAAACAACTAGGATACTGTATGTTTAGTAGCAACTAGCAACCCCTCCCACCTGCCCCCTGCTACTAAAGAGCACTTCAGGGGCCTAAGATTGGAATTTTTTAAGTAAGTAAATGGCTTCATTACTGGTTTTATGGGAACTATTATTAGTTACTTTAAATTTTAACTATTCACTCTTTTTAAAAATACTTTCCAAAAACAATATATTTATTTCCATACAATTCCCAACTTGATTCATAACTTCTCTATAGACAGTATTATTATTCTGGAAACCTAAAATTATGTCTTAATAAAAATGTGCTCTAAATGCAAATTATCAACAAAATTAAAAGGCAGATTTTCTTACACTGATACATGCACATAAGTGACTCATACTAGGACCCTGGAATTCTCATCCCAAAGAACCAGAGTGTACATTCTTTGGATCAGTTCAGTTCAGTTGTTCAGTCATATCTGATTCGTTGGAACCCCATGGACTACAGCATACCAGATCTCTCTGTCCAACACCAACTCCCAGAGTTTATTCAAGCTCATGTCCATTGAGTTAATGATGCCATCCAACCATCTGTCATCCCCTTTTCCTCCACCTTCAATCTTTCCCAGCATCAGAGTCTTTACAAAGGAGTTGGTTCTTCACATCAGGTGGTCAAAGTATTAGAGTTTCAGTTTCAGCATCAGTTCTTCCAATGGATATTCAGGACTGATTTTCTATAGGACAGATTGGTTGGATCTCCTTGCAGTCTAAGGGACTCTCAAGAGTCTTCTCCAACACCACAATTCAAAAGCATCAGTTCTTTGGCGCTCAGTTTTCTTTATAGTCCAACTCTCACATCCATACATGACTACTGGAAAAAGCATAGCTTTGACTAGATGGACTTTTGCTAGTAATGTTTCTGCTTTTTAACATGCTGTCTAGGTTGGTCAAAACTTTTCTTCCAAGGAGCAAGCATCTTTTAATTTCATGGCTGCAATCACCATCTGCAGTGATTTTGGAGCCCAAAAAATAAAGTCTGTTACTGTTTCCCCATCTATTTGCCATGAAGTGATGGGACCAGATGTCATGATCTTAGTTTTCTGAATGTTGAGATTTAAGCCAACTTTTTCACTCTCCTCTCTCACTTTCATCAAGAGGCTTTTTAGTTCTTCTTCGCTTTCTGCCATAAGTGTGGTGTCTTCTGCCTATCTAAGGTTATTGATATTTTTCTTGGCAATCTTGATTCCAGCTTGTGCTTCATCCAGCCCAGCGTTTCTCATGATGTACTCTGCATATAAGTTAAATAAGCAGGGTGACAATATATAGCCTTTGGATGGCCAAGAGTAATCAGTTACTGCCCAAGGGCTTCCCATGTGGCCCAGGAGTAAAGAATCTGCCTACCAATCCAGAAGACACAAGAGACAGGGCTTGAACCCTGGGTTGGGAAGATCCCCTGGAGAAGGAAATTGCAACCCACTCCATTATTCTTGCCTGTAGAATCCCATGGTCAGAGGAGCCTTGTGAGCTACAATCCACGGGGTCACAAAGAGTCAGACACGATTCAGCACAAACACTCCCACACCTGTGAGACAGAGTTTAGACAAGAAGGCTGAGACGTCCACGTATATTCAAGATAAGTGCCTTATGTTGTGGTAAGAAGGTCGGAGGAAGAACAAGGATTGTGTGTTTTGGCCAGGGTCAGATCATCTCTCCCAAGGCAGCAGCAGTCCAAACCAAAATTCAAGTAAATCTGGGAACCCTACAGTGAAACTTGGACTTTCTATTTGTCTCATTGGAAGAATCTTAAAAAAGCAGTATTGCCCAAGAGGGGCACTCCTTGAATGGCTTGCTGATGACTGAAGAGTAACTCTGCAGACTCATTTGGGGGTTTTAGTTGATGGGTTGTACTGTGCTAAGTAGCGTCAGTCGTGTCCGACTCTTTGCAAGCATACAGGCTGTAGGCCACCAGGCTCCTCTGTCCATGGGATTCTCCACACGAGAATACTGGAGTGGATTGTCATGACCTCCTCCAGGGGATGTTCCCAACCCAGGGATCAAACTCGCGTCTCTTAGGTCTCCTGCACGGGCAGGTGGCTTTCCAGGTGGTGCTAGTAGTAAAGAACCCTCTTGCCAAAGACGACGACCTAAGAGATGCAGTTTGATCCCTGGGTGGGCAAGATCCCTTGGAGTAAGAAAAGGCAGCCCACTCCAGTATTCTTGTCTGGAGAATCCCCAAGGACAGAGGAGCCTGTGGGCTACCCTCCATAGGGTCGTAAAAAGCTGGACACAACTGAAGCAACTTAGCACGCACAGTGAAAGAAAAAGAAAGTTAAGGAAAGAGCACAAGATGGATGAGCAGCTGAATCCTGGGTGGAGAGTAGAGCCTCCTCTCACACAAAGCCAGAGAAAGTGGGCATTTTCCCTGGAATTGTCAGTTGATTGGAAGAAGATGCTGAAAAAGCAAAAAAGGAGAACATTCTTCCCTGTCCTTCTCTTGTCTGACCATTGCTATGAGGTCTCTCTAAGATAAACCATAGTCTTTTGTGGAAAGGCAATTATTTTGAATTTGTGCTACACACAGTTATTTGGCATACCTTGTTTCTTTATGTATATTTTCCTAACAGTTGGTTAAATGGTGTATTTTTCAGGGCATGAGGATAAACATATTTTACTTAACAGTATGCTAGTTTAATTTATAAATTTTAAACATCGTGACATAAGGCATGTAGCTTTCCATTTGTTACCCTTGCCATAGCCTCTGCAAATGTTAAGAACAGATCTGGAAAATACTTTGCAAGTACTGTGATAAAGCCCTTCATCTCTCTCTTTCATGCTCTTCTTGTCTCTTGTTCCTACAATCTGTATATAACTGCATACGTACAAAAATAGTGCAAGACTACAGTCTAGATTAGATTAGATTAAATTAGCATCATCTAATCTAGAGTCTAGAGAAGCATCAACAAAGTTTTTGGTCTCAGGATTCTTTTACATTCTCAAAAAAATACTAAGGACCAAAAAAATTTTGTTTATTCTTGTTTATGCTTGTTTTGGTTTTGATTTACTGTATTAGAAATTAAAACTGAGGCATTTATAAAATATTTAATTCATTTTAAAATAAAAATATCTACTATATGTTATCATTAATATTTTCATAAGAATAACCATGTTTCCTCAAATAAAAATAATTTGGTGAGAAGTATCTGGCTTAAAGGGAGACAGATTCTCAACTTTGCTTCTGCTTTCAATATGTTATGTCATAAGTTGTTGTGGCTGGAGTATATGAAGACAAGTCTGTCTCCCAGAGATTAAAAAACTTTAAAAGGGGGAAATATTTTAAAAGCTTTTTCCTATATTGTGGATTTTCTTCCATAATACTACATCAAAACTCAGCATAGAGTAGTTTCTTAAAGTTTAGTTGTAAGGTAGAATCTGAAATATAACAATTGTAGTCTTTTATATTAAAATCTTTCTATCCCCTTGCACTTTGAGTAGATCGTTTATTCATTTATATTTGCATAATATCACACACTGGTCCACACAGAGCTTGGAAACATTAAGACATTTCCTTATATAATAACAAAAGAAAGGTCACATTTATTAATATCATTAACAAATGATATTATTTGTCACCAATATCATTAAAAGAGATTTTAAAAATTTATATACTCTCAAGTTCATGGTGACGAAAAAGTTTTCCAAAATCTGAGTTTTTATTTGGATTTTCACCTGAAAGCTCAGATTTTATCAGTAGAACAAATACAGTCCATTATTTTTCTTGATAAGCTTAGTTTATTATTTTCAAGAAAATGTCCACCAAATATCCAAGTCTAAACTGTGACAGTTTGTCAGTCATTCTTTCATTTTACAATGATGATCCATTAAAAAGGAACTAGTTCCGCAACAATTCCTTAAATAAAACCATCGTCCTTCACTATGCAGGAGAAGGTCAAGCATACTTTCATTTTATCACAGAGAATATTAACCTAAGGCATGCACTCAAAGGTTGGGATTTAATGAAGTGATAATTTCTACTACTATTATTAAGAACACTTTAAGTTAAATGTTCATTTTTCTGTTTTTTCTTCAAGGGTTTGGCAGTGAGGAACCCAGTGGTGATTATACATCTGCAGCCACCACCTTGGTTGGTGCCACGACATCCACATTCTCCCCAGCATTGCTTTTAAATCATGTGAGCAAATATCAGCACAGTGAAGAAGGCAAATAACATCTAAGTATTATTATTAAAGTAGTTTTGAATTCAGAAATGCCCTAAAAGGTCCTCAGAGCTCTGAGGGCTTCACAGACCATATTCTGAGAGCCGCAGTTCTGGCTGCTCCTTGTCTTCACGTGTCAGGGCTCCCACTGGGACACTGTGCATCACCTCACAGCCCCTGCTCCCCCAGAGTCCTTCTGGACGATGCTCAGTGTAATGCTGAACCATCTTGTTATTAGTGGAGTGTATCTTTTTCAACCTATATTTAAGGGAAAAAGTCATTGGGAAACACTGACATTTCAAAAAGGCATTAGTACTGAAATCAGGAGATCTGAGTACTAATTAAGCCCGGTAATAAAAACCTACAATTCTAATCACATAATCTCTAGGAATCCATTTTATGTCTAAAATACTTAGAGACGTATAAAGTCTTTTTCAAAATGCTGATGTTATAAAATCAGATAAATGAGCCAGTTTAATCTCACCCTACATAAAACAGCGTATTCAATCACCCCCCAAAATATTCCACAGCCAGATTAATGAGTTTTACTTTGTAAACTGCAATATAAACTGAAGAGGAATGTAATTCAATTAACCAACTGAGTATTAGTTGGGGTTCAGAATAATATTGAAATTTGAATAGCTTCATCAAGTTCATGTAGCTGAGTTTTTTCACTGTTTTTTAAATCACAGTAGGCAAACCCCAGAAAAGATGATTTCTATCAATCTAATTATTCTTAATAGCTTTGAATCTACAAAAATCTGCCAACTATAAGATAGTCTGGCTTCTGAATTTGGATGCTGATATAACATTTGCTGAATTAACAAATGTTTATGCCAATCAGAATTTAGAATTAGAAGGGACTTTAGAGTTAACTTAGTAACAGAAAGTAAAATATTTTGCCTTTCTTTCTTGCTCTCTCAACTATTGCAGAAACACTTATTCATTCATCTAACAAATATTTATTTAGCACCTACAGCCTGTCAGGCACCATTATAAGCTCCAGGCACTGCGATATATAAAACAGCCCCTGGTCTAATTTAACATCGTTTTTTTTTCCCTACTGACACAGACACAACCTCAGAATCTTCAAAGCACTGGATGAAGGAACTGTGCCATGCCATGCTTAGTTGTGTCTGACTCTCTGCGACCCTACGGATTGTAGCCCACCAGGCTCCTCTGTCCATGGGACTTTCCCAGGCAAGAATAATGGAGTGGGTTGCCATTTCCTCCTCCAGGGGATCTTCCCAACTCAGGGACTGAACCTGAATCTCCTGAGTCTCCTGCATTCCAGGCAGATTCTTTACCACTGAGCCATTGGGGAAACTTGCATGAAGGAATCACTGTTCACCAAATTTGCACTCAGGTTCAGTTAAATATCTTTTTTTAGGCTTATAAAGTGTCTGACATGATGCCAGATGCTACAGGAGATCCCAGAGAAATAAAAGGTAACAGTTTCCACAGAAAAACTATCATCCATATAATTTTATAATATAAAAATGCCAACTTTACAAAATAAAATAACAAGTACAGTTCAGTTCAGTTCAGTTGCTCAGTCGTGTCCGACTCTTTGCGACCCCATGAATCGCAGCACGCCAGGCCTCCCTGTCCATCACCATCTCCCGGAGTTCACTCAGACTCACGTCCATCGAGTCCGTGATGCCATCCAGCCATCTCATCCTTGGTCGTCTGCTTCTCCTCCTGCCCACAATCCCTCCCAGCATCAGAGTCTTTTCCAATGAGTCAACTCTTCGCATGAGGTACAACATACATCTAGATTTCAATGTAGGTTAATGACATCACACAGTATCTATTTTCTAATTTATCACCTCCTTACCCTTACTCTTTTCTATACCACGTATAAGCAGTATTGTTCCGAAAGTTTACATGTTCTAGTTTTCTCTAATCATTGTTAAGAACATCATTCACTACCCTGTGCGTGTGTGTGTGTGTGTGTGTGTGTGTATAAACAAAACAAAAAAGCAGGGTAGTCTTACTACCTATTTTCTCAGGCAAGTCAGCTTTCTCCAGAGCACAAATAGTTGGCCTCAGGCAGCATCTCTGCATGGGGTGGGCTCTCTCTTATGTGAAGCCCATTCATGTGGGTCCTTTAGTACTCACCCGTACCTGTAAGTCAGCCAAGGAAGCAAATGTTCGTGTTTTCTCAAAGGAAAATCAGATAAAAATCATTGTATCCAAAATAAAATCAGTTGGAGGAAATACATGAGGAACTAGCCTTGCAGGGTTCAAGCTAGAAAATTAACTATAAAAATAAAATACTATGACTTTTACATAATCAAATTGGATAGACATAGAGTTATTGTTGGAGGGGAAAAATAACTTTTGAAAGTCAGATTTATTAAATCTCTTTCTCCATTTTGTATATCCTAATTCACCTTAAAGACCACACAATGTTTTTTCAATTCAATAACCAGTTATTCAACGAAAAAGTTGCAACACACAAGACAAATACATTTAAAAATAACAACATAAATATCCTATTTAGAAAACTGATTTCAAATTGTCAGTATTATAGAGTTTAGCCTTCTGAGAGCTCTTTTAAAAATGCTTTCTTTCTTATTTCTGATAGGTTCCTATATATGTTTATGAGAGACAGCATCACTAACCCAAACTTTGCTAATTATTAAGATACTCTTTTCTCAGAAATTTTGTTCTTTCCTCCAAGTACTATTGAATTATTGCCTTTGTACAAATACTTTCAGTATTTGTATTGTAGTATTGTCTATGTACTAAGTAGTACTGTCTTTGTACAAATACTTTTAACTTGACCAGCATTATAAAAGTCTATGTTTAAGATATAGTTAATGAAGGACAGATGTTTAAAACACAGTTCACAATGAAGTTGTAAATACTGCTAGTACAGTAAATTCTGTGATTAATTTTAGTCTGTTTATGCAATAAGGATATTTACACAGCTGGTAAAGCACTAAAAATAACTGTCCTATGTAATGTTAATTCAAATCAATATTAATTAGAAGCAGCATAGGTACAATCATATCAAAGAATCTACAGGCTGGGTTAGTGTTTATGCTTAAGATTAAAAATAAATGAAATATATAAAGATTCAATTTCTCTTATATTAATAGCACTGTAAATGACTGAAATAATCAACAATGTATTCACTTGTGATCTTGAACAAATAAATGCCTAACTTTCTCCTTCTGCCTAAAAACATATACAGTTCCTAGAACAGACCTAAGGTTCTGGATATATGTGTACATCCATAGACTTCCCTGCTGGCTCAGACGGGAAAGAATCTACCGCAATGCGGGACATTCAGGTTTGATCCCTGGGAAGATCCCCTGGAGAAGGGAATGGCTACCCATTCCAGTATTCTTGCCTGGAGAATTCCATGCAAGCCTGGAGGAGGCTACAGCCTGCCAGGCCACAGCCCATGGGATTGCAAAGAGCTGGACAGGACTGAGTGACTAACACACATACACAGAACTTTTCCAGTTGATTCCTTAGTTCCTCAATTAGACTAAATCTCAGTCTAAAATATTCATGGACATATTCAAATTTCTTCATGAAACCATGCATTTTTACTTAATGTGTTAAGAATAAGATAGGATTATCTTTTTCCTTTTTCAATGGGGTTAACGAATTTGAAAGGTATCTTTCAAAGATGAGGCACATTTCAAGATGAGGCAACTGTATGTAAAATTTATAACCAAAGAGCAATATTCATTTTTCTACTTTCGCTGATATCTTCAGTTGAATTCATGAGAGAAAATTGGCTAGTCATCACCCATTAACCATTCTTTTCTTCGTCCTTGGCAACAGAATCCTGGCTTTTGAGGGTAGCAACATACTCAGCTAGAAGACTGTGATGTAATCCTTTGATTCAAAGTTTGTCATGAAATTTAACCAGAGTTGAGAATCTTGAACTGCTGCTCACAAAAAGGTACTTGACCAAATTATTTGTTCATAAGATCTGTCTCTTACTTCTGCCTCTTTCCAGCGACCTAGAAATTAGACATGACAGCAGGAATGATAATAGCCGCTAAGGACCAAAAAATATTTTTTTGGAGATGGAAGCCACATGCTAGGTTGGTAGAATAGGAAACTAGAAAGAGATGGATCCCTGATGTCTATGGAACTGCCACAACCTGTCTGGGCTGCCTGCCTCTGGACTTATTTAGGTGAAAGAGAAATAACCTTTTATTTTTCTACTATTATTTCCAGTTCCCATTAATTACATCCAATACAATTCCTAAATGATAGAAAGCATAGATCCACAATGAGAAACTCAATATATGCCTGATAAGGGTGACCCTTGCACCTCTACCAAATGTCACAGTCATATTATCTTTATATAAATCTATACATAACTGTTATAAATCTGACCTATCTTTAACCTATGTGGACACCAACACTCAGCCTGAAACAAATCTTCCTTGGCTATTACTGAACAATTTGAATGGTTTTCTTATTACAAGACATACAGTGAAGATACATTATTGTTCTGGATTAAAGGGTCATGGAACTATTGGTTGCAAAGATTATTCCAATTCCCTGGAGTTTAAACAACTGTTCTAAGTGAGTAGCTAAATAAATCTTCAAATGGATCAAATAATTCCTAAGAAAGAGAATCCTAACTCCATTCTCTTTGAAGTTAGGTAGTTTTGGAATTTTTTTAACGAACTGGAATGATTCTGAGAGCAAAGGAACACCAAGACACTAAAAAGAAACAGAAAAAGCATCAGGATCATCCCAATGATGGAGCTATTAGAGAATGTTTACTGTATAGCAGGTAACTGAGGATGTAAGCTTCTCCAAAACGGACAGAGCATCATTTCAGGGCAAGCAAGCAACCATGCCAGCAGAAATAGAAAACACGGCAATGAATGACATCCACTGGAATGCATTTAAACAGTGACACAGAGTGGCAGGTATAGAGTAGAAAAAAGAGATGAATATACTTACATATGGAAATGTTAAGGACCCATTCTTCCTCTAAAATGGGCCCTTCCAATATTTTCTATCTTGATAAACCATACCGAGCGTCCATTCAATTGGCCAGGTCAGACAACATGAAAATATGTTACTATTCTCCCTGTGTCCCTCAAATCTGTTTGTTTAAGCTCTGTCTCGGTCTTTAAAGTTTCCCGTATCTTCCAATTCTCTGCCTTTGTCTCAATTAAGCAAATGTCTTCATTAGGTCTCCATCTGTTGCACGGTGCCTGCCCTTTGACTTGACTCTTTAACTTGAGTGCACTCATTCTCCACACCAAGACTCTTCTCAAGTGAAAAAAAAAAACAACTCACTTTACAAATGAGGATAGTGAAGCCCCAGAAGTTAACTAATTTGTTAAAGTTTATACAGTGACTTGTTGGTGGATACCCTAGGCTCTCTAATTTCATAACTTACCCTTTAATCTCTCATCAAACTATTAAACCTTTTTCAGATAGATTATCAGAGCAGTGAGATTGTATTGAAAACTGATGCCTGGACCTGCCACATATTCTACAACTTTTTCTTAAACATCACTTTTTTTTTTCAATTACATGAAGTCAACTCTAATCTACTTTGAGCTCTCTTTTGGGAAGAAGAAACTACATCATTAAATACATGTGTATGCCACCAGCTTCCCTGGTGGCTCAGCACTGGAAAATCTGCCTGCAATGCAGGAGATGTGGCTTCAGTTCCTGAGTTGGGAAGATCCCCTAGTGAAGGGCACGGCAACCCACTCTAGTATTCTTGCCCGGAGAATCCCATGGACAGAGGGGCCTGGAGGGCTACAGTCCACAGGGTTGCAAAGAGTTGGACATGACTGAGTGACTGAGCAAGCATGTTTTATAAGATAAATGGTAGTATGTGAAAGAATATTCACCTTAGGATGAAAGAAAATGCAGCTGTCAATAACAATGTCTGTAACACTATAGGTACAATGTGTTCTTACGCAAAAACTGGACTGTTTGGGAATTCAAGTACGCATTAGTCACACAGGGAAAACTTTACATGTAACTAAACACATGGCAGCCTAGACCACTTTCATTCGAACAGATTAGCTGACAAACAGAAATAATTTTTTGTAAACCATCCTAACTTAAGGAAGACTAGCAAAATGAGCCTGGTTCCACTGGGGCATGAAGGTTCATTCCAAACTTAAGCTTAATTGGGTAGGTAGTGACTGTTTCACCAAAATTTGGCAAAACATCCTCATTTGTTCTTTAATTTATATTCATATACATATGTAATATTAATATATTTCATTAACGAAATCATAAAGTGCATATATATGTATAATGCATACATGTATATTTAGTACAGAATTTCTCCTTTCAAAAAAAAGCTAATAATAAATTGAAGTTGGCCTCATGGAACTGGAAAAATATGGTATTTATGAAACCATTTGTGAGGTATGTAGTAATATAATGAAGCAAAATAGAAAGGGAAAAGGAAGCATGTGGTCCACAGCTTTCTCTTCCTTTGCTTTTTGGCTTCTCTTTATTTTTGGAAAAAAATAAAATAAAGTTATTTTTAAAATTAAGTGCTCTATTAATA
This sequence comes from Oreotragus oreotragus, assembly GCA_006410675.1. Lineage (NCBI taxonomy): Eukaryota > Metazoa > Chordata > Mammalia > Artiodactyla > Bovidae > Oreotragus > Oreotragus oreotragus. Next base: position 182,162 of record SJYX01019917.1, read on the forward strand.
CCTTTGGGAAAGCATATTGATTTTGCCAAGCCATTCAAAAATTGAAAATTTGTTTGCTCAGGTTTATTAATATGAAATATTTCAATTATGCCAAAAGGATAGACAGCATAAATTGAATACCCATGTATTTTACTAAGATTAAGAAAGCAAACATTACAGATATAATCCTGTACAGCCAGTTACAATATCAAATGCCTTCTTACCCCTTTTATAGGTAATCACTACCCTGATTTTGATGTTTACCATTTTCAGGCATATTTTAATGTATATGTGTGAGTTTGTGAGTCTTATGTATATGTTTATATGTATACATGCATGTATATGCCTATGAATATATATATCTATAAACCATATATACTCTTTACAGAATGTTTAAAATATTTTCTATAAATTATGTAATGCATGTCTCCTTCAGTAGCTTATTTGTTCAATTGCTTATATTTTAGTGACTAATCAATGTTGATAATCATAGCTCAGGTCATTCATTTAACTGCATAACTATACAGTTCTTTATGTAGAGAGTTATTTATCTATTCTACTGTGAATGAGTATTTAGAGGACTTCAATATTTTCTATTACAATGTGACATATTCAGATTTTTTATCACAAACTTTTGATCACTTTGATTCCTCCCTGAATGTTTCTATAAAATAACCCAAGCTGAAAAAAAAAAAAAATGAAGCCCCTCCCTTATTGTCCAGAAGTTTATACTGCTTATAATTCAGGGGGAAATGTTACTAAAAGGTTACTGAAAGATTAAACTTACTTGCAGTATTTCATGGAAGCTCAATAGTCCTTAATGATAAAATAATCAAATGTTGACTAAAGAGATTTTATTGGCTGGGTGAATACTGCAGCTTGTGAGTTTACAGTTTAGTAGGCAGGATATCCAATTTTTATAGAATGGATTCTCAAGTACAGAGTAACATTTAATACAACAGATTATTATGAAACTGAACATATACCACTGAGCTACTATTTTCAAACAAATGATTATATTCTTATAGAAAAAAAATTGAGTGATTATTCAAAATAAGATGCTAAACAGTACCTAAGATCACATTTTAAAGAATGTACTGAACTGAATCTGTGTTAACATTTTTTAAAACTAATTTTTGGTTAAAATCATAGGCTTTCAAATCAGGTAGCCCTATTTTGTAGCACAACTCCATTTTTTTTAACCATTTATCCAAATTTTGGTTATTTATGTTATCTGAGTCCCAGCTTCATTGCCCATAAAATGGGGATGATAAAATCTATCTCACAGTCTTTAATATTATTCAAATTAAATAATATATGAAATGTAATTATCCTTGCCTACTCTCTGCTATTATAATGGTTACTGTTATTTATTGGGATCCAGGCTGAGTTCAGGGTTTAGATGCTGATACATGCAGTGACACATATGTTACGGCCTAATTCTCTCCAGGCATGTATTATATACCAGCAGATTTATCTGGAGCCTAAGGAACTACCTGAGAAACAATTCAAACCTGATCCACAATAAGAGTTTGACATAGGCAGGCATGTCTGAATGCCAAAGAATCTCGAGTTCTATATATGTGTATAAGAAAGTGAAAAAAGGAAGTGGGAGAAAGGGAGAGGAAGAGATTGCGATTCATTGATTGATCAGTTGATATCAGGTCTGAAGTTACAACAGAAATGCAAAATTTCTAAAAGCAAATTTTTAAGTTAGAACCAGTACTTCTGAGAGACAATTTATTACAGGGAAGAATGAAATGGCAAGTTAGACTTGGCAATAAGACCAGAGATTCAGAGGAGGGTAATGCTTCTGGTAATAACTTGATAAATGTGACTATAACCCTTATTGATCCATCTACCTTGGGGCATGTGTGGTCCCTAAGAACAGAGGTTAAACCAGAACACACAATTCCACAAAACCCACAACAGTTTGAGGCCTATGCAAACATTCTTTAGGTCCTCAAAACAAGAGCTATTAACAATTAACAGCAGGAAGGCAGCTATTCCTCTTCTCAATTTGCAACAGAGTGTACAAAGTCAGGGTTCAAGCATTAAAGAGGATTGATGGGTACTGGACAAGACCTCACCTCCCAGGATCCAGAACAAGTAATCAGTCTGGAGATGCAGAAATAGTCCGGTAGCCAGGGACAGATCACCACCATCAACAGGAGCAGCAAAACTATCTCGAGCACAGTGAAGAACAGCGAGGATTTAAAGCAGCAACATCTGCCAACAGAAGGGGCCTGGTGCAGCTGTAGTGCTCAAGAATGGCAGCCTGGGTTAGGAAGGACGGCGCTGAGTGTTAGTCCACACAAGCACCCTGGTACGTGTGTAAACAAATAGGGGAATTCCTGAGGATCCCGGAAATACTATAGAAGGAAAAAAATTGAAAAAAGGTAATAAAAGACCTGTTATTGAACACATGGGAGTCAATGAGCTAAAGAAGTATGAACGGGACATGCCTGGTGGTACAGTGCTTGAGAATCTGCCTATGAATGCAGGGCACATGGGGTTGAGCCCTGTTCTGGGAAGATCCCACATGCTGCAGGGCAACTAAGCTCATCCACTGCAACTACTGAAGCCTGCAAGCCTAGAGCTTGTGCTCTGTGACAAGGAAAGCCACCACAATAAGAAACTAGCTTGCTGCAACTAGAGAAAGCCCATGCACAGCAAAGAAGATCCGGGGCAGACAAAAATAAACAAAAGATAACACTTAAATAAAAAAGCAATATATATCTGGGAAGGACCAGAAGCTAGCGAGGTACAGGCACCATTGGAAAATAAGATTACCAGTAGAAAATCAGGATGGTGAGAAATCAATGCAAATGATATAACTTTCTGGACATTACAGCCAACAGGCAAGAGAGTCATACTAAGTATAAAATATGAAAAATTCAAACTTGTAAGCACCCATATAAAAGTTATATAGAATACTCTCATAAAAACTAACTTGAAATTTAAAAGGTTTTTTGAAGAAAAAGAGGAAGAAATCCTTTCTTCCAATTGTTTTTAAATTATTATGAAATAATTTATATGTGTACACTTTATATAATTTCAGTTTAATACTATTATTGATATTTACAATGTTACTTATAAATCCATTGTTTATAACAATCAATTATAATATACATAATTTAATAATTGTACTTAAAAAAAAATTTTTAAGGATCACCCATTTTAAGGATCAACCATCACCCAAGCTCTCTGGGCAGTGTCTGCCCTGAACCCAACTCCTTCCCTCCAACTAGAATACTCAATAGCCTCAATTTGTTTTAATTTTTTCTTGATTTTTTAAATAATAATGTACATGCATATACATAATGAGTCTACAAAAATATATTACTCAGTCTGTCTCTGTCCAAAGTTTCCAGTATTCTTCCCTGGAGCATCCCATGAACAGAGAAGCCTGGCAAACTTACAGGTCATTGTGTCGCAAAGAGTCGGACACGACTGAAGAGATTTAACACAGCACAACACACAAAGCTTGTACAACTAGAGTCATGTTGTGTGCATTTTTTGAGACTTGTTTTTATTCAACATTATGTTTTTGGCAGTCATTCAGGTTCATTCATTTTCGCTAGTATGTTAATTCTACTGTGGATGAGTATTCTCCAATTTATCCACTCTATTTTCTGTTGTTTCCAAATTTGTCTTGTGTTTTGCTATTATATACAGGACTACAATAAAAAACCTTGTTCCTATTTCCTAAGGCATAAGAGCAAGAATCTCTATAGGATATACTCCTAGGGGTGGAACTGCTGAGCAAAAGAGTATACTAGCTCAATTTCAATGAGCAAATTCAGTTGTACCAATTAACATTCCCATTCACACTGCATGAGAGTTCCTGTTGCTTCACAGCCACACTAACATTTGGTATATTTCACACTTTTATATTTTTAACACATGACAGGTATATAATAGCATATTACTCTAGCTGTAATTTACATTTCTCTAATTATTAATGAGGCTCAGCAAGCTTTCACATATTTACTACCTGAGTTTTCTTTTTTTGAAATTCCTGTTCATTTTTATATTAGCTGATCGCACATTTTTTTATTAATTCATAGAATCTTTAATATATTCTACACACCAAACCAGGCTTTTTTACTTTTCTTAGCCATTTTTTCTCTTTGATGAACATACTTTAAAATTTTTAATGTTGTTGAATTTATTAATTTTTTTATGATTTTCTCTGTTTATGTTTAAAGTTCTTATCTTACCCTAAAAAGATAAATATATCCTTTTCTTAATATTTTAAAATAGTACTGTTTTTCATAGTTAATTCTTCCATACAGATTTTGTTTCTGTTTATGAAATGAAGTGTTTAGGGACTGATTTTAGTTTTCCATATGAATAGCTAATCACTGATTGTACTGGCAACATTGATTCAAGGTTCACCAGGACTCAAAAGAAGGACAGATGTGCTAGGATTGCTGTATGGATGGATGTGCTAAAGTTGAAACCCCCATCATAAAATATGATGAAAGAACAAATAGATTTTGGAAAATTCTGAAAATCAATTTGATAAATTCACTCCCTTCACATTTATATGATTTTTATATAGTTTATGTAATTGTTCATGCTGTTACCACTTTACCCCATACAGTATGAGACAACATTTAGAAGTTTATTTAAACTCGTCTGTATAAAAACTCTTTATTGGTACACCAACACAGCTTATGAAAATCTTGAGAAAAATATTACTATTGCACTATATACCGATTAAGAATTTTATCTGATAATTCAGTGGTTCTCAAACTAGACTCCCACATAATTCCACAAACTCAGTGCAGGTGTTCTGCCACTATACTCTAAATCCCTTTCTAAGTTTCAGAAATAACTAAATTTATAAACTTTTCTCAATATTAACAGACATAATTTTTTTAAATGACTTAAATCTGCTACTCATTATTGCTTCTAAAGTCTGGTGTGGGTCAACATATATTGAATACACACTTATTTCTTTACATTTCATATACTAAAATTAAACTAACCAACTTCAATATCTATTCTGGTAAGGTCAAAACACTGCTTTCCCCAGTCTGGGGGTCGTCACCCTATGCTCACTTCATGTTAATTTTTCCACCCATAAACTGCATATAATTTGCTTCAAAGCATTTTGGGGAGCAAAAGGTCAAAAGAACACTGGGTGTTAAAATGCTTTTAAAATGTAAAACATTTTGCAAACAGAAGTTATATTATATAATAACCTTAAATTATATCTTCCAAATAGATTTTTTCATAAGTCATGAAAAAAAAATCAACAGGTAATTCCTAAAAGTCAGCTTTATCTACACTTTTAGTTTCTTCAATATCAAGTCTTTAAAAAATAGTTTCCTCAACTAAAGTTAAAATTTATTGATTGTTATTTCCTACCCCACATAATTTCTAATAAAGCTCCTGAAAAGTAGAGCAATGCAAAGTTAATCTATACAAGCAATATAACTCTTCTCCAAATAATCTGAAAATATTTATTTTCATAATGGTGTGATTTAAAAATCCATGCCATATCATTGTGATTTAAAACTAAGAAGGTGAGGTGAAGTCGCTCAGTCGTGTCCGACTCTTTGCGACCCCAAGGACTGTAACCTACTAGGCTTCTCCGTCCATGTGATTCTCCAGGCAAGAATACTGGAGTGGATTGCCATTTCCTTCTCCAGGGGATCTTCCAGACCCAGGGATTGAACCTGGGTCTCCCGCATTGGAGGCAGACGCTTTAACCTCTGAGCCACCAGGGCTGCCCAAAAAAACTAAGAAAGTCTACTAGAATTCAATTGAAATCAAGAATGTATAGTATACAGATGAAACTTTGACCTGCCTCAACAACATGCTAAGGCATGGCATTGATTTATTTGGAAGAATATAGTTTCCTAAGAATTTGTTTTGCTATATCTTTACATAAAGAAACCTTGGTAGAGTTACAAAAGTGAGAAAAACATGGAATTAAACAAGAATAATATATTAGAAAATGAGATTTTTCTTTTCCTGTTGGTAAATATTAAGAGAGCCAGTCTTCTTTATGATCTGGCTGCCCTCTGATTTGGACCTCCATTACTCTGGCAAGCCATCTGCACGGCTGCACTACTTTTAAAACTTTAGACATGTGTAGGAGTAGGAAAGTGAAAATGTCTATTTTAAAAGAAAGTGAGACATTATACTATAAAGCTTCTAGAGTCAGAAAGAACGGGGTTCGAATCCTATGTGTCCTACTTTCCAAACTGTGTGATCATAGGCATGATTGTACATGCTAAGTCGCTATTTAATTTTAGATTTCCATTTCCTCATCTTAAGTATAGGATAAAAATAACCACCTCCCAGAATTATTGTAAGGATTGAATGAAATTATCATAAACACCAATATTCATGGCAAAACACTGACCAAGTTAGTATTCACTATAAAACCAGAGAGTAAATGACTTTATGGAAATTGTGAAATATCATTTTAAAAATAAAAATATCATTTTATGATACAAGTTTCTCTTACTTCCAGGCATTAATATTTATCTTAAAACTGGAAATGTTTTCTTAAAATTACACAAAATATATTTTCTGAAATAATTGGAAATAGATGAAAGATGGAAGGTAAGGAAAATGCCAAAGTTAAAATCAATCATTTAATATGGTCATTAACCAGGAACAGGGAAAGGAAGATAGTAACAAGCAGGGAGGCAGGGTGGGGATGAAGAGACAAAGTGGGAAATAAAGAGGGGACTGACAGTCTGCATGACTTAGACAGGTGATCTTATGCTGGCCACCAGGTCACCCAGGTCAGCCTGTTTGCTGAACTGCTCAACGTGTAGAAATGAGTCACTTTACAGTATGTTTGGGCTTCCCTGAAACCTCAGTTGGTAAAAAAAAAAAAAAAAAAAAAAAAAAAACTGCCTACAATGCAGGAGACCCCGCTTCAATTCCTGGGTTGGGAAGATCCCTTGGAGAAGGGAAATGTTACCCACTCCAGTATTCTGGCCTGGAGAATTCCATGGACTGTACAGTTCATGGGGTCGCAAAGAGTCAGACATGACTGAGTGACTTTCACTTTCACAATATGTATGGGATAGAAGTGCAAAGGACAAGAGCTATGCCATAAGTTCCACATGCCTATGGTATCTGTCAACCAATGTTTGATCTCAGTATGCTTTATGGCTCTAAAAGCATCAATCTATACCACTGACAATATATAGTTAATAAACAGAAAAGTAGGTATATCACAGAAAATACCTCATCAAAATTTACCAAAATTAAAAAAAAAAAAAAAAAACTGATTCTCAACTTCTGGGCAAATCATATTAGGCAATTTAGATTATAAAGAAATTAAAATCATGTTGGCATACGCATCTCATTTCTCTTCTACAAGAGAAAATGTGCAGTATAAGAACAGCTTCAAATTGCTCACTACAGCACTATTTACATTAGCCAAGACATGAAAGCAACCTAAATGTCCACCAACGGATGAATGGATAAAGAACACGCAGTATATATACACAATGGAATATTACACAGCCATAAAAAGAAGAATGAAATAATGCCATTTGCATCAACATGGATGAAACTAGAAATTATCATTCTAAGTGAAGGCAGACAGAGAAAGACAAATACCATATACTATCACTTACATGTGGAACCTTAGAAAAAATGATACAAATGAACTTACATACAAATCAAAAAACAGACTTACAGACATCAAAAGCAAATTTACGGTAACCAAAGGGGAAGCTTGTGGCGGTGGAGATAAATTAGGGCTAGGGATTAACAGATACAGACTATTATATGTAAAATAGATAAACAACAAGGTTCAACTATATAGAACAAGGAACTATTAATACAGTCAATATCTTCTAATAACTATAACGGGGAAGAATCTGACCCAGTGATTTAATCACTAAATCAATTTGCTGTATACCAGAAACTCACACAACACTTAACTACATTTCAGTGAAAAAAAAAAAGCTTGCAATTGACCAAAACACCGGCTCTGCTAGTTAAGAAACATGACTTCAGCAGTCTTATTTTAAGCTCACACTGTGCTCTGAAAGCTGTACCCATCTACTTTATACTGATGCAGTAAAAGAAAAAAAGTCATTCTAAGTAATTCTCTATTTCTACCAATAATAATTTTAAAAGATTACATGTGGAGTATTAGTGAGTAACTCAAAGACCATACACATTGTATGCTAGCTAATTTTAAACAAATATTTTTGCACATACAAAGAAGCATGAATTACTTTTATAGAATAGTGTGTCCTAGGTCATCATTCTTTCCTTCTCTATTTTTCCTTGTCTATTTGATTTGCCAACAAGCCTCTGGTAACAAAGATAGAAATAAATTTCAAGGTTAGTAAGCTAATATACTACTGTGAATAGTGATATATTAATTTGCTGTTGAAGTTAAAAGTGGTATAGAGAGGAATGAAAAAGAGAGACACTCAATGAAGTGAATTTCACACACACAGAAAAAGTCAATATTTATCTGCAGAATTAATATATGAAAGCATATATGGAATTATAACTATACACCGTGCTGTACTCAACATGCCAGTAAATTTGGAAAACTTAGAAGTGACCACAGGACTGGAAAAGGTCAGTTTTCATTCCAATCCCAAAGAAAGGTCATGCCAAAGAATGTTCAAACTACCACACAATTGCACTCATCTCACACACTAGCAAAGTAATTGCTCAAAATTCTCCAAGCCAGGCTTCAACAGTATGTAAACAGTGAACTTTTAAATGTTCAATCTGGATTTAGAAAAGGCAGAGAAACAAGAGATCAAATTGCCACCATCTGCTGAACCATTGAAAAATAAGAGCATTCCAGAAAAATACCTATTTCTGCTTTACTGACTATGCCAAAGCCTTTGACTGTGTGGATCACAACAAACTGTGGAAAATTCTGAAAGAGATGGGACTACCAGACCACCTGACCTACCTCCTGAAAAATCTGTATGCAGGTCAAGAAGCAACAGTTAGAACTGGACATGGAGCAACAGACTGGCTCCAAATCGGTAAAGGAGTACATCAAGGGTGCATATTGTCACCCTGCTTATTTAACTTATATGCAGAGTACATCATGAGAAATGCCAGGCTGAACAAAGCACAAGCTGGAATCAACATTGCCAGGAAAAATATCAATAACCTCAGATAGGCAGATGACACCACCCTTATGGCAGAAAGTGAAGAAGAAATAAAGAGCTTCTTGATGAAAGTAAAAGAAGAGAGTGAAAAAGCTGGCTTTAAACTCAGCATTCAGAAAACTGAATACCATGGCATCCGGTCCCATCACTTCATTGAAAACAGATGTGGAAACAATGGAAACAGTGAGAGACTATATTTTTAGGGGCTCCAAAATCATTGCAAATGGTGACTGCAGCCATGAAATTAAAAGACACTTGCTCCTTGGAAGGAAAGCTATGATCAATGTAAACAGCATATTAAAAATCAGAGACATTACTTTACCAACAAAGGTCCATCCAGTCAAAGCTATGGTTTTTCCAGTAGTCATATATGAATGTGAGAGTTGGACTATAAAGAAAGCTGAGGGCCAAAGAATTGATGCTTTTGAACAGGGAAGCTTGGCATGCTGCAGTCCATGGGGTCACAAAGAGTCTGACACGACTGAGTGAGTGAACTGAACTGAAAAATAGGAAACTATTAAAGATGAATGAAAAAAGAATATGAATAACCTATTTAGAATTTTTTAAACTGTTAATGAGTACATATATAGACTAATGCATACTTTCCAAGTAATAATACAAAAATAACGTGCTTATTAACTAAAAGGTTGTTATCTTCAAGTGTTCAAGGCAGAGCTGCAAACAAAACCCCAATAAATTGTACTGTAAATCTTAGCATAAATAACACCAATGTATCAACAAAGTGCAGAGTGACCCAGGGAGAAAGAAAATCCTCTATTATCTTGAAGCAAAGAGATAATCTGGGCTAGCAATTCTGAATCAATATTTTATATCAAATATTTTGCTAAACAATTTTTACAAGTTATACAATGTAAAGGATTAAATAAAAATAAAATTTTCTGTATCTTCTTAAAAAAAAAAATGGTTTGCCTTGAGTTAAAGAGGAAAACAAATTACTTCCTGATGGCCAAATGTATAATAAACAAATAAGAGAGCAAATGTCTTTGTATAAACTTTTATATAGGAATTCCTGCCTCCAACATATACAAACTGTATTTATAGGTTAAGTTCTTTCACAGCGGATAAAGCTATCCTTTCACACTACTCCAGGTAAACCAGTTAGCACAAAAGGACTGAGTTCTAATGATACTAGAATATCTAGAATTTCCTTTCCTGCTGTAAATACCACAGCAACAACTGGGAGGCTTTTAACTTAGTAGGTTAAAATGGAGATGATAGCCAAGGCTGCCAGTTAGGGAGACTCATGTCTTTACTGAATGAAGCTTGTAGTTATAAAAAACAGAGGCCCAGATGGAATAGTCTCTCCCTGCTGGCCTGGCGGCCCAGTGCCAGTTTCCTTGCTGAGGTCACAAGCAGGTATGCGAGGGAGGGAATGGTGCTGTGTATTTTGTACATGGGGGAGAAGTGAGCAAGCTGGCTTTGGATGAAANGAATGAAGCTTGTAGTTATAAAAAACAAAGGCCCAGATGGAATAGTCTCTCCCTGCTGGCCTGGTGGCCCAGTGCCAGTTTCCTTGCTGAGGTCACAAGCAGGTATGCGAGGGAGGGAATGGTGCTGTGTATTTTGTACATGGGGGAGAAGTGAGCAAGCTGGCTTTGGATGAAAGAAAATTATAAAAATCAATAGAGGTACTAAAATCTGAAGTTGTTCTAAAAAATGTAGCTGATTTTAGCTGATTTCAAGTCCAGGGTTATTTCTGTCCACCTTGAGATTCTTGTGTCTTCATTACTAATTCCAAACAATAAAAGGCTCCTCATATCAACCATTTCCTTGACGTGCCTTTGAAAGTCATTGTTCCTGAGCTCATTTCTTCATAGACAGACCCAAGTCAAGAAGGTTCATGACACCTCACCCCATAGACCTGCATCTCTTAACATTCATGGCAAAAGCATAAGTTCTCTATTTGGTAATAATTCCTTAAAAGATGGACTTTGGTCAGATCTGGGTTTAAACCATGGCCCTATCATTTATTAGCTATGTGAGACCCATCAGGCTACTTTATATCTTGGGGTCTCAGTTTATCCTGAAAAAAAATCAGAGTGAGTCACTCAACTTATAAGGAAATCATAATAGTTAATGAAATCATAGCTACAATGCTTGGTGGAATGCCAGATATATTATCCAGAAAACCTTGATAAATGGTGACTATTATTAATGTATAATTTCTTACTCACAGATTCATATTCTTATTAAGTCTGCTTTAACATAAGTAACAAATGCAGTCAGACTATTATATGTAAAATAGATAAACAACAAGGTTCAACTATATAGAACAAGGAACTATTAATACAGTCAATATCTTCTAATAACTATAACGGGGAAGAATCTGACCCAGTGATTTAATCACTAAATCAATTTGCTGTATACCAGAAACTCACACAACACTTAACTACATTTCAGTGAAAAAAAAAAGCTTGCAATTGACCAAAACACCGGCTCTGCTAGTTAAGAAACATGACTTCAGCAGTCTTATTTTAAGCTCACACTGTGCTCTGAAAACTGTACCCATCTACTTTATACTGATGCAGTAAAAGAAAAAAAGTCATTCTAAGTGATTCTCTATTTCTACCAATAATAATTTTAAAAGATTACATGTGGAGTATTAGTGAGTAACTCAAAGACCATACACATTGTATGCTAGCTAATTTTAAACAAATATTTTTGCACATACAAAGAAGCATGAATTACTTTTATAGAATAGTGTGTCCTAGGTCATCATTCTTTCCTTCTCTATTTTTCCTTGTCTATTTGATTTGCCAACAAGCCTCTGGTAACAAAGATAGAAATAAATTTCAAGGTTAGTAAGCTAATATACTACTGTGAATAGTGATATATTAATTTGCTGTTGAAGTTAAAAGTGGTATAGAGAGGAATGAAAAAGAGAGACACTCAATGAAGTGAATTTCACACACACAGAAAAAGTCAATATTTATCTGCAGAATTAATATATGAAAGCATATATGGAATTATAACTATACACCGTGCTGTACTCAACATGCCAGTAAATTTGGAAAACTTAGAAGTGACCACAGGACTGGAAAAGGTCAGTTTTCATTCCAATCCCAAAGAAAGGTCATGCCAAAGAATGTTCAAACTACCACACAATTGCACTCATCTCACACACTAGCAAAGTAATTGCTCAAAATTCTCCAAGCCAGGCTTCAACAGTATGTAAACAGTGAACTTTTAAATGTTCAATCTGGATTTAGAAAAGGCAGAGAAACAAGAGATCAAATTGCCACCATCTGCTGAACCATTGAAAAATAAGAGCATTCCAGAAAAATACCTATTTCTGCTTTACTGACTATGCCAAAGCCTTTGACTGTGTGGATCACAACAAACTGTGGAAAATTCTGAAAGAGATGGGACTACCAGACCACCTGACCTACCTCCTGAAAAATCTGTATGCAGGTCAAGAAGCAACAGTTAGAACTGGACATGGAGCAACAGACTGGCTCCAAATCGGTAAAGGAGTACATCAAGGGTGCATATTGTCACCCTGCTTATTTAACTTATATGCAGAGTACATCATGAGAAATGCCAGGCTGAACAAAGCACAAGCTGGAATCAACATTGCCAGGAAAAATATCAATAACCTCAGATAGGCAGATGACACCACCCTTATGGCAGAAAGTGAAGAAGAAATAAAGAGCCTCTTGATGAAAGTAAAAGAAGAGAGTGAAAAAGCTGGCTTTAAACTCAGCATTCAGAAAACTGAATACCATGGCATCCGGTCCCATCACTTCATTGAAAACAGATGTGGAAACAATGGAAACAGTGAGAGACTATATTTTTAGGGGCTCCAAAATCATTGCAAATGGTGACTGCAGCCATGAAATTAAAAGACACTTGCTCCTTGGAAGGAAAGCTATGATCAATGTAAACAGCATATTAAAAATCAGAGACATTACTTTACCAACAAAGGTCCATCCAGTCAAAGCTATGGTTTTTCCAGTAGTCATATATGAATGTGAGAGTTGGACTATAAAGAAAGCTGAGGGCCAAAGAATTGATGCTTTTGAACAAGGAAGCTTGGCATGCTGCAGTCCATGGGGTCACAAAGAGTCTGACACGACTGAGTGAGTGAACTGAACTGAAAAATAGGAAACTATAAAAGATGAATGAAAAAAGAATATGAATAACCTATTTAGAATTTTTTAAACTGTTAATGAGTACATATATAGACTAATGCATACTTTCCAAGTAATAATACAAAAATAACGTGCTTATTAACTAAAAGGTTGTTATCTTCAAGTGTTCATGGCAGAGCTGCAAACAAAACCCCAATAAATTGTACTGTAAATCTTAGCATAAATAACACCAATGTATCAACAAAGTGCAGAGTGACCCAGGGAGAAAGAAAATCCTCTATTATCTTGAAGCAAAGAGATAATCTGGGCTAGCAATTTTGAATCAATATTTTATATCAAATATTTTGCTAAACAATTTTTACAAGTTATACAATGTAAAGGATTAAATAAAAATAAAATTTTCTGTATCTTCTTAAAAAAAAATGGTTTGCCTTGAGTTAAAGAGGAAAACAAATTACTTCCTGATGGCCAAATGTATAATAAACAAATAAGAGAGCAAATGTCTTTGTATAAACTTTTATATAGGAATTCCTGCCTCCAACATATACAAACTGTATTTATAAGTTAAGTTCTTTCACAGCGGATAAAGCTATCCTTTCACACTACTCCAGGTAAACCAGTTAGCACAAAAGGACTGAGTTCTAATGATACTTGAATATCTAGAATTTCCTTTCCTGCTGTAAATACCACAGCAACAACTGGGAGGCTTTTAACTTAGCAGGTTAAAATGGAGATGATAGCCAAGGCTGCCAGTTAGGGAGACTCATGTCTTTCCTGAATGAAGCTTGTAGTTATAAAAAACAAAGGCCCAGATGGAATAGTCTCTCCCTGCTGGCCTGGTGGCCCAGTGCCAGTTTCCTTGCTGAGGTCACAAGCAGGTATGCGAGGGAGGGAATGGTGCTGTGTATTTTGTACATGGGGGAGAAGTGAGCAAGCTGGCTTTGGATGAAAGAAAATTATAAAAATCAATAGAGGTACTAAAATCTGAAGTTGTTCTAAAAAATGTAGCTGATTTTAGCTGATTTCAAGTCCAGGGTTATTTCTGTCCACCTTGAGATTCTTGTGTCTTCATTACTAATTCCAAACAATAAAAGGCTCCTCATATCAACCATTTCCTTGACGTGCCTTTGAAAGTCATTGTTCCTGAGCTCATTTCTTCATAGACAGACCCAAGTCAGGAAGGTTCATGACACCTCACCCCATAGACCTGCATCTCTTAACATTCATGGCAAAAGCATAAGTTCTCTATTTGGTAATAATTCCTTAAAAGATGGACTTTGGTCAGATCTGGGTTTAAACCATGGCCCTATCATTTATTAGCTATGTGAGACCCATCAGGCTACTTTATATCTTGGGGTCTCAGTTTATCCTGAAAAAAAATCAGAGTGAGTCACTCAACTTATAAGGAAATCATAATAGTTAATGAAATCATAGCTACAATGCTTGGTGGAATGCCAGATATATTATCCAGAAAACCTTGATAAATGGTGACTATTATTAATGTATAATTTCTTACTCACAGATTCATATTCTTATTAAGTCTGCTTTAACATAAGTAACAAATGCAGTCTCCTGTCTACAGTAATTTCAAGGCACATGCCAAGTTAAGTCCCACAACACCCTAACATGTTCCAGTGCTTAAATCTTACTTAATAATAAACATAAAATTTTATTTCTTAGACACAAAATTTTAAATGCAATACAAGTTGAGAGGTAACATAAAGATTTAAATTTGCATCACAGGAGCACAAGTTAAGAGATAACTTCATTAAAAAGTGGGAAAGGGGACTGAAAGTATTCAAATAGTTAGTTAATAAGTCCCTTGTGAATCACAGAATTAACCAAGAATGTTCAGATGTCCAAGCTGGGTTTAGAAAAGGAAGAGAAACCAGAGATCAAATTGCCAGGATTCCCTGGATCATAGAGAAAGCAAGGGAATTCCAGAAAAACATCTACCTCTGTTTCATTGGCTACGCTGAAGCCTTTGACTGTGTGCAGCATAAGAAAACTGTGGAAAGCTCTTAAAGAGATGGGAATACCAGACCATCTTACCTGTCTCCTGAGAAAGCTGTATGCGTGTCAAGAAGCAACACTTAGAACTCTGTATGGGACAACTGATTGGTTCAAGATGGAGAAAGGAGTACAACAGGACTGTCTGCTGTCACCCTGTTTGTTTAATCTATACACTGAGCACATTGTGAGAAATGCTGAGCTTGTTAAGTTACAAGCTGGAATCAAGATAGGCAGGAGAAACATCAACAACCTCAGATATTCAGATGATACCACTCTAATGGCAGAAAGTGAAGAGGAACTAAAGAGCCTCTCTACGAGAGTGAAGGAGGATAGTGAAAGTCAGCTTCAAGCTAAATATTAAAAAAAAAAACAAAAAACAAAAAACTAAGATCATGGCATCTGGCCCCATTACTTCATGGCAAACAGAAGGGGAAAAATTGGAGGTAGTGACAGATTTCCTCTTCTTGGTATCTAAAATCACTGCAGACGGTGGCTGCAACCAGGAAATCAGAAGATGTTTTCTTCTGGGCAGGAAAACAATGACAAACCTAGACAGTGTGTTGAAAAGCAGAGACATTCCTCTGCCAAAAAAGGTCCATATAGTCAAGGCTATTGTCTTCCCAGTGGTCATATACAGGTGTGAAAGCTGGACCATAAAGAAGGCCGAGTGCTGAAGAACTGATGTCTTCGAACTGTGGTACTGGAGAAGACGCCTGAGAGTCCCTAGGATAGCAAGGAGATCAAACCAGTCAATCTTAAGGGAAATCAACCCTGAATACTCATTGGAAGAACTAATGCTGAAGTTGAAACTCCAGGATTTTGGTCATCTAATGCAAACAGGTGACTCACTGGAAAAGTCCCTGATGCTGGGAAAGATTGAGGGCAGAGGAGATGAGAGTATCATAGAATGAGATGGATGGATGGCATCACCAATGCAATGAACATGAACTTGGGCAAACTTCAGGAAATGGTGAGGGACAGAAAGGCCTGGCATGCTGCAGTCCATGGGGTTGCAAAGAGTCAGGCATGACTGGGAAACTGAACAACAATAAACCATAAAAATATTAAAACATAGTTTTCATATATTTGGGTTATAAAAAACATTATAAGTTTCAAAGGAGATGAAGAAAATACTGATTAGGATTAATAAAGGTATTTCCAATACACCTATTTCAAATCACAGAAAACAAAATTTTAAAGTGATCAGAAGCTTATGAAAACAGTTACAACTAACAGGGCTTTAAAGAACCAAGATTCTTTGACTTAATAAGAACCCAAACTTTTTAAACCAATAAGAGAAATACAGCCTCTGAAAAAAAAAAACCTATATAAATAGATAAGTGATGAAAATATAATGCTAATAATAACCCCCTCAGACTCAAGTTTACTAGTAATTAAAAACATAAATATCACCTTCCTCTATCATATTAGCAAAGATTTTAAAATTATAAATCTCTGAGCACCAAGAGTTTGAGAAGATAGGTAATACATCTTTAAAATGAAAAGTACCAATCCAATGAAAATATATACTAAGGGATGGAGAATAGTCAGACTGTTTTCATTTCTGGAAAGGCTGGGTAGAGCAGGTCACTTAACTGACGGAGGAGAAGAGAAGAAGGTATAGACAACATAGGCTGAGGCTGAGACAAGCCCCCAGTGACTTGCTCAAAAACATTTTCATCGTTCAGTACAAGCAATTGTTTCCAGAAATAAGAATGGAAAGAATTGAAGAGCTCCAGTTCCTTTGGGGATGGTGGGGACAGGAATAGGGAAGCAAAGTCTTAAAAGAAGATGAGATGTACAAAACAAGCTTGTTTTACTCCTCTTTGTCTCTTTAATTATTTATATTTTTTAAGACTCTAAGATGAAAGTCTATATAATATAGAAAAGGACATTTGGTTCTTCGATTTTCATTTTCAATAATTTTCCAGCTGTAAATACAATGGTCATCTTAAAGCTATAAAACAATATATTACTATATATTCCCTATTAGAAGCTTAGATATAATGAAAGTATTAAATTTCCTTCTTCAGTTTCTGTCTTTTGCTTCAGGACTATCTGCCATATCCTACTGCAAAAGAAAATGTTTATGAGGGCGTAAATCTAACTGTACTAACAAAGAGAGTGGGAGAAATCAGGGAAGCCAAAAAAGAGTTTCTGTTATTTAAAAATAAATATGTTTAACTATGATTATGAGTGGAAAAGACCTCCATCTCAGTTGGGAGCAATAATTAGTGGCTTTAACTTTCAGGAGTTGTGAAATAATGCGAAGGAGTCTGAATATATGACAAAACTCAGAGATACAACAAACTAGGCTTTACATGCAATACACAGAATAAAAAGGGCAATTATAAACAGATAGGGAAAGTTACAATGATAAAATACTGGCCCTACATTTTTTTAAATCAAGATCCTAACGAGCTACTTTAAAAGCTGATGTTTGGCAAGTTACACTGCCACTTTGTACAACATTTGCCTGTATCTATAAAATAAAACAGTTAAAGAAGAAGCTTGTGAAGTTTCTACTTCCATGATTAATTCATTTTTCTCCTCTCACATTCTGTGAATTCTATGCCATGCATAGCTATAGAAAGAAAAGGACTAGCAAGCTAACCTGCTAACAAGAATAAAAGTTTAAATGTTTTAGCAAAATTCTGTATGCTTTTTTGACTTCTTGCTGGTGATAGTAATGGTATTTTCTTTGCCTTCATTTGTTTTTGCTGTAATTTTTTAATATTGAGGCAAACTCAGGTTTTTCTCATCACCAGCTGATGGAAACAAGATACATTTTTATTTTATTTATTTATTTATTTTTCATTTATGTATTTATTTTTCATTTATGTATTTATTTTTTTATTTATGTATTTTTTTATTTATGTATTTATTTTTTTACACGAACTCCCAAACATGAACCCCCCTCCCACCTCCCACCCCACATCATCCCTCCAGATCATCCCCATACACCAGCCCCAAGCATCCTGCATCCTGCATTGAACATAGACTGGCAATTCATTTCTTACATGATAGTATACATATTTCAATGCTATTCTCCCAAATCATCCCTCCCTCTCCCTCTCCCTCTCCTTCTCCCTCAGAGTCCATAAGTCCGCTCTACACATCTGTATCTCTTTTGCTGTCTTGCATACAGGGTCCTCATTACCATCTTTC
>SJYX01019917.1:204053-221921 GCA_006410675.1 Oreotragus oreotragus
CATAGGCAAAACACTCTCCGACATAAATCACAGCAGGATCCTCAATGATCCGCCTCCCAGAATACTGGAAATAAAAGCAAATATAAACAAATGGGATCTAATTAAAATTAAAAGCTTCTGCACAACAAAGGAAACTATAAGCAAGGTGAAAAGACAGCCCTCTGAATGGGAGAAAATAATAGCAAATGAAGCAACTGACAAACAACTAACATCAAAAATATACAAGCAACTTATACAGCTCAATTCCAGAAAAATAAATGACCCAATGAAAAAATGGGCCAAAGAACTAAAAGATACATTTTTAAATCCATGACCACAATAACTTCTGCTCTTCCCATTTTACAATGTTTATATCACTTGATAAGTCAGTAAGATACATAAATTTGCACCTATAACTCTTTGATAAGACACCTTATCATACTTATTTAATTAACTACAAGATAGTTGTGTGGGCAAAATAAAATGAAGAAAAATTACAGATTGAATTATGGTCCATTTTAAGCAAATTAAAAAGCTACCAATATTTCCTGTGAAAATACCCAATCTCGTGTACACCCATGGCAGATTCATGTCAATGTATGCCAAAACCAATAGAGTACTGTAAAGTAAAGTAAAATGGAAGCTCTAAAAATAAAATAAAATAAAACATTGTATAAAAAAAAATAATTGTATAGGGAGTACAAAAAAAATAGGAAAAGAAAATACCCAACCTTGTTTTCATTCCTAAGACAGATACAATTCAAGGTCAAACAAATTGAAGAGTCATATTCACCAGCTGGGAGAGGTTTATAAGACTTCAGTTGCAGTCGAAACCGCTAGAAGAGTACACAGAGAAGTAAAAATAACCAAAATAAGGAAAGTGTTGAATTATTCTAAATAGTGCATAAAGCTATACCTTGATTCTGGCACACAGATTATTTCACATACAACGTAAATATTTTATGTATGGTGGGGAAATAAGATACAATTAAAGAGAAAACAAAATTTTATTCACTATCTGAGCTCAAAGAAACAGATGCTATTTTTCAACTACTTTTTTAAACATTGCCATCCTTTTCTTTGAACATTTCTATTTTCAGGGGCAAATTCTTCTGACTGAAATGAAGTATCACCTTTCAGTTTAGAGAAATTTTAAGTCATGATTTTTTATTACTTCCTTAAATCCTTAACTTTCTCTACAAGAGGAAATAAAATTAGGAGGTATAACTTTATTGGTAACATTGAAGAGTCATTCCCCTCTGTAATTTTTTAATATACATGAGGATGGACCCATTCTCTCCTGAAACTCTCTCTGGACCTTTTGGAAGGTATAACTCAATCTTCAGTTTGCCACAGCATCAGTTAATTTATCACAGCAATTCATAGAAGTGCAGGAACTAGCTGATTTTGTTGATAGATTTCAGGAAATTAATTAAATATCTGCAGGCTATTATCCTGAATTTGTATGTGCTAACCAAGATAATTTTGAATGTCATTCAAATAGGCTATTAGTTCAAAAAATATCTACTTGCGTGGATGAATATGCCCTACTATAATTGCTGGTAGAGAAACAAATTTAAGTATTGCCACTGTTTCAAAAGCATTTACCAACTTCATAAGAGGCTTTTCTTTCAATCCAGTTAACCAAGGTCTTAAATTACATTAAAATAAACTCTATAAAGAAAAGTAGGTTTAAAATAAATTTGATAAAGTTTTTCCTTAGTTCAAGTTCTTGAGTATCTGTTTTATGTTAAGTCTAGGAGAACACAAAAGAATTCATTTTAAAATCATACGAAATTATATATTCAATTGTGTATAGAAGAAGCTAATGAGAATGCCCTTCTACATAAACAACTGCAGTGTTCTGTATGCAAAATTTTTAATAATTTAAACTGTCCTGATTCTTCTTTGTAAACTGAGAAACAATCGTATCTTTCTAAGTAGTAATGGAGGAAGACTAATGCTTTGTGCATTTTTATATATTTGAGATCATTTTTTCCACAATGTAACACATTTGACAGCTGGGTTTCTCATATATTCTTAGTTCATGTACATTAAATGCTTGATAATACTGTTTTTAAAGTTTTGTGCTGTAAGAAAATGTGGAATAAACTTTAATTCTGCTACAAAAATTAAATAAATAAAATTTTAAAACCTGGCTACGTACATAGCTCACAAACTCATATGGGAAGACAAAAACACTGTATCATCGACTTTGCAGAAGTGCTGAGGCCATGGTCTGCACGGGAGACCAGACCCTAGAGGCTGACAGCGGACCAGCAGGGCATCTAGGAAGGGAGAGCTTCATTAAGGCTGAAAGGCAAAGACCCGGAAGAGGGTGTTTCATGACAGGAGGAGCAACATAAACAATTCCAGAAAGGAGTAAAACAGCATGGATTGCTTTAGAAATACAAGATAGTCCAATAATGTTGGTGCATAAAGCAGAGGGAGAAGGAATACTCTCACGGAGAAAAGAGAGAGATGTGGAAAACAGCCCAGAACAAACAGCAAACGATGAATATAGAACAAAAGTAGCAGCCAGATCAGAAGGGACTCTTCGAGAAGGGACTCGTTATGCCAAGAAGCCTGACCTCTATCTATGAGCAAAAGAAGGCCAGGGATGAGAGGGCTTTAGTAAGAAAGTAGAGAGTTCATCATGGTGGGAGATAGATCCCTCTAAGGGTAGTATAGCATCTGGACTAGGAGTACAGCAAATGACTTAGGGGCAGTGAGAGGAGGCTAACATTAACATTTCAAGCTAAATTCACTAAGTTTACTTCAACAGATAGTTTAAACATGATACAAAAGATCCTATCCATTTTTATAATATGTCTATGTATGAAATGCTTCCCCATTTCACAGTGGCTGGTGGCACAGATGGTAAAGAGTCTACCTCCTGCAATGTGGGAGACCTGGGTTCAATCCATGGGTCAGGAAGATCCCCTGGAGAAGGGAATGGCTAATCACTCCAGTATTCTTGCCTGGAGAATTCCATGGACAGAGGAGCCTGTTGGGCTATAGTCCATGGAGTCGCAAAGAGTTGGACACGACTGAGTGACTAACGCTTTTACTTAAGTATGAAATGTTATTTACAAATATGATAAATAAGCAATATTAGGGTTGACATTAAAGTCAAAAATAATATTGAGATAGTGTTTCAAGTTTTTAAATGCTCAACCAGTCTTCAACCAATATACATCCCATCTTAGACACTGTCAATCTATACCACACTTTTCTATTTCCTCTTTTGATTAAAGGAAAAACTTATTTTATTGTAGTAATTTTGTTAGCTTGTTTTCTGACCAAAGTTTCCGTAGGGTACTTCAGAAACAAGATACCAGAACAAATAAAAATAAAACAAATTTTAAAGGCTTAAGAAGTCAATTATCACTGATTGAATATGTTATTTATGTAACATATAAAATGAATCAGTAAAAGATATTAAAGACCTGAAATTACAATCTTGATCAAGAATTACCCAAAGGTATTAGCAAAGAAAATTTTGAGAAACACCCATTCTAATTCAACCATGGCTGCATTTTCAAAATAAACAAAAGTCTACATAAACCCATTAATAAAAGGGTAGCCAATACCTTAAAAAGTGAAAAAAAAAAAAAAAAAGATGCTTGATGCAGAGGCTAAAGCAAGCACTAAATGAAAGTCAAATACAGTTTAACTTTAGATATCAGATTAGCCTTAAAGCACATCTGAATTAGTAAAACTGATTTTGAAGCATTTTGCATTATTTTTAATTTTTATGTGATTCAACAGCAATGATATTCTACAACTACTGGCTTCATTTTAAGATATTTACTTAAGATATTCCACCTATGTTTTATACATAAGTTTATCCAGTTTTAGAATGAATTGGTTCCTGAATATTAACTCTAATATCAAGCCTATCCAGAGTATTAGCTTTTTCTTATATCTCTATTGGTCTGCAGTTTAAGCTCTACTACAGCATTCATGTTATTTTTGTTTTTAACTTAACTATGTAATACAAAAAAATCTTTGGAACTGTAATCACCATCTATCACCCAACCTAAAATTTTTAAATACCACAACAGTGTTATTCCACAACTAAAAAACCTACAGGGAAATTTTCAATCTGTCAGTTGACAAATTTCATCTAGTTAATGCCAAACCTACAGTAAAGCAACATATTACTTTCCAAATCATGTGCAGCAGACATGAAACACAAGTGTATCAATTCATGGGTGTCCTAAATCAGAAAACACAAGAAACCAAGTACTTTCTGCCCCCTTTAGCAACACTGCTTTTAATGTCAATCTGGGATATGCAAAACAATGATGATAAGTGAACATACAAAAGCACTATAGTCACATAGAGAATCATGTGTCAAAGTGCTACCTGTGATGAAAGGGGGGAAAAAAGAAAAAACTATGATGTGGAGCAGGGGATGTTAAGTTAATGTCTTTAGTAAAGAACCACATTTTGTGAGGACCCAATCTAGCAGGTCACTTAGACAAGCAGAGAAATTCTCCTAAACACTGAGTCCTTTGCATTTTGTATTAAGAAGCCTATTCTGACTTTTCATCACTCTTGCTTTTCTCTGTTCCCAGAAGTAGTCATTATTTCATTTTAATGCACTGCCGAATGGACACTGGATTTCTTTCAAAAAGACCTTATGTTTCTCACATCTCACATTCACAGTCTACACATTTTCACAAAGTCAACAACATCTTCACCCACTCATCTGAATGTCTCCCCTATTCCATTTCTAAACCAGCATCCACTATAAACTTACTAATAATCATGTTTTAATACCAATATAAAAAGTAAACACAAATTTACCAATCAGAAGACTTCAAGTCTGAGAGAATGAAGACACAGAAATTTACTGACAGGACACACCACGGAATCAGTGTTCAAGAGCCATTCCCACCACCCACGACTCTGTAGTGTATTTTGAACCTACACAACATTCTTAAGAGCAGAACACAAAAATACACTGCCACCAAGAACACTCTCAACCAGCAGGCAGCCTTTCCTCATTAGCTTTAACATGTCACACAGCCCTTTGCTTACTGATGTAGAGCAGCCAAAAGGGAGATGGAGTTTACGAGCAAAAGCAAGACTGAGCTGGCTAATTACTTACCTTCTACGTATGACAGGCTTGCTTGTTTAACTTTTTGTATCCTCTCTTGTCATAGCTCAATGGAAAATGGTTGTGATTCAGCAGAAGTTTGAACCTGGTAATCAAAAAGAATGTTTTAAGAAAAAAATGGGAAATTAAAGTTCCCTCCAGTACAGTCTTTCTTTCCCTGCCCTCTGTGTGCGTGTTTCTCTCTCGTTTTCTCTCTCTGCAAGGCAGCTACGTAGTGGTCTATAAATATTGACCCTGACACTTGCTCAGTGCTTTACTTGCTCATGGCACAGGTCCGTGTTACTGAACACCGCGGTAATACTCCAGCAAAGTTCTCAGCTGCTCAGACAAAGCTGTGGATTGGCTCACTACCCAGCAACCCTGTGCCTGCCTGGAAATACCATTTTTCTGCCAGCTTTACAGATGCTATGGGCCTTTCCTGAGGCCCAAATCAGGCACAGAAGGGCAATTATGAGGTTTGTCTGAAGAAATAGTTTTCCTCAAGCAGGTGGAGGAAAAGGGGGCTGGATGGAGAGGAAGCCAAGAAAGGAAACACTGCCTTTGTTTTGGCCAAACAATATAATTTCAAACCCTTTATAAAAGTCATACCTTAATGTATTTAATCAAGCTTTATAAAACTGAATTACTACATACTATGAATAACCAAGAGACATAGGAGAGCATTTTTGCAATTGTTTTTAATATTGCTCCTCGTTGAACAAGTCTGCACTGACTGACCACAAAGAAATGTTTCAACATGAATAAATTCATTTCTAGACTGATTGAAGTGCACAGGAAAGTATAATATCAATCAGATCAAATTAAGCACTTTCTGAAAGAGGCTGAAATATAATCTGGAAATTATATGAATCAACATATGACATGAAATACTTCTAGATTTTCAATGATAACAATTTAAATTTTATTCTTTTAATTAAGGATAAAATCTAAGCCATGACTATATAATTTATAGGTGATATAAACAAGGTCACCATCATCTACTGTACCACATATAATGTCCACAGTAGGAATAATTAGAAAATAAATTAAGCATATGTTTTTATTCTTCTTGTTGAGATTAATCATACGTTTACCTAATTGAAATGTCATCTCGATTAAATAAAGAGTAAATGAAATTTAAGAAATATCTGGTCACTTACTCATTTAATAGGTTACAAAAGTCACCTCTGGTATGGTTAATCTACACACTCATATGGCAAGTTTGTGGCAGGGCCGAAACCAGAAGCCCTTGCTCTATTGCTCACCAAGTTGTGCTCCTCCTACTACAAAAAAGGTTCCCAAACTTATTTTTAGGTTCAAACCCTGATTTTCATATGAACTCTTACCAAAAGCCTTATCAGTAAATGTAAGCATTACAGCTAGAGAAATAACCAGCATAAAACAAAAATAGTCTTTAACAGTGTAATTGACTACCCCTAGCAAAAAGTTATATACAAGAATTAGCTTTCTAGAGGTTGAAATCTACTTTTTCTTGCTTCATTTAATAATCAATATTTGCCCAATAAATTAACTTAATACCAGGAGAGGTGTATGTTAGGTGCTGAGGAGTTAGGTGCTCCTTGGTTAGGTACTGAAGAGCCCAAGATGAAACACAGTTCCTACTCTGAGACTTTTCAGTCCAATCTTGTGGGTTTGGGGGGAGGGGATAATGACAAAACAGCATGTTAATACAGTGGTGCAAACTAGGAGGGCACCAAGGGTGCCTGGCATATGAGAATCTGAGCCATTATGAAGTAAATTCCTCAATCAAGACTTTAAAGGTGACACAAACAGATGGAGAGAAATACATTTTTTGATTAGGAGAATCAATATTGTCAAAATGACTCTACTTTCAAAACAATGTACAGATTCATTTCAATCCCTGTCAAATTACCAATGGCATTTTTCATAAAATTAGAACAAAAAACTTTTAATTCATATGGAAACACAAAATACCCCAAATAGCCAAAGCACACTGAAGAAAGAAAAATGAAGCCGGAGGAATCAGACTCCCTGAATTCAGACTATAGTACAAAACTACAGTTATCAAAACTGTATAGTACGGGCACAAAAACAGAAATATAGATCCATGGAACAAAATAGAAAGTCCAGAGATAAACCCACACACCTATGGTCACCTAATGTATGACAAAGGAGACAAGAATGTACAATGGAGAAAAGACAGTCTCTCCAATAAACAGTGCTGGGAAAACTGGACAGCTACATGTAAAAGAATGAAATTAGAACAATCACTAATGCCATAAAGAAAAATAAACTCAAAATGGATTAAAGACCTAAATAAGTCTTTAAAGTAAGGCCAGATACTATAAAACTGTCAAAGCAGAACACTACCTGACAAACAGTACCAAGACCTTTAAAATCCACCTTCTAGACTAATGGAAATAAAACCAAAAATAAAACAAATGAGATCTAATTAAACTTAAAATATCTGCACAACAAAGGAAACCGCAAACAAAAAGAAAAGACAACCCTCGAAATGGAAGAAAATATTTACAAAGGAAGCAATTGACAAGGGATTAATCTCCAAAATATACAAACAGCTCATGCAGCTCAACATAAAAATAAATAAATAAATAAATCCAATCAAAAAATGGAAGACTGAAACAGCTGTTTTTCCGAAGAAGACATATAGATAGCCAAAAAGTACATGAAAAGATGCTCAACATCACTAACTTTTAGAGAAATGCAAATCAAAACTACAAGGAAGTATCACTTCACACAAGTCAGACTGGCCATCATGAAAAAAATCTACAAACAATAAATGCTGGAGAGGATATGGAGAAAAGGGAACCCTTCCACTGGGGATAGGACTGTATATTCCCAATGTATATATACCAGTGCTACTGGTATCAGCACTAAGGAGAACAACAAGGAGGGTCCTTAAAAAACTGAAAAGAGAGCTACTATATAATCCAGCAATCTTACTCCTGGGAAAAAACCTGGAGAAAACCAGGTTCAAAAAGGGACAAGCACCCTAACGTTCACTGCAGCGCTATTTATGATAGCCAGGACATGGAAGAAACCTAAATGTCCACCAATAGGTGAATGGATAAAGAAGATGTGGTACATATATAAATGGAATATTATTCAGCCACAAAAAGAATGAAATGATGCCATTTGCAGCAACACAGATGGACCAAGAGATAGTCACACTGAGTAAAGTCAGACAGGCAAAAACAAATGTTATTATCACTTACATGTGGAATCTAAACAAAAAAAAATGTACAAATAAACTTAATTACAAAACAGAAATAGAGTCACAGATGCAGCAAAAAAAACTTATGGTTACCAGGAGGAAAAGGAAGGGGGGATAAATGATGAGATTAGGACTGACACATACTCACTGCTATATATAAAATAGATAAACTAATAACAACATAGTGTATAGCATAGGAAAGAGTGGATATATGTATATGTTGAACTGATTTCCTTCGTTCTACACCTGAAACTAACAACATACTAAATCAGGTACACCCCAATAAAAAATTAAAAAAAAAAAGAATAAGTAGACAGCAATGAGACAAAGATGAGAAAGAATAACACAATAAAAACAAGGAGGCAAGGAAAAAATGATAAGGAATTTCTAAGTTTTCTTTTACTGGAGCACAGAATGTAAATCAGGAAATGGTTAAATGACACACACAAAAAAAGGACTAGAAGGAGAAAGGTGATGAAGGGTTACATATACCAGGTTAAAAAACTGGGTTTTATATAGTAGGTGAGTAGTCTTCAACTATTTTTATTCACGGACCCTTAAAAGAATTTTGAAAAATATGTAACTGTTAACACATTATCAAGTTAATGCCTACAATTTTTCACCTGTGGTAAAATATGTCCTTGAAAAGAATTTAATTTCCACTCTATTGGAAATACTGACATTTTAAACATTTTAAAATAAAACTTCTATCAACTATTTTAAGAATACGCAATAGAACCTAAATTCAGGGTCATAAAATTGTTGTGCATTTAAAAATACACGAATAGACTCTTCTTTCAAGCTGAAAATTTTACATTATTATTTTATCAACCTTTATTTCCATCTCACATCCTCGGAAAACTTACAAAATGTATTTTGTAACTAAAATTCTTTCATTTTTCACCCTAAACCTCTCTGCAACAAAAAAATATTCATACCACAAGAAAAATCTAAGACATTAATTTAAATTGTTTAATTGCTAAGTTTTCTATGATCCCAGCTACAATGCACCATAGTACGATTTGGAATGGATAGGTATACGCCAGAGAAGGCAATGGCACCCCACCCCAGTACTCTTGACTGGAAAATCCCATGGACAGAGGAGCCTGGTAGGCTGAAGTCCATGGGGTCACTAACAGCCGGGCACGACTGAGCGACTTTACTTTCACTTTTCACTTTCATGCATTGGAGAAGGAAATGGCAACTCACTCCAGTATTCTTGCCTGGAGAATCCCAGGGACAGAGGAGTCTAGTGGGCTGCTGTCTATGGGGTTGCACAGAGTCGGACACGACTGAAGCGACGTAGCAGCAGCAGCAGGTATACGCCTTTCTTTTGTAAAGTTAGAAAGAGACTGCTGTGAATAAAGCGTTGCTGCCGCTGCTGCTGCTGCTGCTACATCGCTTCAGTCGTGTCCGACTCTGTGCGCCAAATCAATATTAAGAGAAATTAATGTGTAAAAGTTAAGAATCAGGACACTCACTCCATTAAAACCATTTATTCAATTGCTAAGTGAAAGAAGCTAGTCTGAAAAGGCTATATACTGCGTGATTCTAATTATATGGCATTCTGGACAAGACAAACCTATAGAGACAGTCAAAAGACCCGTGGCTGCCAAGGGTTTGGGTAGGGAGGGTGGATGAGCAGATGGAGCACAGGGAATTTTAGGGCAGAGAAGCTCCGTGTTTTGGCTTTATTTTGACACTGTTATGGTAGATACATGACATCACACATTTGGCAAAACAGAACTATCACAAAGAGAGAGCCCTAATGAAAATTAGGGACTTTAGTTAAGTCTCTTGACTTCCTGAAGCGTGGGGTCTAAAAGAGAATATTATTGAGTGATTATTGCCTAATAGAAACTGTAGAACTATCTCTAACAGTAAAACTCTGACAGATGAGTATGCTTTGGGCTTTTTAAAGGAAAAGACAATGAGTCTTGGGGTTATAAAGTGACTTGTCTGAAGCCATACAACTAACAATCAGTAGATCTGGGATTCAGGTCACATCTGTCTGACCGGACTGTAGTACCACATACTGTCTTTCTATCAGTTATTTAAACAGAGGCAGCCAAGGCAAAGTAAGGAAGAGGACTAAGCCGTGCCCTCATGAAGTCAGAAAGGAATTAAAGCCTCATCATACAGTTCTCTCAGGAAACTCCTAGAATTTTGAGTTCTAAAGGGTGGCAAGAAGATGAGATGAAGAAATTAATCAGTGGAAATCAGTGGACAGAATTAAAATAATTGATATGCCTTATAAAAAAATAGCGTGAAGGGTTTTGTCTTTGATTTGACTGAAGGGTAAGGACTACATAGAATCAAAGGTGTGCAGACTTAACACTACCAAAATATCAGTTCTTTCCAACTTTATTTATAGAGTCAATGTAATCTCCACCAAAATCCATCTTTTTGGATATTAACAAACTCATACTAAAGTTCATACAGAGAGGCAAAAGACCTAGAATAGCCAACACAACAGTAAATAAGAACAAAGTGGAAAGACTGACAGTAACATCAAGGCTTACTATAAAGCCTTAGTAATC
Source organism: Oreotragus oreotragus (assembly GCA_006410675.1). Lineage (NCBI taxonomy): Eukaryota > Metazoa > Chordata > Mammalia > Artiodactyla > Bovidae > Oreotragus > Oreotragus oreotragus. The sequence continues at coordinate 214,897 of SJYX01019917.1, forward strand.
ACGACAGTGTAATATTAGAGAAAGAAATCAATGGAACAACAGAAAGCACAGAAACAGACTCACTTAGGTAAAGTCAACTAATCTTTGACAAGGAGCAGAGGCAAAACAATAAAGCAAAGACAATCTTTTCAATAAATGGTGCTGGAACAACTGGACATCCATAGGCAAAAAACTGAATCTGGACACAGATCTTACACCCTTCACAAAATTAACTACAAATAGATCACAGATCTTCCATGGAAAATGCAAAGCTGTAAAACTCTTAGAATATAATACAGGATAAAACCTAGACGGCCTTGGATATGATGATGACTTTTTAGATAAAACAACAAAGGTATGACCCATAAAAAAAAATAACTGGTATGTTGAACTTAAAAATTAATAACCTCTGAGAAAGACAATATCAAGGCAATGAGAACACAAGTCACAAACAGAGAGAAAATATTTGCAAAAGACATCTAATGAAGGACTGTTATCTAAAAGATAAGAACTCTTAAAACTCAAAAAAAAAAAAATTTTAATGAGCCAAAGATCTTAATAGATATTTTACAAAAAAAAGATAGACAGATGGCAAATAAGCATATGGAAAATGCCCTAATTCATCTGTCATCAAGGAAATGCAAATTCAAGCAACAATGATATGCCATACCACTATACAACCTTTAGAATGACTAAAATCCAGAGCACACACAACACTAAATGCTGATTGAGGTGTGTAACTGGTGGTGTGAAGATGTGAAAGAGGAACTTTCATTTCCTGCTGGTGGGAATTCAAAATGATCCAGCCACTGTGAAAGACTGTTTGGAGGTTTCTTACAAAATTAAACATACTCTTATCATATGATATACCAATCACACTCATTATTTACCCAAAGGATTTGAAAACTTATGCCCATACAAAAATGCAGATGTTTATAGAAACTTTAATTATAACTGGCAAAAACCTGGAAGCAACCAGAAGTTCCTTCAGTGAGTGACTAGATAAATAAACTGTGGTACATCTAGGCAGCGGAATATTATCAGTACTAAAAGATTAGCTATCAAGTCATGAAAGACATGAATGAAATTTAAATGCGTATTACTAAGTTAAAGAAGCCAGTCTGAATAGAACTATGTATGTATGATTTCAAATATATGACATTCTGGAAAAGACAAAACTCTTTCCAATAGAATGCAAGTTCAATGATAGCATAGATTTCAGGGGCCTAAACTGAGCCTTGCACACAATAAATGCACGATAAATATGTATGGTATAAATGACTGAAATAGGCACTTGTGAGCCATATACCAATATAAGTGGCTCCTGAAGTCACAAGGCCTCTTAGTGACTATAAGGTATTCAAAATCAACACTGAAGAAATGGGTCAAGGAAGAAAAGTCCACGAAGACCATAAAACAATTATGAACGTAAGTAGGTGAAGAATGAGAGAATGGGACCCAGAGTGAATGAAGAAGGAATATTCTGAAGGGAGAGGTCAGCAAATGCAAATACCATAGAAAGATCCAACATTAAAGTAATTAAAAACAACCCATAATACACAGCCCTCAGACAGCACTGTGATACTAAACATCTCTGAATTGTACAAGGGTACATTTAATGGTATATGAATTATACTTCAATAAAGAAGGTATTTAAAAAGAAAGAGAGATCAATGGTGGCTAAACTGTTTCCACAGGAGAAGAATGTAAGCAAGTAAAATGAGACCTCGAGTAGGATCACTCTTACAAAAAGTTTGGCTACAAAAAAAAAGAGAAAGACAGATGGGGATAATGATTTAAAACAACAAACCACTCATCACAGCTGACTTGAGTTTTCATCTTTCTCAAGTTACATTACAAGTTATATAACCTTAGTTTCCTCATCAAAAAGATGAGTTTCATATAGTACCTCTGATCTGAGTATCAGTACTTCACTTCTTTTTACTGTGTCGTAATACTTCACTGTCTAAAATACGCTTTTTATTTATCCACTCATTAGCTGATGGACATTTGGATTGTCCCCACTTTTGAGCTACTATGAAAAATGCTGCTATGAAGTTTCATGTACAAGTTTTTGGGTGAACGTACATCTTCATTCCTCGTGGGTAAACAGCTAGAGTGAAACTGCTAAGTAATATGGTAACTTTACATTTAACAACATAAAGAATTGTCAAATTGTTTTCTAAAGTGACTGCTTCCTTGGTGGCTCAGAGAGTAAAGGGTCTGCCTGCAACGCAGGAGATCCAGGTTCGATCCCTGGGTCAGGAAGATCTCCTGGAGAAGGAAATGGCAACCCACTCTGGTACCCTTGCCTGGAAAATCTCATGGACAGAGAAGCCTGGTAGGCTACAGTCCATGGGATCGCAAAGAGTCGGAAACGACTGACCATCTTCACTTTCACTTTTAGCTTTTCAAAGTGACTGCACCATTTACATCCCCACCAGCAAAGTATGAGGGTTCCAATTTCTCCACATTTCTATAAACACCTGTAATCAACTATCTTATTACAGCAACACTGTAAGTATAAAGTACAATCTTATTGTGATTTTAATTTCCATTTCCCTAATGACAAATTGTTCCGTATATTTTCGTGTGCTTCTTGGCCTTTTGAACATTTACTGTTTTCAGTAAATACAATTTCAAAAAAGCTTAGGACGAAATAAAGCTTAAGGCATATTTTCAAGTTCTATGTGACACAGACATGACCACTTTACTTCTTAGCTGAATAAATGAACAAACTAATCAACAAATGAAAGATTAGGGATTAGACATATGTGATTTCTTGGTACATTGCTTCCATTTCTAAACAAATAATTTGAATTCCTCTGCATTTTCAACAGAATTTTTAGTAAAGAAACTTTTAAAATTTGTAATGACAAAGAATATGTATTAACCCTCTGTTCAGTATTATGATAAATACCTATATTGGTATTTTCAGTTTAGTAATAATTAAGTACTCTATTAGATAAGTGCTAGGAAACTGGAACTATAATCCTGTTATATGAATACTTTAATGCTTCCTTGAGGTTAGAAGTGAAGAAAAAGCAAAAAATTGATTAAGAAATGAATGGCCTTAAAATACATTGCTGACAAACTTAATTAGATATGAATGCTACAAATTTACCCAACACCATAAAGAATGACACACTCCTCAGGGGCAATGGGTTCTAGGAAAATATTAGTAATTCAAATTGGCCATGATTTTTCAAAAATACCTGAGGAAATATGTGACTTTCCGTGTAAAAGATTGAAGAGAAAGAAAACTGATTTTATAATATGCCTGGTTAGAAACAAACTATGGATGGCTTTCTCCTTGTTTTTCCTTTCGATTTTATAATATGCCTGGTTAGAAACAAACTATGGATGGCTTTCTCCTTGTTTTTCCTTTCACTTCAGTTGCTCAGTCGTGTCCAACTCCTTGCAACCCCATGAATTGCAGCACGCCAGGCCTCCCTGTCCATCACCAACTTCCAGAGTTCACTCAAACTCACATCAATCAAGTCGGTGTTGCCATCCAGCCATCTCATCCTCTGTCGTCCCCTTCTCCTCCTGCCCCCAACCCCTCCCAGCATCAGAGTCTTTTCCAATGAGTCAACTCTTCGCATGAGGTGGCCGAAGTGCTGGAGTTTCAGCTTTAGCATCAGTCCTTCCAATGAACACAGTCTCCTATTAGTCACATCATAAAGAAAGTCACTTACGTTTAACTCTAAGGTTCTTTGTTCTCATGTAATAAATACTTTGGGCTTCCGGGACTCCACAGGAAAATCATACATAAGTCTACTAACCTTTACTGCTGCCAGTTTATTCTAAGCACCTATCCATTATTAGTTGAAGATATTGACTACATATTTCAGCTTTAGCATCAGTCCTTCCAATGAACACAGGTCTCCTATTAGTCACATCATAAAGAAAGTCACTTACGTTTAACTCTAAGGTTCTTTGTTCTCATGTAATAAATACTTTGGGCTTCCGGGACTCCACAGGAAAATCATACATAAGTCTACTAACCTTTACTGCTGCCAGTTTATTCTAAGCACCTATCCATTATTAGTTGAAGATATTGACTACATAATTAATTTTTAAAAGGCTCTTTCAATCAGAACAACGCTGTATATAAACTTAAAAGAAGAAAAATATGAAGCAGAAAAATGATATAGCAAAGAATGGAAGCCCTTTAAAATTTGTATTTGACATCACAGAAACTAATGACAAATTAAACATTACATCACCTATAGAAATCATTTTCAAATTGATAGTGCATGGAACACATACAACCATAATCCATAAAAAACCTCAATAACATTTAACAAAAAAAGGTAACAATAAAGAGTGAGAAGCATCAAGATTATCAAGTTATTCTTATAGTTGTTGCTAATTGGTCTCATATAAAATTATACTAAAGTCTCTTCATGCTCATACCAGTATTCCATTTGTTTTCTTAAAGGCATATATATTTATATAACAGGAAGGACAATTTCAACAATATTGGAAATATAATATTTATTTGCAATATAATTTCAGGAATTTTCCACTCTTACAAAAGTGTACAAGTCTTACAATCATTATATAGCTTTAATATTTATTTCTTATATTTAAGGAATTAATTTCACTAATCCAAATTTCTCTAAAATCACTTCTAAATGAAAATTAGATTGTCTATTTTACAGTAAAAATCTTTGAGAATTTTTAATTCCATTAATCACTGAGAAGTTCTAATACTTCAGATGATCACCCAACACTGTACTCTTACAAAAGTGTACAAGTCTTACAATCATTATATAGCTTTAATATTTATTTCTTATATTTAAGGAATTAATTTCACTAATCCAAATTTCTCTAAAATCACTTCTAAATGAAAATTAGATTGTCTATTTTACAGTAAAAATCTTTGAGAATTTTTAATTCCATTAATCACTGAGAAGTTCTAATACTTCAGATGATCACCCAACACTGGAAACAAAGATTTTCTTTCACCAAAAAGAGCTCAACTCTCAGTTTTTGTTGCTTTTTCAAGGACAATTCATTTGAGGATCTTTTTCTTCATACATAATTAGTGAGTGATATTAATTTAATGGAATATTTCTAGAAACAACCAGAGTTATTTTGTTGAACAGAGGAACGGATATCCTGAGAAAGAAGTAAGCGCCCTCTCCATGACAGGAGGGGAAAGGTGATCCTAAAATCGCCCTACCAGAAGGATTTTGTCAGCTCAAAGGAGAGCAGGAGAGAGTGGGGAACTCAATAAGACAAGCTACCACCATGCACTCCTTAGGATGGAAAAGGAGAATTCCCAGTCAGGAAGAATTCAGCAAAAATCAGTTCAGTGGAGGAGGGAGACAGTCATCTATCACATTTAAGCTGACCTTTGATACTATTAATCACACAACAGTAACTCAGAAAAGTATCACTGAATAATTAAACGGGCATGGAAAACAGGAATGTATGTTAAATCTCAGAAAAGAATTATTAAAATTCATAAAAGAATATAAAAACATCACTGGTTTATTTTACTGTTATATGATCAATCTGTTCTCATATGCAAGATTTAAATTTGTAAAGCCGAGGAATATCATTATTCACTTTAATGCCACATTTTTCTCATCAAAATATGTCTCAAAAAAAGGAGAAGAAATAGGAAGAAAACAATAAAGCCAACCAATTTTAACAAGAAACGAATAATATGTCTATTACTCTTGTTCGGTTTACACATAAAATAGGGGTTGTTGCTATTGGCTGTCCTGCTTGACAGGGCTTGAAATTTTCTTGAAAAGTGTTGTCAAAAGTAAAGAGTAATGCAGAAAGAAAAACAAAAATATTTTAAATCTTACTTTTACTTCGGTATTTTAGTGGATCTGAATATTGTCATATATATTTCCAACAGTAAGTTAAATAAACTTTGAGGCCAACTAAAGCAATCTTTCTAGTTTCTGTAAACTCTGATTTCATTAGACTACTTTGGAATAGGTGAAAACTGCACAGGAGTGCCCTTTGAGCGTTTTTCCCTTCCTCTAATTTGCTTCATCCCGGTATTCAGCCTACACTGACCAAGATCAGAGCTGGAACTAGGTTGAGGATAGGTGGGAGGTAAAATTATAAATGAGCCCTTCTGCTGGTTCAGATGATAAAGAATCTGCCTGCAACACAGGAAACCTGGGTTCAATATAAGGGTCAGGAAGATCCCCTGGAGGAGGGCATGGCAACCCACTCCAGTATTCTTCCCTGGAGACTCCCATGGACAGAAGAGCCTGGCAGGCTACAGTCCATGGGATCACAAAGAGTTGGACATGACTTCTACATGCACATAGAAAAGGTGAAGAAAGAATATCTTTATATTCTTTCATAATCCATTGAAGAGATGAAATAATGTTAACAAACAGCACATCAATTTAGGAATCAACCTGATTATATTTTATTATGAAGAGAATATGTATTGAACCGTTAAATTAAAATAACTGCTTTGTGTAACTATTTATCTTTGAAAAAGCATATACAAACTGCAACTCATTCTGGATACTTAAATCACATCCATGAAGAACATAAAGGAACACTTCAGAAGTACAGGAACTCAAACAATGCTCAGGGTATGGGACTCATGTTGATGGGGTATTCCCTCTCTTGCTGGCCAAATCTGTACAAATCCATTGATTCACATTTATACAGCATGTTTTTAATGAGTCTTTCTTCATATGCTTTCTCATTTGATCATTAGGATAAGCCAATGAAAAAAAATTCCTTCTTTCAGATCAGTCGTTCAGTCATGTCCGACTCTTTGCGACCCCATGAATTAATTGCAGCACGCCAGGCCTCCCTGTTCATCACCAACTCCTGGAGTTCACTCTAACTCACATTCATTGAGTCAGTGATGCCATCCAGCCATCTCATCCTCTGTTGTCCCCTTCTCCTCCTGCCCTCAGTCCTCCCCATAATCAGAGTCTTTTCCAATGAGTCAACTCTTCGCATCAGGTGGCCAAAGTACTGGAGTTTCAGCTTTAGCATCATTCCTTCCAAAGAAATCCCAGGGTTGATCTCCTTTAGAATGGACTGGT